>PVLD010000698.1:154827-184971 GCA_004027595.1 Dinomys branickii
AGTCTGGCCTGTGTTAGAAAATGCTTCCGCCCTAAATAGTAAACAAATCCGCAGTGGATGCTCTCCCAGCGCACCCGGGACCCCCCACCCCATCACCCCCTTGCCCCACATTTCCCCTCTTTTCCTCCAGCCTTTCTCAAGTCCCAGCTCCCCACCCCACCCCCAAGTAAATAAACCCGAGGCCGAGTTCAAAGTTTCCCGGAGCTAAGGAGGAATGTTGGTTGTAAAAATCCAAGTTTATAGCGCACGTGGGAGTTTACAAGGGTATTAAGTGGTGTGGGCTGAGAGAGCGCTCTCGGCCCCTCCCCCTCCCGCCATGGGCTTTGGGGGTGAGGGGGAGCCAGGGGCGCTTGAAATGAGAAATGGTTGGGGAGTAGTTTTGGGTTTGAGGTCACTTTGTCAATCAGAACCTTGGGTTGTTGGGGAATGGCGATGCCAGGGTTCCTGGGAAGAAAGCTCACAGCCCCCACGAAGCTCCTCTGAGAGAAAATTCCTGGCTTCCAAACATCCCAGATGATGGGACCTAGGGGGAAGCAAAAAAGGGCTAGACTAGGTGTCTGAAAGCAGAACAGACTTGGGGTTACCTGCAGCCAGTTCTCCATCAGAGGGGAGAAATTACCTGGGGCTAATTTCTCGAGTGGGCTGAGGACAGAGAAGCTTTGCTCTCTAGGGCAAAGAACTTTGAACTTCAAGGGAGTCAAGGGCACCACCCCAACCCCCACCTCTCTCAAGAATCCCTAGGACAATTCCTTTTGGGGCCAATATTCCCTGAACGGGGCAGCCCCTGGGGTTTCCTGGTGCCCTAGGGCTGGATAATGCTCTTGCTAAACCCTCCCAGCTTAGAGCCAGCCAGAACCCTGTGCACGCGACTACACTCTTTATTATTCATATAAAACTTTGGAAAAGGCAACGCCCGGGAAGTTTTTATAACTTTGTTTGGCATAAAAGTTTTACAAGATTCCCCCCTCTGTTTTTTTTTTTTTTTTTAAAGTAACTTAAAGTTGTGGTCTGGAATCTGAGGTCTTTGAAAGGGGAAGACAGACAGAGGGTCTGAGGCTCATTGTGTCTATGCTGGAAAAGGGGGGGATCTGAAGCTACCTCTCTTTGCTAAAGGCAAAAAGGCTTGAACTTTGCGCCAATCCTTCCTGAAGCCCACCTTAGACCTGGCTGCAGGGGCTGCCAGCCAACTGAGGCTGCTGGATATCAGGAGAGTCCTCTATGCTATCTTCTTATCTTCTTGAGCTATTCCCTAATAGACCCCCAAAGTTTCAATAGTATCAGCAGGACAATGCCTTCACCATCACACTCTGGTTTTCTTGCAGACGCTATTCTCTCCCCGCCTTCTCTCTCTCTCCCCTGTATACACTCTCACCCCTAACCTCCCCAGCCCCCTCCCCTGCACTGCACAAAGTGAATGGGATCCATAACCTTGACTCAGACTGCCGATTTGGGGCTGTCTCTGCACACATAGCTCTGCAACCCTACTGCCTGTGAAATCAAAAGTGAGTTTGAAGAAAAACAGAATCCAAAAATGCCAAGAAACTCCTGTCCAGAGATTGCAGTTGTTAGAGAACCAAAGGCAACAGAGGCCAGCAGGACTGCAGTCCAGGAGCACAGAGAACGAAGGTGCCCATGTGAGGACATGGCCTTGGGCTTCCAAGTCCACGGATGATGATCCCTTGGACCTGCCTCCCACCTCCAAGTGACAGAACTCCACTCCTTCATTTCCCTCTCTGCAACCTTAGGGGAACCAACTGGGATCAACTTTGGGCCATTTCAATGTTCGGCTCTAACAGTCAGGATAAAGGAGGGGCAACTTCTCCAGAGGCAAGCCTGGTGGATTTGGGGGTAATAGGAATGAAGAGAACTGCCCCCTGGAACCTGGCGTTTCAATCAGCCATTGGCATTGATGGGGGTGTGCCGCAGAGCCCGTTTTTCCCTTCACTCTAATGGCGACTGCCGAGGCCTGGCCGCTGGCCGCTGCCTGGCAGTCCTACACTTCGCCTTGTGAGAGAAGCTGTGCTAAGGCTGAAGGCAGGAGAAGGTCAACTCCAAGCCCGAGTGGCCAGGATCCAGAGGCCAGAGAAAAATCCTGGTGCACCCCATACACACACACACACACACACACACACACACACACACACACACACTGAGCCCAGCACAACAGAAAAAAAATCAGAAAGCCTAGGAAGGAAAGTCAAAAAGAAGGGAAGAATTAAGGAGGAAAGAAAAGAACAAAGAATAAATTGTACAATAAAGGAAAAAAGAAAAAGAAGAAATGGGGAATGAAGGAAGATAACAAATTAAGAAAGAAAAAGGTCACAAAAAGAGGAAGGAAATGAATTACAAGGAAAAAGGAAAGGAAACTAGAAAGAGAAGGAAACAAATAAAAAAGGAGGAGGAAATACAGAATTTAAAAAAAGAAATAAAAAGGAAACACCAAAGAAAGAAAAAATAAAGTAGAGCTTCAGACTAGAATTTTGCTCAGGGAGGGAGAATAGGGGGTTTTCTCCAGAGCAAACCAGTCCAACCACTGCCTGGGCAGTGGCTGGAAACCTGACCTACTGGGGCGACTTAGAAACAAACCATCAGAGTGGGGACCAAGGCCTCCGCAAGACAACCTCCCAGTCGGCTCCTCCTCCCAACGCTTCTCTCCGAGGTGTTTGCAGTCTGGTTTCGATTCAGGAAGCGTAGTTAAGTAACTGTTCGGCTTCGGCAAGGCCAGGAAACAGGCTGGCGAGAGTTATCAGACTTCAGGATTCAAGGATCTCAGGGAGCACTTTGGGTAAAAGCGAATGTTTGTGGCTGTGTATATGCAACTAAGTGCAATTTGGACGTGTGTACAGATGCTAAACTCCACAGCGGCTGGGCGCAAGTGTGTACAACATCCAGATGTGACAGCGATTCGGCTGGCCGGGCTGCTGGGGTTGCTCTGAGATCCGAAGTAGACCAGGGGCTCTTCTCACTCTCCTGGGCCTCCCACCTCCATACCTGTTTGAAAACCTGCTTTCTGGACCTCTGAGAATGCTATATTTTGCCTGGGATTGCCCTGCTCACAATTCAGGGGGAAGAGCCCGGCTAGTGACGAAAAACAAATCTTGCCTTCAAGATTTAGGAAAAGAATGAGATACCTTCTCTCTGCATCCAAACCAAGAAGAAAAACCCTGCAATCACTGGTGTGACCTTGTTGTTTTCCATTTCGCTTGAAGACATTTCAGTATATACATTTTATTTTTATTCTATTTTATTATTTTACCCCAAAGCTATTTTACCCTCTTCCTTTTTCATCTCATCTTTAGAATTTGCCAAATGCTTCCCTTAATCTCTTGAGGAAACTCCGGCAATTCTCCCTGGAAAAATCGGGGTGCTTCTAGGGTGATTTTAAGGGTACAAGTGAGAGAAGTGTGGAGTTTTCTTTCTGTTCATTGAGCGCTACATTTTCTTTCTTCTGTTTTTACACGGGGACCCCTAGCGCCTCAGCTCCTGGCCTGCCCCGTGGTACCGCTGGATCCTCCTGGAGCGTGCAAAGAGCTCCTGAACGCTCCTCGGTTCGCTTGCTCACAGATGCACGAGCGGCAGGAGGCCCAGCACCGTCCCTGCTGCCCCTTCAGGGCCTGGGTATCAGGCAGGAAGAGCAAAGGGGCCAGGGGCCAGAGGCGGGTGGGATTTGTCAAGGTGCAGGCACAGTCTGAAAGCAGCCCCTGGATTTTCAAGTCCCCAAGTTGAGGTAAGAGGGCAAAGTCCAGGAGTCTGGGAAAGGCGTAGGTCTCTCCATAGTCCCAGGAAGTTGGGGGAATGGCTTACATCAATTCGGTATGCTGGTGATTTTGGTTAACACAGACTTCCCCTGGACCCCCATCTAGTTGCCTCGGGTTCAAGCTGAGGGTCTTGGCCCTGTGGGCAGGGCTGTGGGCGCCAGGCAGCGGCAGCAGACGGTGTGGCCATGGCGGCCCACATGCCTTTGAACGCCAGGCCCGCACAATAGGACGGAGACTGCCTTTGCTCGTGGCCTCGGGAAAGACGGAGCCCAAGGGGGCAGGGATGGGACCCAGACCTGGCGGGACTTCTTGGATCCATTCAAATGGACCCTTCACCCAGTCCTCACACTCCTTTCTTCCTTTTACCTCCACTGAGGCAGAATCCCAAAGTCTGCAAAAACCCAACAAGTTACTCAAATCTGTGTCCGAGCTAGCGGGCTCTTGTTTAACAGTGCCGGATTTTTCGTTTATCTTGAGTAATTAAAGGCAAACATTTGTCCCACCGGGGGTCCCACTTAGGCTGATGAATTTGATTTCCTTTTTCATTAATGGGCCGTGTTTATCATACTTCTAATTATTTCAACTTTAAACACTATTCGTTCTTGTGAGGAGGTGCGAGTCAAGGCGGGAGGCTTTTCCCTGGGGGTAGTATTTCCATTAATAATGGTGAGGATGCTGAAGCAACTCCAGACCCTCCCCAAGCTGAGGTTAGAGGTAGGCTTGGGTTACAGTCCGCCTGGTACAGGAGACAGGCCAGAGGCCGAGTGACTTGGCTTCTCTCCTGAGGCTTCCCAGTTTATGCCTAGGGACTTGTTTTTTAGGAGTATTCTGAAATTTATCTCCTTCAAACTCTCCTGCTGATTCCCAGCATCCCCTCCCAGACTCCGCTCAGAGGCTCTTTCCTTCTGACCTTCCACGGGTCCTAGCTTGGCCTGGCCGGAGGCTGCCGTAGTGCTGTTCAGGCTCCCAGCTATTAACACTGAGCGAAAAGCCAAAAAAAAAAAGCTGAGGTGTCCCAGCAGTACCTGGCCGCAAAGAAAGGGCCCACCAGACTCCAAAATGGGAGGCAAGGGCAGAGGACTGGGACGACAAACTCCAGGGACAGACACACCAGGCAGGCAAATAAAGGAGATGTGAAAGAGGGGGGAGGGAACCCCCACGCCATATAATTCTCAATTGCTTTGGTCTTTAATTTCATCGTCCCATAAATGAGGAAATATCAGTTCCCATACTAAATTTTTATTCCCAGCTGATAAATATGACGGGAAATTTTCGTTGGGTCCTCGTAAAAGGGAACGGTTTCGATCAAACTGGTGGGGAAAGACTTATGCAGATAATACAAACAGAGTGGCCGTAAAGTCTCGGTTGTTTCCCGAGGGAAGGTGATGGGACAAATGGCTCCCTGGATTGACTGCTGCCCAGGCTGTCCCAAGTCTGGTCTGGGGCCTAAACAGCCTAACCTTGCCCTGGACAACCCCCATGCTGAGGCCACTGCGACCCCTGCAAATGAAAACACAAAACTATTTCAAATCTCCCCTGGCCAGTCCTACAAGCAAGCCACATCCTCTTCATTTTCTTCTAGTTTTTAGGAGATTCAGGAACTCCGGGCCTAATCTCCCAACCCCTCGATGAATTCAGCTGATTTCTCTCCGAAGTCCTCTTCTAGCTGCATTGGCGTGGGCCTCTTTAGAAGCAGTCCGGCCTTCTCCCTCGTCCACGCCAGGGCGCTCGGCACTCTCAGGTCCTTTTCTGGCCAGGCTTTAGCCCTTTGGAAAGTCAAAACCCCAGGCTCTGACCAAGGAAAAATGCGGGGTTACCGGAAAGACAAGTTCTTTTCTGGATTCCGTTTCCTGAGGAAGGGGTGGAGAGTTCAGTTCGCATTAGGAGAAAGGCGATGGAGAAGTGTTTGATACAAACATTTCCTTATTACTTTTCTTTACTAAAAACCAGAAACAACAAAAAACAGATCACCCTCTTTTCTCCTTACAAAGATGCTCCCAGCCCATTCCCAGTGGAAAGGACCCTTTTCTGGGTCGGATTTGGTTTCCCACTTGTGTCTTTTTTTTTCCCCCTGTGCTGATTCACGACCCCCCTAACCCAACCGAGGCTCTCACGGCTTCTCTCTTTCGATCCAGGAATATACCCTGTTTTAGGGAGGGCAAGGTCAAGCGGAAAGCAAGGGCCACCGGGGTCTGAAGCAGCCGAACCAGCTCCAAGGCCAAATCCCTGGGATGGTGACCCAGAAGCCTGCCACCGAGCCCGGCCCAGGCCGCAGCTGCAGCTCCAGCGCTGCGGCTGAGGTCAGGAAGCAGACCGGGCACCTCTGGTCCTGGCCTTTCTCTTTCAGGGATCCTTATTTGCACTGGGTGCCCGCTGTCCCCAACAGTCCTGAAGTGCCCGCGACTGCCTCCCCGATCCACCCCAAACACTGGAGATTCCCCATCAACCCCCGCAGGGAACTTGGAACTCAGCTAAGCTCCAAGACCTTGGTCCCAAAGCGTCCAGCCCCAAGGGCCAAGCCGGAGGAACCAGGGACTCAGAAGAGCAGAAACTTTAGTCTTGTTTGCGGTTCTGTAACTTTCTCTACTCACCACAAGCACCCCGCCAAAACCAAAACACCTCACCCCACTCCCACCCCTAGAGAAGAAGTAGGGATGGGGGCTGCGGGGAAGGAAAGGGGAGCCGAAGAGAGGGAAGGAAGTACCTGAGTCGTGTCTTGACCTTTTAATTTGAATTTGACTGTTTTGAGCCCCGGGTTGCCTCGCTCCCTCTGTCCAGCAATTTTCCCCTCTCCGACCCCCCTCTTCCCAGGAGTTATTGGCTGCTTCCCGGGAAAACAAACCCCACTCTCCCCAGAACCCCTCCACCTCCTTCCTCTACCACCCCCACCCCCCACCCCGCCCCTGCCGCCCGGGGGGCGCTTCCTTTGTTCGCGGGGAAGGGCTCCGGTGCCCCTATCCCGAGGCAGCTGCTAGGTGGCGCTGTTACTCCACGCTGCGCGCTCCTCCTGCGGACAACTTGACCCCGCTGACGTCACGGCCGTCTGAATCATCAAGGCCATTTTCAAATCCCATTGGTCTAGCCGTCACATGGTGAGGACCGAATGCGCGGATAATTATGGAGCTGATATTTCCCCCCCTCCCCTTCTTTTTCCTCCCGCCCCTCCAACCGCCCCCCCTTCCCGGATGGGGTAAAAAAAAAAGATGTCAGCTCCTCCGCTGTAGTATTGCTCCTTAAAAACCCCTCTCTCTGAAAATGACATGCCCTCGCAATGTAACTCCGAACTCATACGCGGAGCCCTTGGCTGCGCCCGGCGGAGGAGAGCGCTATAGCCGGAGCGCAGGCATGTATATGCAATCGGGGAGTGACTTCAACTGCGGGGTGATGAGGGGCTGCGGGCTCGCGCCCTCGCTTTCCAAGAGGGACGAGGGCGGCAGCCCCAACCTCGCCCTCAACACCTACCCGTCCTACCTCTCGCAGCTGGACTCCTGGGGCGACCCAAAAGCCGCGTACCGCCTGGAACAACCTGTTGGCAGGCCGCTGTCCTCCTGCTCCTACCCACCTAGTGTCAAGGAGGAGAATGTCTGCTGCATGTACAGCGCAGAGAAGCGGGCGAAAAGTGGCCCCGAGGCAGCGCTCTACCCCCACCCCCTGCCGGAGTCCTGCCTCGGGGAGCACGAGGTGCCCGTGCCCAGCTACTACCGCGCCAGCCCGAGCTACTCGGCGCTGGACAAGACGCCCCACTGCGCCGGGGCCAACGACTTCGAAGCCCCTTTTGAGCAGCGGGCCAATCTCAACCCGCGCGCCGAACATCTGGAATCGCCTCAGGTCGGGGGCAAAGTGAGTTTTCCCGAGACCCCCAAATCCGACAGCCAGACTCCCAGCCCCAACGAGATCAAGACGGAGCAGAGCCTGGCGGGCCCAAAAGGCAGCCCCTCGGAGAGCGAAAAGGACCGGGCCAAGACCGCCGATTCCAGCCCAGACACCTCGGATAACGAAGCGAAAGGTAAGGCCGCCTGGGCCGCGGGCCCGGCTGGGACTCTCGGGCACTGGGTCTCCCCGGCCCGGGTGGGGGCAGGGGAGAGGGCTGAGGTGAGGCCTCGGGACGTGATGTCTGGGGAATGCGACCCCGGCTTTCGGCTGGGGTCTGCTGAGCGCCAAGCTGGTGGCGCGTCATTTAGCTGGGGAAGGTAAGCTGCGGCGACGTGGAGGTGCCGGGCCAGCCCGGGCCCTGGGTGCTAAGACAGGGGCTGGGTGCTGTGCGCAGCACAGGCAGGCTGCGGGCGCCCTGTGCTGCCCAAGGCCGGTGGCCACTCCCCGGCGTGTGCTGGGTTTGGTTTGTCTTCCCAGTGCTGGTGTGCTGGGGGGCTGATGTCCCCCCACTCAGGTCAAAGGCTCACAAACAGCTTAAAATGGCGATCTTGGGTTAGGGACGAAGGAAGTCTTGGGAGATGAAGAATTTTCTCTTTCCTGTATTTTCCCAGTTGGAAATTGTTTCCTGAGGAACAGGGTTTGTTGTTTGTGGGTCTGATTTCTGCGTGCGCTTTGGGCTCCTTCGGTTTTTGGCTCAGCCAGGGGCCTTGGGCAGCAGCACTGAGGCCGGAAGAGGTGGAGGTGAAGGACTGCCCGCCACATCCCTCCCTCTCTTCCAGATGCCTGGCTTGAGGCTGGCGTTGGAACAGGGCACTTGGAACGTTTAAGTTTTTTGTCTTCTCTTTTTATATTTTCTTTTCCTTTTTAAAGTTAAATTACATTTTTTTTCCCGTTGGTTTCCAAAAGCAGCTTACAAATGAGTGGTTGGAAATTTTCTGTGTGTGTGTGGCAGATGGTTTTCTCCTGAAAGGAGTGTAGCTTTGGTTGGATTTCACTGTGATTTTGGTTAAAGAGAGAACGCCTAGGCAGAGTTCAAGCTCAGGGTTCAAGATTCATTTCTGCTTTGCGAACTGGGGGCTTTCAGGACCTTTCTCTGACACCTGGGAAAAAAATGTGGAGGAAACAGCAGCCAGGGAGGGAGCCTGAAGGGGGCAACTTTCCCTGAAAAGTTGGACTAAAAAACATTGGAAAAGGCCCAACAGGGGGAATAAACCTGCTCTCCTTGACAGTGACTCCTGGCAGAAGTATGGAAGAGGGGCTCGCTGGGTGTAGAGGTAGGTGAGATGCTGAGAATAGGGCAGGCTGGGCTTGGTCCGGATCTTCTGGTGCTTTGTATATGGATTCGATGCACACGCATGCCTGACAGCGACCTATGTCACACTCACACACACACTCCTCGTGCACATTCCCCTCACACTCATGCACGCCTCCTCACTAGGCACATGCACTCTTTCGATGAGCAGTGACAGCCTCACCCTCTGGGTCTTCTCTGCCAAGGTGGACTTGACAAATCAGTCCACAGAGACCCTGGTTGGAAAATAACCACAGTGTGTTTGCGTGGTTGAGAGGGAGAGGGAGACACACACAGGCGCAGTGAGCCTTTGGTGTGGCACCCTTGCAGTGTGAAGGTTTCATTTTATACCCTCAGGGCAGACCCTGAGCTTCATTGGGGGTGCGGATTTAAAGTAGAAAAGCCCATATTCAAGCCCCACCAAAAGCAATGTCAAGGTTAACAAGCCCAGCTCCTAACTGCCCCCACTGGGATAAGCCCTTCTTTCTCTCCTGCTGTCCCATGCCACCCCCTACGCCCTCCCATCTACCTAATCCCCTTAGCCTGCACTTCTCCTGTGCTTTTCTCCCTCCAGCCCCCCTGGTATCTCCGCCAGGCCAGGGGCAAGAGAGCTTTTCGCTAAACTCCATTTGTAATTTGTCTCGTCCCTCCCCAAACCCTAGTAAGAAAACCCCAGTAAGAAAATAAACAGAATAGAATTAGTTATGGAGAGCCTGTAAACAAGTTGGCAGGAAACTGCAGGTGCAGAAGCAGAATTAAAGACGCTGAGATTTTTTTTTATATCCTGCAGCTTCAAGTTAGCATTTTTGTGATATTTCCTGGTTCTCCTCTGGGGCTCCCTTCCCCAACCCCAGTCAAGACAGGATCCTGGAACCTGGCCTCATCCTTTGGCAAAGAGAGAGGAAACTGCACAGAGCCATCAGCAGAGTAGTTTGCAGAGGGCTGCCTCTCAGATCTTTGGATTCCGTATTTTTCCCTTAAAACAGATAGCCAAGTTCTCTCCTGCTGCTTGAAGAAAAGGCTTGTCCATTTTAGAAAGAATATGTGCCAAGGAAAGAAGCTGTCAGTAAGATAATGGGAAATAAATACTACACTGTAGTATCTCATAGGAGTGGACACATATGTACATACCTCTGTGTGTCTGTGTATGTAAGTGTATGTGTCTCTACAGGTATACATGTGTTTTTTACAGCCATACATATCTCCTATGCACAGACTGGGCAGATTTCTAGGAGGCTGCAATACCTCAGGATATCTGTCTACCTTGACCTTAGGTCCTCAGGCCAGGAAGTTGTCTGAAGACCCTTCAGTATGCCCCAAGCTATTGCCCCTGACCTCCTCTGCTGGAATAAGCTTTCTCACCTCAGTTACACACACCTGGGGGGTAAAGGCCAGGAAAGAAAGCGATTACAGCAGGGAGGTTGAGTGGGGCACTCTCACTCTACGGCACTCACGTGGGGGCAAGACCTGGGGGCCTGGTGGAAGGGCAGGGTCAATGGCCTCTGGCGGCAGAAACTGGGACAAAGCCCCTCTATCAAGTTGAAAAGGGTCCAAGCTCTGGAAATTGGCCCTGGACTGTAGGGTAAACTCTGTGCTCAGGTCTGGGGCCTGGAAAAGTGGTTTTCTGTCTGGATCACTTTTTCTAGATGGGGAGCATCACAGAGCTGAGGGAGGATCTAGAGAGGGTTTGCACCCTCACCAGAGCCAGCAAGCTGGGAGAAAGTGAGAATATTTAGGGTCTGCTAGGTTAAGGTAGCCTTGGGTAATCAAAATGGAATAAATCCTTTGAAGGCAAGAACCTTTTCCCTTTATCACCCACCCCCAAATTGTAGACCCCCCCAAAGAGATTCTAAGAGCCGCGAGCCCAAGAGGACCCCACCGCCAGGCCTATGGGGCCAGAGCAGTTCCCCTGTCCTCCCTGGGCTGCCCCCACAGCAGGCTGGCCAAGGCTGTAGCGCTGCTGTGAGGGTTTGCACCTTCAAGGGATACTTATGCAAATAATGTTATTTTTAACAGAGGAGATAAAGGCAGAAAACACCACAGGAAATTGGCTGACAGCAAAGAGCGGAAGGAAGAAGAGGTGCCCCTATACTAAACACCAGACGCTGGAATTGGAGAAAGAATTTCTGTTCAATATGTATTTGACGCGAGAGCGCCGCCTGGAGATTAGCAAGACCATTAACCTTACAGACAGACAAGTCAAAATCTGGTTTCAAAATCGCAGAATGAAACTCAAGAAAATGAACCGAGAGAATCGGATCCGGGAACTGACCTCCAATTTTAATTTCACCTGAGCGCGCGGCCTCCCCTCCCCCTCCTTTCCCCGCCCCTCCTCCCTTTGTGCCTGGTGATATTTTTTTTTTCCCTCCCTGAGTATAAATGCAACGCGCCTGCAAAAAAGGCAAAGACCTCAGACTCTCCTTCCAAGGGACCTATGGTTCGTGCTTCGAGGATGCTTCCATCTAAAGCATGAGAAATGGGGTGGTGGGCTGTGGGCTGTGCTGTGAGCCCTCATCGATGGGGGTGGGAGTGTGGCTGGTGTGTGTGTCAACCCCTCACTTACCCACGCACTCACACAGAGCATTCTGTTCTCCATGTAAAGTTAAGATCGAATCCACCCGATTGTAGGGAAAAAAGAAAAAAACGCACCCAGAGAGGGTCTGTAATCTCGCAGAGCACAGGCAGAATCGCTCTTTCCTTGCTGCATTTCCTCCTTAGAATAATAGACGTTTTGGAAAGTTCAGCTAGTATTTGTGTGTTTGTTGTAGCACCCAGTGTCTCCACCAGACCCCTTTCCGTGTCTTTACCTTCCAGTCGCTCTGAGAATCTGCTTGAAGTCTTGTATTTGTACTGCTTTCTGCTTTTCTCCCACCCCTCCCAGCACCCCCAGACCCCCCATCCACTAACAGCTCAGAAATTCCATCCAGAGGAACAAAAAAATTAAAAATAGAACATAGCAAAGCAAAGACAGAACAACCCCCAAAACTGCCCTGTCCCTGTCTGGGAGTTGTGTTATTTAAAGATATTCTGTATGTTGTATCTTTTGCATGTAGCTTCCTTAATGGAGAAAAAAAAATCCTAATAAATTTCCGGAATCATAATCCTCAAATGGGTGGTTTTTTTGTTTTTAGTGTTTTTTAGCGACACCCCCCCTCCCCCTAAGAAGCTGAGTGTGTGGATGTGTGTGTTTTGTGTTTGACTTATCTCCTACAGCCTTTCTAGAACGTCTCTTGGCGGGTTTAATGTAAGTGCGAGACCATAACGTTGATTTAAATATTATCCAGGTGACCACAATAAGTCAAGGTCATAAAACAGTAATGTCAGGACGGTCTTGGTGCGCGCGCGAGGTGGATTTTATGATCTGCAAATATAATGTGGTGCTGCAGTAAAAGATGCATTTAAAGGTGACTGGAGGAGGGAAAGAGGCAGAGAGCAAACTGCAATCTTGAGGAGCAGACGGATCTGATTGCCTGGGGTGCCGGGCTGGGCGCACCCCACCACTGCTGGGGGGCACCCCAAGAGCCCCCCACCCATCCAAAGAGAGGAATAAACTTAACCGCTGGAGGGGTACGACGAGCTCACCCTCCCCTTTCGACAGCAGCTAACAGAAATGCCCGGCAGCAGCAGGAGGAGGAGGCAGCGACAAGGTAAGAGAAGCGGTTTCTTGTTCTTCTCTTGGCGGCAGAGCGGGACTCGCAGCATCCCCAGGTGCCCAGCATGCAGCGGGCAGAGCTGGGAAGAAGGTGTTTCGGGCATCGGTGCTTGCTCGGAGCCCAGGCTTGCCTTGTGACTGCTGGCAGCCAAAAGCAGTGGCTATGAGCAGCCTCTCTTCCTCTCCCAGCCCATTGCCGTGGGGTTCGGTGGTTAAAGGGGTGAATTGGTGGTTCTGGCTTCTTCATCTTCGTGGGCACTTAGGTTCGCCTGGAGGTCGACACACCAGTCTAGGTGTCTCTCAGTCTGGTTGTCTGTTTGGGGGGTAGCAAGGGTTGGAGCTTGTGGCTTAGATTTTCCTGCTTTTTCCTGGTGTGGGTAAGAGCCTTATTCAGGCTCTTGGTCCTTATGCTCACTGGTTGTGAGGCTTTGCCAGGCAAGTGGCCTGGCTGGAAGTGGCTCCAGAGCACAGGCGCTGTGGTTCAGGAAACCTACATGGTGCTAAGAGGAGAGAAGCAGAGAGAGAAGAGTGCAGGAGAGCCAGATGGACAAAACAGAGGACCCGGCTCCAGAGTGGAAGGACAATCCACCTTCCCCCCAGGGCCAGGGCCAGATGCAGGGAAATAGCTCCACTGCGGTGCTGGGGGTGGGGCAGGGACTTAGCAGCTAGCGGTCCGTTTCACCAGGTTTTCCCAGAGCAATTTGCTTAGATCTGAAACTGATGAAGGCAGGACCCCCCCCAGGCACCCAGCCCCCCAGAGTCCACTCTCTAGCCCTTAGGGAGGTGGTGGGGGGCGGAAAGGGGGACGGGGCTGAATTTCTTCCTTCCCCAACCCCTTCCCTTCCCCTCTGGATAGGTGCAAAGCCGAGTCTCCCGCCCTGCGCTCTCAGCTGATCTGTGGCTTAGGTAGTTTCATGTTGTTGGGATTGAGTTTTGAACTCGGCAACAAGAAACTGCCTGAGTTACATCAGTCGGTTTTCGTCGAGGGCCCTAACCCGTCTCTCCTCCTCCTGCCCTCCCCAGTGGGACTGGCCAGATAGGGCAATGTGGGTGCAGACCTAGGAGGGCAAGCTGTGAGTGGGGCCGAGGATAAGTCTAGAGAACCCTACTCTATACTGTCCCTGCCTCAGCTTGTCCCAACCCCTATGACTAAGGGAGAGGAGTTTTCCCTGCAGCTATTGTCTCCTGGGCTCAGCTGATGGAGACAGACAAAGAAGGTCCAGCCAATTCCAAGGAAATTCCAGAGTTTGAGTTTGGCCTGGTGGCCCCAGCTGCATTGGGCAGCAAGGTGGGGCAGAATCTTCAGGGGGAGGGAGGCACACAGGAGGAGGAAGTCTCTGGAAAGGTTACCTTCTCTTACCTGCCACTTGCAAGACTGAGCCTCCTCTTTGCTAGGACTGGAGCTTCTCAAAAAAGTGGGGCGCCTGGAGGTTCCAAGAGTTAGGGAACTCTGAGCAACAGTCCAGCCACCTCTTCTTCCCTTTCTAGAGCTCCGTCTCCAGAGGAAGAGGACATATTTGGGGTATTAGTAGGTTAGAGGAAAGCCATCAAGTCCAAGTAGAAACCCTCGCAAGCATATCCCACTGGGAAACATTAGGGCAAAACCTGGCTCTGGTCTGTCCTGCTCTCTGATGCCCATAGGCCTTGGTCTGTGTGTCTGTGAGTCTACGGCTGTCAGGGAGTTGCTTGTCTTTACGCTGTGTGAAAGTACCTGGGTGAACAGAGGCTGCCAGTGCCCACTGTTACCATGTTGTTGGAAAGGTTGTTGGCTGATGCCAGAGGGAGGAGGGGAGGAGAGTGGAGTAGGGGAAATCTGAGCAATGAAAAACTTTGCATGCTTCCTCCACTCCTTTCTCCCTGGGCTTCAATTCCGCCCCTGGTTGCTAGAGAAAAGGGTCTCCAGAGATTTCTTTGCCTTGGGAGAAAAATGGGGGAGGGGTCAGGAAGAATGAGGAGACAACACTCCTGTTCTCAGAGATACTGGCAGAGAAAGGCCAAAAGGAGGTTAGGTTCTTGGTTCTTTTGCTTTGAAATAATTATGATTCTCAAAAGAAACTTTCAAACAGAGAACAAAATCATGTCCCTGAAACAGTATATATCCATAGATTTTTATATTCTCACAGCCATTTGGTAGGGGGGTATGTGTGACCTTGCATTAATGTAGGTCTGTTTCCACCTCTGTCTCCTCCAGGCTCTCAAGTCCCCTGTATGTACTTAGACACATACCTATTCCCCCGCCTCATATTTTTGACCCTCAAGGAACCTGAAGGAGAGAATGGAAATAGAGCCTTTCATTTTCCCAGGTGAATTGTCTGTCTGTCTGTCCCCACTCCTTTTGTTGGAGAAGGCCAAAAAAAAAAAATCTTCCCTTGAAGGGAATTGCTCAAATCTCTATGGCTCCCAGGGAAATGGGAAAGTTTCCAGTGAGGCAGGCCAGCTGGTGGGAGGCATGCAAGGGCTCCTCTGGTTTGGCCTCCAGGTCTCCAGGCTGCCCCAAGCACACAGCCAGTAGGGGTGAAAGGAGAATCAGGCAGGAACAGGGTGCCAAGGAGCACTTGACTTGGAGGTAGTGTCCCCCGATGGGCCGAAATTCACCAATGAACAATTTCTGGCTTTAGGTCCCTTTGCCCCAATTTCCTTCTCAAAGCTAGTGCGTTTAGAGAGGAGGCCACAGGGCCAGAGCATTGAGGTGTCCTCCTCCTCCCCAGCTCCCAAGAAATGGAGCAAGGTCTCTTAGGGCCAAGGTGAGGGCCAGTCTGGTGGTCCGAGTCCACCCCGGGGCCCTGAGACCGTGGATCATGGCTAAGGCAGTGGTAATTATTTATTCGCTTCGCTGGAAGGGAGTCTTCAGAAAGAACAGCGTGAAGAGGAGGGAAAAAATTATCTCTCTCGTCTGCAGATATTAAGATGGATTTTTATTTCTTAAAGGACCCTCCCCGCCGAGAGCACATAAGCGTAAACTTAATATATGCTCCGCAGCCCAACTCTAGAAATCGCAATAAAAGTTAAAACCTCCCCTACTGGTTGTTTTTAATTATGATATGGGAAAGAGGAGCAGGATTTATAGAGCTGAACTCTCGGCATGTGAGTGTTTGAGACTTGCAGGAGAAGGAGGAAAGGCTAGAGCTCGCCAAGGAGAAGCTTGGTGTCTCAGCTGTCTCCGCGGCTGCGGGGCCTCGGGCTTAGCCCGGCTGATCCACTGTGGCCTCCCCGGGACCTCGCTCCGGCCATGAGCCTTGCCTCGGCTCACTTGGAGATGCAACCCTTCTTGGGAACAGGTGAAGGGGAAGAGGACACCCGGCGATGGGGGGCTTCGGGCAGGAAGGCCAGCGCACTAGGCTTTGTGTGGGTCCCAAGCAGGGGACGAGGCTGCAAGTTCCCCGCAGGAACCGCAGCCCAAGTGTAGCCCGGCGCGGGCGGCTTCGCCAACGAGGGTGTCCGGGCTGGGTGCGAGAGCACCAGCAAGGTGGATTGTGTGTGGACTTTGGCCACAGACGGAGCAGAGCGGGCTCCAGGGTTGTGGTCAGCGCAGAGGCGGGCAACCGGATGTTGAGTCTGTAGGAAGGACCTTGAGGTCTGTTGGGTGTTTGGGCTGCCGGGGCGACGGCCCAGCGTGTGGAGCGCGCGCTGGCGGGGCGCGGTGGGCGGCATGGGCGAGGCAGCAGGCCCCGCACACCTCTGCGGCTGCTGGGCTGTGTCCCAGACATTGGAACTGAGGCCGACCACTGGTCAGAGCATGAGAAATAAATGCAATTTAGGGTCCTTCTTTTTGTTGTTTTCCTTTTCCGCCTAAGAGGTCCTTTCCTTTTTTCTCTTTCGGAGATACCTGGATTTGGTCCAGAGCAGGTTGCCCGCGGGAGGGCCCGCGAGCAGCAGCGCTCGAGGGAGGGAGCGAGGGAGGGAGGGCGAAAAGGAGGGAGGGAGGGAAGGAGGGCGGGTGGCGGCGGCTGCGGTGGTAGCCGGGGCTTCCCTCCCCCGGCGGGAGGCGGCTGCCCTGCGTCTGCGGCCGTGGGGAGCCGAGGAGCAGGTAACGAAGGCGCTTCCCGAGGCGGGACTGGACCCAGCCAGCGGACCGAGTCCTAGGGGTCTCTGCCTCAGGCCCTGGCCGGAGAGAAGGTAGGAGAGACCGGCGCCCGCCAGGCCTGGCAAAGGGGCCTCGGGAATGTTGAACCTGTGTATGATTTCAGGCTCACACTCATGTTGTGAGCCTGCCTGCCTCAGGAGATGCGGTCTGTCTGTCTGTCAGTCTGTCTGAGAAGTCCCAGACCCTGGGCTCTCCGTCCAAAGGCTGAGAAAATTCGGGGAAATCCGTCGTCGGAATGGGCACTTTCATTCATTGGATTCGCTGCAACTCAGCGGGGCTTGCTACGGTGTCCCAGGTTGGAAGGCAGCTTCCCTGCGGGTTTCTGGGTGCGGAGTGCTCTGGCTCCCTCCGCCAGGGGCTGAGTTTCCGGCTTCAGGTTCTCGAGTCGCCCAGAGGTTGGAGACCAGACAGCTCCCAGTCGGGCAGGGAGGGCGGGGGAGAGGAGCGGCTCTTGCTCCTTAATTGTACTCGGAACCGTATTGTCTCTCCTTTCGCCACCTCCGCTTCCTCAGTCTGGGCTCCAAAGTCACTGCAAATTTCCTTGCGACACATACATCACACAAAAGATCAGGTAACAGCACGCTCAGGGCCATTGGAACTCCGGGGAGAGAGCAGCCCTGGCTCTGGGGCGGCGCCCCCTCCAGCCACTCCCCGGGCTGCAAAACCAGGCCGTGTTGGGGGAGCCGGAAATAGCCCCGTTTGCTGCGGAGCGGCAGGGCGGGGGCGCCGGCAGGAAGGCAGGCCCGGCAGGCCGTGGCGTTGAGAGGGCCATGTTCACAGGCCCAGGGGGTTTCGCTCCTGCTGGGTCTGGGGGCCTGGCTCCTGGTGTGCAGGGATCCCGGATACCCACCTGGGGTGGGGGCAGGACGCAGGTCTTCTCGGGCAGGCCAGGAAAACTCAGATTCTGCTTCCAGCGCAGGCCTTAGCTAGGAGGAGTTGTGTGTGGGTGTGTTTTTCCCAACAAAGAGGGATCCAGAGAGAAGGGGGAAAGGGGAAGGGAACCGGGGAGGGGGCGGGGAGGGGGAGAGGGCAGCGGAGAGGCGAAGTGAGCCCATTTCGGGGGCAGAAGGAAAATGAAAGCACATGGAGCACGGCCTCCTCCTCGCAGGGCGGGTGCTGGGGAGCCGGGAGCGGGCTCCGGCCTGCGGCCGCTGGGATGGCCCGCCGCGGGCACGGGGAAAAGCCTGTTTTAAATTTATCCGAACTTGACGGTGTGGATTGAACCGCAGGGAATTTAAATCACTAAAAGGGAGACGCGGGGCAGGGGGAGGGGATGACTCTAACCTGTCTCTCTGTCCTTCCCACGGCGCTAGCTTGATTGTGGTCTCAGCTGTCCAGGTTTGAGGTGATGGAGGAAGGGCGCCCCTCCCCCTCAGCGGGCTCTCCCGTGCCCAGTGAAATCTTTTGGGCGTGGGAGGGGAAGGCTGAGAAGCACCGCGAATACAGAGCTGCTAGCTAGAGCTGGGGTCCCCCCCCCCCGCCTCCCAACAGGGACTCCCAGTGCCTCAGGTCCCTCGGGCTGCCCCAGGAGTGCTGAGGAAAATTGAAGCAGTGGCGAAGATGGGGACTCCTGGAGTGCGGTGGGAGATGCAGCAGGAGTAACTCCCAGGAAGATGAGCTCCTCCCTTTCGGCCCCTCTACTCTCTTGCCCTACACCTAACACGCCTGGATTTGGGGGAAGCCTGAAAGCCTGCTTCAGAACCCCTGACCTGCCGTTCAGCTTCTAAATGTGGAGAATGGGGGCTTCACCCCACATGCAGTTGTGAAACCTGCAGGAGCTGGGCCTAGTGAGCCAGGCTCTCTCCAAGGGTCTCTCCAAGGGTCTCCCCAGCTGCCCTCCCCACAGCTCCCCTCTCTTCCAGGCATAGGGAAAATGGGGCATTGGCCCAGAGGGGGCTTTGGGTGAGGCCTGCTCCCTGACCCACAGCTGTGCCTGTGCCTGAGTGGGGAGGGTTCAGAGTCCCTACTTCCAAAAGGAGGGGAAGGCAGCAATTCCCCCCCTTGGTTTCTATGCTTGAGGATTTGATGGCAACAGGGTTCCCTGGACAGTGATCCTGACAGCCAGGCTGCTGCTGCCTCCGCAGGGTAGCCGGCCTGGTTCACAGGCAGCTCAAGGGTTGAAAAGAAGGCCTTGTTCAAAGGGGACAGGAGAGAGAAGACATCTCTTTACAGCCCCACCAAGTCTATCTGAGGGGCTGCGCCACATAGCAGAAGCCCATAGGAGGGGATCCTTAAGGACTCTTTCCTCTGGGGAAGCTGAGATTGAGGCAGACAGGCCGTGCAACCTAGTGAAGACACAAAATCCTCTTCCTCTTTTTTTCTTCACTGCTCCTTGACTGCAGCGTGGTTCGGTCCCCAGCTGCCTAGGCGGGTGCGTGGGGCAACATGGACTCTATCCCAGAAGCCTAGTGTACCCACCAGAGCAGGTCCCCCAGGAGGGACAGGAGAGGAGGCCTCTCCGCCTTTGTGTCCAGACAGAAGTGGCTGCTGCGCCCAGAGCTGGTCCCGCGGCAAAGGCCCGGCAAGCAAGCGACTGCACAATGCCACGGCTGCTCCGCCAGCTCGCCCCTGCCCCGTCCTGCCTGCATCCTGCCTGTGTATCTGCGCGTTGCTGCCCTTCCTCCGCCTCGCCCTCCGCATGCCTGCCTTTCCCTGCTGTCCTCTCTTCATCGTGCCTTTCTTCTTTAATTCTTTTCTCTTTTCTGGTTATCCTCATCCTCTGTTTCCTTTCTCCTTCCTCGGGCCTGGCCCCGTGTTTCAGTTGGTCTGTCTCAGGCTGTCTGGGGCTTGGTCTCTCTCAGGCTGTGTCCTCTGATGTCCTCTTGGTCACAGTCTGGCCCCGGGCCCCACTGAAGGCTAAATATCTCTGCTCCTCGCTGCCAGCAGCCGCCTAAGAGCCAGGCTGGGTCCCCAGCCACCCAGGGCTGGGGGAGGTGCTGACTGCTCGGAGGATTTGGAGAAAGCCTCTGCAGGACTGGAATCCCCTGTCTTTTCCTTGAACTAGTGAGGGAGAATTTTTGATTGACAGCTAACCTGACTCCATCAAGGCCAAAGGGATTTTCTGTTTCTTGTTGTAATTTGGGTTCCCCAGCCAGTCCAGCCTGAGAGAGGGGCAGAGGGCCGGAGCTGAGAGGAGACAGGGCTGAGGCCCCCGTAACCTTTCCCTCATCCCCCACTTAAGTCGAAATCCCAGCCCCGCTAGACCGAAAAGGAAAGAACCAGAGGGGGAGGAGCAGGGAGTGGGGTGCACGCAGCTGTACCCTCCTGCCAACTTTCCTTCCCCCTCCAGCGCGGTCCTACACCTCCAGCCCTTCTCCACCCTGGAGGGGATGGATACAGATGCGGCTGGAAAACAGCCCCCACCCCCATCTCAGGCGTTTGGCCCCCTCCTGGGCACGGAGAGGGGAAAGGCAGGCGAGGCAGGCGTGGCTGGGTCTGGGAAGCCTCCTTCCTTGCTTGCTGCCTTCAGAGCCTGCATCACAGCCTCAGCTCCTGGCAGTTTCCTGTGTGCAGACTGGAACTCTTCTCTCTGACCCTGAAATTGCACCCTCCCTTCAAACTCACTGTGCCCTGCCTAGATACACCTTGTCTCTGGGGACATCACCTGTGCCCCGTCCTCCCATACAACCTCCTTGCCTCCACTCCTGCACCCACATTGAAGGTTTTCTGCTTGTCCAAAGCCCCCCCCCCCATTTACTAAACCACAATGGGATGGTCTGAAGTAACAGCCTAGGGCTGTTCAACAAACCCCAAATTCAAGCAGGAGGATAGCGACCAACTTCCAGGGGAGGAACCCAAGTTGTCAGATATTCTCCCACAATCACACTGCCCCCTCCAGAATTCCTGCATCCCATCCCACAGAAACCGCTTTCTCCTCCTATCCCTCCGTTGCTTTTTTCCCGTTCCAAAAACAGCCTACAATTTTATTTAATGAAAGACACATTTATGAACAATCAAATGATCCTCATAAAAATTTTATTGAAGGACGTAAAAACAAGCTACTTGCCCACGACCGAGGTCACTCTCTCGCCTTGCCCGCTCTCACCCAGGCTCTCTGCAGACAGAACCAGGGAGCGACTTCTTTTTGGGGGGGAAGGTGTTGCAGAGATGGAGCTAGGGGCAGAGGAGGGTAGGCAGGCTGACGGGGTGGGGATGCCCCACTGAAGTTGTGTAGATCTCTCCTCCACTTCTTCAAGCTGGCAAAGAAACATAAATAGATACAGACAATAAATTTAAAATAAAGACGCTTGTGTATCTGTGCCAAAGCTAAGACTTCTGAGGCTGATGACGAACGTGTTTGAGATGCTGAAGTTCTACCCCCTCCTGCTCGCAGACCCGTCTTCCCCAAGCCTCCCCTACCCCAGATTTGGGGAGCTGAGTTGGCCAGTGGCAGGAGGACGCTCCCGTTCCCCTCCTTCCCTCCCTCCACCCCAGCTTCTCCAGTCCCCTCCCACCCTCCCTCCCTCGCCGCTGCTGCTCCTGAAAGAAATACATACATACACACTATTTAAAAACGCATTTTTAAAAGCCACGTTCCGAACTGACAATCGCTGATCTCGGCTCGCTCAGAGACTGAGGGAGCGTCGGGCCGACAGAGACAGATTACGTCAAGAAATAGTTCCTCCACCTACCTCGGCTGGCCTCCCCGCCCCTATGGGGCTCCCGCGCCCAGGGCAGCCCTGGGGTCCGGGAACCCTGGCTTCGGGGACTGGCATTTTCACCCCATTAAAAAAATCCTCCTAGCGGGGGGGAGCCAGCTGCTGATGGGTGGACACGGCTAAGGGGGGTTCTCTGATGAGACAGGAGCCGTCCTGAGGGGTTGGCCGGCGCCTTGGGTCTAGAGATGCGGACCCCCAGGAAAACGCAGGTCTCGGGGATCAGCAGAGAGAAGGGGGTGGGAGAGGGGGGGGGGAAAGCAAGGGAAAAAAAAGCCCCTGCGCATTGATCCGCGCCGTATTTTTGGGTAAATACGATCACGTGGGGGCTGGGGAGCCAATGAGCAGCCGGGAAAAGGCTGGAAAAATAATTACCTGCCTTGATTGTTCTGTGAGCAGATAAAAAGTACATATACAGTTCATACAATAATCTTATGTATGTAAAACCCTGTTACGATGTCGGCGACGGGGCCCATCAGTAACTATTACGTGGACTCGCTCATCTCTCACGACAATGAAGACCTCCTAGCGTCCAGGTTTCCGGCCACGGGGGCTCACCCCGCCGCCGCCAGACCCAGCGGCTTGGTGCCGGACTGTAGCGATTTTCCGTCCTGTAGCTTCGCGCCCAAGCCCGCAGTGTTCAGCACGTCGTGGGCGCCGGTGCCCTCGCAGTCGTCCGTGGTCTATCACCCGTACGGCCCCCAGCCCCACCTCGGCGCCGACACGCGCTACATGCGGACTTGGCTCGAGCCGCTGTCCGGCGCCGTCTCCTTCCCCAGCTTCCCGGCCGGGGGCCGTCACTACGCCCTCAAGCCGGACGCCTACCCCGGGCGCCGCGCCGACTGCGGCCCGGGCGATGGCCGCAGCTACCCGGACTACATGTACGGCTCGCCCGGGGAGCTGCGCGACCGCGCCCCGCAGACACTGCCCTCGCCCGAGGCGGACGCCCTCGCCGGCAGCAAGCACAAAGAGGAGAAGGCCGACCTGGACCCCAGTAAGTTGGGAGCAATTTTCCTTTACAACCGGCGCGGGAGGGGAGGGGAAGACAGGCGGGGGGAGCCGGATTACAGCCCCTCGAAGCGGCTCGGGGAGCGCGGGAGAGGGGCGAGGGCGAGGGGGTGAAGACTCAATAAAAGCCAATTACCTTGGGGAGCTTTCAGGGGCAGGAAGGTCTGAGAAGGGGGCCTAGGGAGCCAGGTTGGGAGAGGGCCGAGAGGGCGCCTCTCCCTGGGACTGCCTTGGAAAGAGACCCCTGCCCCCTCCCCTGCCAGGCTTTTTGGCTCAGTGACCACTTTCGAAGAAATGTAGACCGGGCCACGGGCTGGGGCGGGGGGCGAGGCTGATTTTATGGTTTGAGATGGGACGGGAGAGGTGAAGAGGACGTGGGGGCAGATATGAAACGCCCCAGGGAGGCATATCACCCGTGCCTCCCCATCAGCAGAGGGGTCCTCCCCCCAAGAGGGATTCACTGAAGAAAAGATCCACTGGCTTCTCTCCCAGGAGCCCTGGTTGAGGGGTCTGGGGGATTTCACAGCCTGGGAACTTGGGAGAGATTAAGAGTTCCAGAGAGAAGTGGGGTCTGAGTCTCCTTAAACTTGAGAACCCTGTCCTGAGGGTCTGCAGGAGGAAGGGGTGAGCATGGGGGCCAGGGATGTGGCGTGGGGACAGCATCTTTCCAGATGAGACGACTCTGCACACACACTTCAGCCAGGGGCCAGGAGCCTTCTGAGGGTTGCAAAGAGCTGCCTGGGGTAGGTGGGGGCAGGTGGAGCCGCAGGGCCCGAGGGAGGAGAGAGGAGGATCTGCAGAAGGTGCAGATTCTCTAGCGGAGAAGGTGCAGCCCTCTGGGCGTTAGAAGTGTCTGGGAGTGTCCCATGAGGGGAGCTGCAGGAAATTTTTTGCCTTCTTTAAGAGGCCAGGGCCTAATTATACCCCTCTGAAGACTTCCCGCCCTCAGCTACTCCTATAAACCTGAAATTGGAAGCTTGGGTCCTTGCAGAGCCTGTCCTGGGGCTGGCGGGGGAGGGGGGCACTGGAGACCAACAGGGACACTAAGATATGGGGGAGACTGCCCGTGCCCAAGGCCAGCAGCTGTCCGAGGAGAGAAGGACTTTCCTCATCCCAGCATCACCCTGAGAATTCGCCTCAGCAGGGTTGAACTCTGAGCAGAGACCGCACTGGGGAGAGTGGTGAGGGACATAGGGACTCTCAGGGTCAGGAAGTAGGACTGTTGAAATTTCAGGACTTGGTTGTGGGCTGGGAGGGTGGGAGGGGGCAGAGGAGGAGGGAGGTGGGGAGGAGAGAGTCCTTGCTATAAAAATAAAAAACAAGAGAGAGAGAAGCGTTTATGGGCCTATGAAACGGTTGGGAATTTGGACTTTTTATGAGGATATTCTCGAGTTACTGCTCTTGAAGCTGAGGACCAGATTGTAGGGGCTTTGATAGCTTCGGATTTCCTCCAGTTTTAGGTGCTGCAAACTGAAGAGGAAGGGGAAATGGGAAGGGGACAGGATGCAAAAGGAAGAGGGGAGAAAATTTCCTGAAGCAAAAATGTGCCCAAATTCAGGTTCAATTATTGGGTTTGGGGAACCTAGCTAAGCCTGGGGGCGGGGTGGTAGAGGTCCTGGACTGGAAAGGGGCGCCACTGACCCCTGCCTGTGTTTGGCCCTCCAGGCAACCCCGTGGCCAACTGGATCCACGCCCGCTCCACGAGGAAGAAGCGCTGCCCCTACACCAAGTACCAGACGCTGGAACTGGAGAAGGAGTTTCTCTTCAACATGTACTTAACCAGGGACCGTCGGTATGAGGTGGCTCGGGTTCTCAACCTCACCGAGCGGCAGGTCAAAATCTGGTTTCAGAACCGGAGGATGAAGATGAAAAAGATGAACAAAGAAAAGACCGACAAGGAGCAGCCCTAGACCCAGCCCCAGCCCGCGGCCTCGGCACAGCCAAGGGGGGGGGCAAGAGCGCCACGGAAACGCCCCGGCCAAGAGCAAGATAGGAAAAGGGCAATCTGCTTAAAGAGGAAAAAAAAGGAAAGGGGAAAAAAGGAAAACTCTGGCGATTTGGGAGGGTGAAGTGTTGAGAAGTTGGTGTTTTAGAGTTAGTTCTACCCATCAAGGAGGAGGCAGGAGAGGAACTGCATTCTCTAACCCCAGCGCAACTGAAATAAATGACACACACAAATGTGATTTTTTTCCTCCTTTCTTCAGAGAAGCCAGTACTTGAATTGCTATATTTCTAATTTTTTTCCTGTATCGTATTTGGTCTGGGTCATCCCTTCCCTGGCCTTGGGTGCTCTGCGTGCAGATTTTGCACAAAAAAGACACATACACGTGATGGTTCCTAGCCCAGGAGCTGAGGGACGAGGGCCCAGACTGAGCCCCGGGCTGGGTCGGGCGGCACAGGCCGGCGCCTCGGGCGTGTACATAGCAGTGTCTCCTCTCACCCCCAGCGTCCGTTCCCAGCGTCCGTCCTGTAACGTGCTTCTGTTTGTTATGGTAGAACAGCTCTGTGTTAATATATCGAAGTCACTTAAAAAACCAGAAACTTCAACCGTATCCAGTTCTCATTTTTTCTCCTCCTGCGGCTCCCCACGCTGCTGTCAAGGAGGCAAGTGCTCAGGGTCTTTAGGGGAGGCTGGAGCCAGAGAAGGGGCCCCCTCCACCTCGGAAGGGCAAATGCCTGCCGCCTCTCTCCAGGCAGGGCGGGGTGGGGGTGGGGGCTCCAGGGGAGGCCTGGAGGCTGCTGAGGCTGAGGCCCAGCTTGTGCCTGCCCCGGCTGGCTGCCTACAAGTTTTCTGGTGGCGAGATGGAGGGAGGGGGGCATGGCATGAATGGCTTCCCCTGGCTGTAATTAATTGTAATAATTTATGAGTACATGAGATGGGAGAGAGGAGATAGGTGAAGAGGGAAGTTGGGTGCTGGGTGAGGGCCCAGGCTGGATTCTTGCCTGGCTGCATGGGTGCTTTGGTGCTTTGAGGGAGAGCTGGGAGAGACGGCTGGCAGGATATTCAGCTAGGAGGAAGGCCAGGCAGGCCTCAGAGAGCAGGCCAGATACTGGGGGACTTCGTCAAAAGACAGAGTAAAAGAGAGGAGGAAGGAAGGAAGGAAACCAAGAGAGGGGAGGGGAGGAGGAAGGGATGCAAAGAGAAGGACAGGAAGATGGCGAGGCCAGTGCAGTCAGCATTAGATTTCATTTCTGCTGCTCAGCGCGTGCTCATCTCTCCTTCTAGTTGTCTATTTTCAATCTCTTTCCCGCTCCTGTTTAGTTTGAATGTTGGTCTGGGGGTGAGCAGGGTTATGCTAAGCAGCTGTAGTGCTACTAGGGATGGCGGGGCTGGGACCCAAGGAACCCGGCCAGCGATTAGCCAGGGGCGGGGTGCTCCCTGGTGGCTGTGGGACCCGAGCAAAAAGCTGTAACAGTCTGATGGGACTGGCTCGCTGCGCTGCCACAGTGCCTTCCCTAGAGCCAACAGTTTCCCTCTGCTAATAAGAAGCAGACCCAAACTGCCGGGTACGCTTTGGCCCGGCACCCCCTTTCTCGGAAATCCCCCAATCTGGAAACTATTAAAATCAGACTGCTTGAAATATAGCCCTTTAATATCTCGGGCTGCCCATTCTGTTGAAGGTGCAGGGTGTTGCGCTCAAGGCTTCGAAGATACCACCATCAAAGAAAATAACTGGGGATCCCAGCCCATGTGCTGCATCCCCAAAGCAACACCTTCCAAAATTGTTGAGACACTTGCAGGAAGCAGTCTCTTCTTTCATGATTTGAATCTCCTACCCTTTCCTTCCCTTAGGCGTTCCAGTTTGGCGGTCTAGAGGAAGGTGGGAAGGGGTGACACTTTTTGTTTGGATATTTTGGAGAGCAATCAAGTCGCAACTGTGCGTCCTAGACGCATTCCCGCCTAGAAGACCTCTTCCCCAATTCCGGAAGCATTGTCTCGGTCCTTTGGAAAGGTGCTCTGCCTAGTTTTGCCTCCTTCCTCACTTCCTGGAGCCTCTCTGGTCCTTCTGCTGTTCTGGAACCCTGGTTCCAGTTCCTCACTCCATAGCAATCAGTCACCCCCACCCCTCTGGACCCGAGGTGGGGCTTCTCTCCCAGCCCAGCCGGGCGGGCGGTGTTTCCGGGTTTCCACCCTGCCCCTGCTCCAGGGCCCTGTCGCCTCCTTTCGGCGTCGGTCAGCGCGGCCTGCTTCTGCAGCCTGGCCGGCCGGGAGCGCCTTGCTGCGGGCAGGAAGCAGGGCCGCAGGGCCTGGAGAGCCTAGGAGAGAGGTAGGATTCAGAGCAGGCCCACCCGTCCGCGCCACGGGTCCATCAGAGCCCAGCGCCCTGAGTGCAGGTCAGGATCGCATTGGATTTTCATTCATTATCACTCATGAATTAAAACAACAGGACACACATCTGGGGAAAGAAGTGCAATCTGGCGGGAGAGGGGCTCGCAAATGCCCTCCTCCCCAACCGTCCCCTCCACCTCTCCCCTGCTCTTTTGTCAGAATCACAAAACCCTAAAGGTTGTTCCACTTGGGAAGGCAGCGCATAGGTACATTTCCGCAGCCCCAAAATGCCACTTTTATGGCGCTGTTTGTCTCCCTGCTCTGGGTTCTGAATAGGGCCGAACAAAACAGCAGCGCGAAGCTGGCTAGACGTCTGGGCTTAATTGTTTTATGGTTTAAATAAGGTGGACACTCTTTCCTTTGAAATCGGATTATAGGAATGTTTTGTCTATGGCCCACGGAAAGCAGGACCTCACTGGCTGGGAGGGAGAGGTGGAGAGCGCGCGCGCGCGAGGGATGGGCTGCAAACCAGGGGCGAACCGCCCGGAGGAGTCAGAGGCCCACCCCAAAGTCCTGCAGGCGGCGGCGGAATGGGCGGTGAGGGGCCAGCGTCAGGGTAAGAGGAACGAGGAATTTAGGGTGCGCACCGCGGGCAGCGGCTGGTCTGGGGAGCTTCGGAAGGTGCGTCCGCGTGCGCGGAGGTGCTCAGAGGCCAGCAATGCGCCTGAAGGGAGGGGCGGAAATCCCGGCAGTTGCTTTGCACAAGGTCTCTTAGCGCAGGAAAGGAGGTAACAAAAAGAGAGACAGTATGGAACCTTTCACAAGGTTTATTTGATGAACTTAGGGAAAAAAAAAAAACAGCGCTCGCAGGGCAACTCCCTTCCGGGGAATCCCTCTCCTTTGCACCCAATTGGAGGCTCCTTCCTCCCATTTCCCACCTTTGGGCCAAGCCTGCGACCTCTGTTGGCTTTTTCCCAGCCTGACTGCATTGGGGAAAGTGGACGCGAGGTGGCGCTGTTGCTCAATGTTAGAGGTGGCGTTGCCCCGGCAGGCCTGGCCGCACTGACATTTGAGGCCCGGACCAGAGCCGCGGCGAGAAGGCCCCGCGCCTCTGCCCGGCCCGGCCCCACTGGCTCTGAGCAAATCAATCCTCTCACCTACGAGGTGTAAATAATTCGCGAGTGTTAGCGGGAGATGGGCCCTCGCTGGGGCAGCGGGCTCGGGAAGCGCAGAAGGGCAGGCACCAAAAATAATCGCTTTGCAGAAGAGATAAGTGCGAAGCAGGCAGCGCGTAATTAACACAAAAAGGCGGAATGACCCGGACAAACGAACATAAATCCGTGGTACCTAAGAGGGCGGTGCAGGCCTCGGGGAGAGGAACAGAGACGGCCCGGCGAGGATGGCTGCTTGCGGTTCCTTTATTTCCAGCCTCAGGGAATGAAATAAACCAGATACGTGTAAAAGCAAAAAAATAAATTAATTAATTAATTAAAAATTTTTTAAAAAAAGGCGAAGGATCCCCCTAAAGGGGGAAACCAAGTCCAGCCAGGAGTTGTGGGGCTGGCCGGTTTTCCAGCCAGGCGGTGGTGGCGGCACATACGGGACAGTCGCATTCCAAGACACAAAAGCCCAGAAGAATAGCTCTGTGGCAGGGTTTTCGCTGGACCATAAAATGTCGAAATATCCCCCCACCCCCTAAAAGATAAGGCGCAGGCCCAAGAGCTGGTCTGGCCCTCTGGGCCTCCTCTTTCCAGGCAGAGAAGAGAAAGTATTTATGGCAGTCCCCAGTGACCCAGATGCAAGGAGCTGAGAGCCCACCCCGTTCAACTCGGCACCAGAAAAGCAGGCTTGGACAGGCAGGAGCCAAGGTGCAGTGTCCTGGTCCTAGTGGCGGAGATGCCCCACTGCTGCATCCCCCAAGGTTTCAGAGCCTGTGGAGGCCTGTGGCCCTGGTCTACTCTTCTTGCCCTTCTCTCGCTCCTACAGGGCCAGAGTCCTGGTCTCTTAAGATTTGGACAGTCTCTAACTCAAGACAGGGTGGATCTCCTAAATGCAAGGGATCCTGAAAGAGGCTTTGCTGAGGTACCAGTAAATCTCCTTTGGGAATTCGGCTGAGAGTGACCACTGCTCTGGCAAGTATTTAGATAATGAAGGGACTGGAGAGGGAGGGTTCATTCTTGATAAACCATCCTGCTCTTCACTGTTTTTTTTCCTCCCATCCCCAGAGCTGGACTCCGGATGAGGGTGGGAAAGGAAAAGGGCTGGTTTTCTAACCACCCCCTTCCTCATCCAGACCTGAAACCTCAGGATGTGGAAGGAAAATAGGTACCAATTGTTTTTTCATGATGCAGTGACCAGAGATGCATCCGAGTTTGCCAGGCTTGTGTGCGTGTGTGACTATGTGCATGTGTGTGTACAGTGTCTGTGAGGGGACAAGGACACTTCCGGGAATGTGCGTGCTAGTTCGCGGTGAGCATGCACTGGATGTGTCTCAGGGTGAGAAGGTGGCGCAGACTGTGTGTGTGTCTGTGTCCTGAGCATGTCCCAGGGTTGTCCTGTGTGTAACAGCATCACAGGCTGTGGAGGAAGATCAGGGACACATCGTTCTTATTCATCTTCATCATCTTCATTTGTCTGCACACAGCACACGCACGGACGTGGCCCTCCCATTTTTCCCCTTTTGCTCTGTGTGGAACCCATATGCCTGTAGACTTATGGCCAGGGAATGGTGCTGAGGAACTAAGGTCTTTTAACCATTAGAACTTGAATTTGTCCAGTGTTGAGGATGAGGGGAACCCCCCCCCAGAGAAAGTGTGGGTAAATATTTTAAAAGTATCTGTTGACAGTTCCCATCCACATCCTGGCCTGGGCAGCTTGCCTGGGGAAGAAGAGGGTTGCTGAGGAGCCACGGCCCCCTCCAGGCTGAGCTGGCGTTTCCTATGGTGGGGGTATATGGGGACAAGAGGCCTACTGCAGTCCCTTCCAATCCAGAAACAAATAGTCTCCTAAGAAGGAACATCCTGGACCAGTCCAGCCAGCAGCCAGGGACACTAAGCTGTCCCTTCTTTCTAAGTCCCCAGAAACAGTTTTGCCCTCAGACCCTCAGAGCCAAGCCTGTGGCCATTCCCTGGGCTCGCTGCAGGTAGGGTGCTGGGGTCTGAAGGGAGGGTGCTGTGGTCCTGTCGGGTGTATGGAGGGCTCCCGCCCCTCCAGCCCTCTTAACCCATAAGCAGCCAAATGTGAGAGTCCTGAAGATTTAAAGAAAACGGCAGGTTCAGACCCCTGGGAGGGGCCAGAGGCTGAAGGCTCTGAACCTTGAAGGGTCTGGGGGACGCTGTGTGCTTGATTCTCCCCAGAGTCCCCAGACTTAAGCCCCCCCCCTTAGGGAGCCTATCTTTTCGCATTCGGGGCTCCGCTGTGGGCTCGCTGACATTCAGCCCCCACAGGGGGTCTTATACCTGTTGAGGTAACCTGAGTTGACCTGCTGATTCAGGTTCCTCTCTGGGAGAGAGGAAGGCAAGAGACGCAGGGGAGAGAGGCACCTTCAAATCTG
>PVLD010000698.1:185071-254677 GCA_004027595.1 Dinomys branickii
CTCTCTCCCTCTCTCCCTCTCTCCCTCTCCCTCTCTCTCTTCCTCTCTCTCGCCTGTCTTCATGTCGTGGATTGATGAACGCGAATCGCGTGTAAGCGCCGCCACCGCCGGGAGTCTGAGGAATTCGCCTGGGCTGTTAAAGGAAAGAGCTAAGTGAGAGCGCGCGAGCTCTACCTACCGACAGTGAGGAGCGCCGCCGCCAACGCCGCTCGCCGCCGCCGCCCGCGCCCAGCCCGGAGCCCGGCGCCGCGGCGCCCCCACCTGCCCGGCCCCGGCCCACCAGCCCAGCCCAGTCCGGGGAGCCCGCCGGCCTGGGGATCGGCCCCGGGGGGAGGGCAGTTTCGGGGGTCCCAGGCGGGGCAGCCTTGAGCCAGAGGGAGGGGCCGCGGGTTCATGTACCCAGCATGAGCTCCTACTTCGTCAACCCCCTGTTCTCCAAATACAAAGGCGGCGAGTCCCTGGAGCCGGCCTACTACGACTGCCGGTTCCCCCAGAGCGTGGGCAGGAGCCACGCTCTGGTGTACGGGCCCGGCGGCTCGGCGCCCGGCTTCCAGCACGCCTCGCACCACGTCCAAGACTTCTTCCACCACGGCACCTCCGGCATCTCCAACTCGGGCTACCAGCAGAACCCGTGCTCCCTTAGCTGCCACGGAGACGCCTCCAAATTCTATGGCTACGAGGCGCTCCCCAGACAGCCCCTTTATGGGGCTCAGCAAGAGGCGAGCGTGGTGCAATATCCCGACTGTAAATCCTCCGCCAACACTAACAGTAGCGAAGGACAAGGCCACTTAAATCAAAACTCGTCTCCCAGCCTCATGTTTCCATGGATGAGACCCCACGGTGAGAAGCTTTTCTCTTTCCCCCTCGGTCTCCCGCGCTCCGGGGTCTTCCGCCCCTCCCTCGCCTCCTTTTTGTCTGCCCTCGCTTTCCCTCCTGGCTTTGGGGTCTCTCCTGCCCCACCCACTCTCCCCTTGCCTGGGTGGGTTTCTCGAGGTCGGGAAGGCTTGGCTGGGGGTGGGGAAGGGGGGCGTCTTGGACATTTGGGTGATTGGGGTGAAGGTGGACAGACAGTGTGTGGGTGCAAAGGGTTAAAAGTGGTTTCCTCTGTGTCTGTCTGTCTGTCTCTGCCTGCCCCCATCTCTAAAGTCAGAGTTGGGGAGGTGGCTGCTAAGGGTACCCTGAGGTTGTCAGTCTTTGGAGCTGGTAACCAGTTTCTCCAAAGGCACACAGCCTGCAGTCCAGGACAGTGGCCAGGCTGTCTTGGGTTTAAGGGAGACCCCTGTTTCTCTCTCTTAGCCAGAGAGAACATCGGGACCCCAAGGACACTCTGGCTCTCTGGGGTCCCCACTGCTTGCTCTCAGAGAATTAGCCCAAGGGCCACTACCCCAACTTTTCTGTACTTGCCCCCAGTTGAGGAGGAGACAGGAAGCCTGAGAGGAAGAAAAAACAGTGCTCCAAAGGAGAAAGGCAGACAGACCAGGAGGGTCTGGAGGTGCAGAGGACCCTAGCCAGGCTCCCCTCCAATCAAGGGCTTGTGGGGTCTCCCTGGGACCTACACAATCCCTCAGGCCATGAGCCCCTCTAACGGTGGCCCCTCACAGACCAGTTTCGAAGTACAGGGGGAGTGGTACAGCGACAGGTTCCGGCACGGATGGCCGTGATTTATTTGCTGGTCTCCAGTTAGCAATCAGAGGGAGCACTGATACATTCCCGGAGATCAATTATTTTTCTTATTGGAAAAGCATTAGGCAGAGAGACGAGGAAGGAGGGGGCAGTGGGCAGAGTCCTCTCTTTTATCCCCGGCCTTTTTTCCTTTCTTTTGGAAGCAGAGTCTGTCCCCAGCCCTGTTCACGAAATGCCATTCTGCACTTGTAAACAAAGCTGTAAGGGCCAGTTCCTGAGATTGCAGGCCTGGGACCCTGCAGGGCTCCCCTGGCCCCCCTCAAGCCCCCAGCGTTCAGACAGCCCAGTCAGGGTCCCTACCCTCAACCCACCTCCCAAGGTGAAACCAAACCAAAACAATCCCCCAAACTTTTCTGCCCTGGCCTGCCTTAGGCTTTTGCCTCAGCAGGGAAGAGAACTGGGGAGACCAGAGGGGAACTTTAGGGGAGGCAGAATGGCTGGCGGACATCACCCCCACCCAGACATAACCAGACTGGGGTTCTGTTCTGTCCAGCTCCGGGGCGGCGCAGCGGAAGGCAAACTTACAGCCGGTATCAGACCTTGGAACTAGAAAAGGAGTTTCTCTTTAATCCTTATTTGACACGAAAGCGGCGGATTGAAGTCTCTCATGCCCTGGGACTCACCGAGAGACAAGTGAAGATCTGGTTCCAGAACCGAAGGATGAAGTGGAAAAAGGAGAACAACAAGGATAAACTGCCTGGGGCCCGAGATGAGGAGAAGGTCGAGGAAGAAGGGAACGAGGAAGAGGAGAAAGAAGAGGAGGAAAAGGAAGAAAACAAGGACTGAGCAAAAAAGGAGAAAAAGCCCCCCTTTAGCAACTCCCTTGAAGTTTCGTTTTATGGTAGCAGATAAATTGAGAAGTTTACGACTGTCATTTGCTTTTATAGAGAATAGAATGACACTCACAACTCTAACTACCTGTCACATAGTTGCGGTTCTGGTTTTATTACCTTTGGACTTCCCTTGCTCTTTATTTGTTTGGGGGCGGAGGGGGGACCCTGAGACGCAGGGAAAAGTTCGGACTGTGTTGCACTCCTTGCCCCAGCACAGACACTTGCCCCTACTCCCACCTCCTGAGTCCTCCCTGGAGCTTCAGGTCTGAGACTTGGGCCTCCTCACCTCTGTCTCTGCCCCGGCCACCCTGCTCCCTGAGAAACCTCCCTGTTCTCTGGTATTTATTTTAGAGGGGAACCCCTCGAAGTGCAAGGGGGACTCTTGACTTTGTTTTTATGCTAGGATTAGTGCACTAAATTTATTTTTAAAAAAAAAGAAAGAAAAAAATGAAAGAAAGGAAAAAGAAAGGAAGAAATGAAATAAGGAAAAGATAGCAAATAACACCCCTCCCCCGCCGTGGGGTGCCCCCTTGACTTTCTCTAGGAACCTGACAGAACCCTTCCCCCTTCCTAGGGGGTGAGTGGGGCCTGCTGGAGCCTCTGAAATCCTACCTAGCCATCCCATGGTCACTCGGGCCCAGCCTTTCTCGCCTTTACCTTTGCCTTCGCTGTTTGCTGTTCGATTTCTGTTCTTTTGGGTCCAGCTTCCTCTGAGCTGCATCAGTGTTAGCGCTCAGAAATCACCCTAATCATGAAAGTAAAGATACTGATAATAAATCTTTAACATACTACCTAAAGGGAACCTGCAATAATCTTGGGAAAGAAAAAGAAAAAAAAATTTAATCCTACTATAGGAGAAAAAAAAAGAGAAAAAAATGAAAAATGAAAAAAAGAAGGAAGCAAAGAATGAAACCTCCAATGTATTTTATCACTACCTATAGAAAGAAATCCTGCTTTGAGAGTATTCGTAATGCAGTTTTGCTGTCGTTTGTTGCTGCTTATTTCACTAAGAAAAACCCAACAACTGAGACTGCCTAGCCCAGCCCGCCGGTCCTGTGCGCTTCTATTGTGCTTATAACCCCAGTAGAGTAGAACTAAATTGCACTGAATGTATAGTTAACTCTGTCTTGAATTCTCTGTTTATGCAACGTGCTTGAAAGAAAAAAATGTTAAAAATATATCTATAATAATAATTTTTGGTCATTTGTCTTTATGTCCAGCTATGAATGTAGATTTTGTGTCCCAACAGCCCTGTTCCTGGTCCAAGTACTTTGTATTGTATACGTGAGTCACAATAAAAAAAAAAGGAGAAAAATATTTGAAGGTGGAATGACTTGCTTTTTCTCCACAGCTTTACCCCCATTCTCTACCCCCTCCCTGCTCATCCCCTTTCCCAACTTTCTGGAAAAGGTCTTGGCTCTGGGGTTGGGGAACTCATGTGGGAGCAGCCTGGGAGCAGAAGGGACAGGCTAGGCTGGAAGGTGGGTGATGTGGGGGAGGGGAAGAATCCATTGGCAGGAAGAAGGATATGCCAGTATGCTCTTGGGGAAACCTTGGCTTCAAATAAAGTGGGTTTCCAGGTGCTAGGACCCCAAATAAGAAGAAAGATCTCATTTATCCACCCTCTTCTTCCTCAGTTCTGGGCTGGGCCCAGACAAAGAATCTGTCCCATGCCCCTCCAAAGCTAAGTGTTTTTGTTTTTTTTTCTTCCAGGGACTAGGGCTGAGGGTGAGGCAGTGGGGTTCTTTCTGCTCTTCACTTGTTCTTTGTGGCCAGCTCTTGGCATCCTGTATCCAGCACTGGAATACTGAACAGGGTAGGTAGGAGTGTGAGGCTCAGGGAGCTGACCTGCTGGGAAGGCTCGGCTGGGAGATGCCTGATAAGGAGGTCGGTTAGGTGGTTAAGGACCCGGCCGTGGAAGCTTCACCCTGGGGGATGGGGGGGAGAGAGGCAAGCGCTGAGCTGGACTGAGCAGCCTGGGTCCACGTCTTGGAATTCATATTGTCAGCACAGAGCCTCATCACCGCCACTCAGCCAGCCTCCTAGTATCCACTCCAGCCTCTGTCCTGGCTGGTTCAAACCAACCCCAGGCTTCACCTTGACAATTAGGCCCCTTAGTATGGCCCATTGGCTTGGGGGTATGGGCCTGTTGAGTGGACTGCCCTCACCACAGCCAGGGCAGGGTAAAGGGAATCTCCATTGGAATGTCATTCCCTAAAATAGAGTTGGACCCAGAAGGCAAAGGGGTCTCACTTCTCCCTGGAAGTCCTACACAGAGAGCTGTTTATCCCAATAAGATTCTGGTCAAATAATCTCAAATTCCAGAGATACAAATCTTCTGACTCAGCCAGCAGAGTGGAGAAAGGGAAGAGGAGGGGATCTTTGGTCTCCCAAACCAGACCCCTATTCATATTTTCCTTGTCTCTCTCCCTCTCCCTCTCCCTGTCTCCCTCTCTCCCCCTCCCTCTCCCAGATGTGGGCCCAGGCCAGAATTTGTTTGGTCTATTTCTCAGGGCCCCGGTCCCTGGCTCCCGTAAAAAGTGGTCCCAAGTACTGGACTGGGTCAAGCAAAGGTTCATAGGGGACTCCTGCCCCTTGAGAGAGGCTGTGGATTGGAAGCACAGACTGCAAGGCTAGCAGGAGCTCTGGGGAAATCTACCCGAACCCTGGGTCCCTGAGGGGGTGCAAGTTGAGGAGCCAGCCTGGTAACCCCATTTGCTGTGGGAGACCCCAGCTACTGGATACAGAGGCCCCAAAAGAGCTTTTCGCTCCTCCCTCAGGCCTTCTCACAGAAGTCCTCTTCATGCTCTGAGGGATGGCTGAGGGCCCTTTCATTTTCAAACATAGAATTATGATTGCTGTTAATAAAAATATCTGGCCCACTAGCCAAGGGGGTGAGCCCTGCATTAAGTGGTTCTGAAGGGCCTCGTCTCCTCTCCCCCACGCCAAACGCCCCATCCATCCCAGGCCCTGCTTAGCAATGTCCGTGGCCCCAAGCCCGGCGCGTCGCAGGGCGGGGTGCGTCTGGCGCCCGGCTTCGTTGGAAATGTCGGGCAACTGGAAGGCCAGACCAATGGAACCCCAGCCACCCCTTCATGCAGCACCAGCTCCCCCGCTCCCCCTGCCCATCGCCTCTGTTTTCTCGTTTGGAAAGAAAGAGAGGTAAAATCCCGTTTTATGGGGCAACGTAATTGCAAGTGGGATGCGCTCTCTTTAGAAACGCGTCCTCCCAAATGCTCCCACCGTCCCATTACCCAAATGGGGACCATTCTGCTGCAGATAGGACTTTCTCCCATTCTTTACTTTTTTTATTAGCCAATCAAAGTGGCTTCCAAAAGCTATTTGTGATTTGTGAAAAATAGTATCTTTCAAAATGCTGAGCTATAGCATCTTGCTCATTTCGCTTTGAATTTATTATTCTACTCTCAACCGTAGAGACAGGGTAATGTAGCTATTAAGTTGGGTGGCAAATTCGTTTCTCTGGCTTTTTCTTTTTTAATTCTCGGCATTTCCTCTCCCTCTGGCTCCCTTATTTCGGAGGCCAGGAAGGGTGTCGGTGTTGAGGAAATCTTGGAGGAGGGGGCTCAGGGTGTAGCGAGCTTCTGAAGGGCTCTTTGGGGGAGCCTTGAATGAGAGGATGGGTTGGCCTCCCCAGTCTCATCTTCCCCAAATGAGATGCCCCCAGTGATTTCCTGGTGGCTGGGAAAGTCGCCCCCAACCCCAGATAGAACTCAGGACAGGTTGTGTGCCACAGACTAGAAGTAAAATTTCCGGTGAGCTGCCTGCGGCGCTGTCCCATTCTCCCCGCTGTCCATTGTGAAAAGCTGGGCCAGCGCTTCCTTGTCGTAATTTTTAACTACCTGTTATAAAATTTATGGGTGGGTTTGTAAAAGAAACGAGGTCTCTGCATCTGGCTGAGGGAACTGTTTTGCTTACTGTGGAGGAAGTTTGGGGTGGTGGTGAAGATTCCTCTGTTGCCTGGGGTGGGGGCACCCAGCATTGACTTTCGTGCCAGCTCTCAGTGCCCGACCAAGGGGTCAGCTGCCGGGCTTCAGTCTCCAGCCGGTGGGGAGAGTGGCTGAGCTGACAAGCACCAGCAGATAGCATTTATTCTGGACTCCTCGTATGGGGCTCACGACCAAACTTAGGGGTCTGGAGAAATGGAGAGGGGGTGGCTGGAATTTTTGTTCAGAAGATAGAATTCAGGCCAGTAAAATGGTTCTTTTAGGGCCTCAGAAGCACACCCCAGATGTCCACATACCAAACCAGGCAATTTTTCTGAAAAAAAGGCAGGTGGGTGTGGGCAACCAGACAAGATCGGAAAGGTTCCAAGACTGCCTTGCACCTCAAAGAAATAGGAAATGGGGACCAAGAGAATGGACTTCAATTTTGTTTTGACTTCTAAAAAGATTGTAAGCTGCCATGAGAACCAGATTGTAAGCTGCCATTAGAACCCAGGCGGTGTGGAGACACGTTCGAAGGGATGGTCTTGGGGGGAGGCAGTGTCATTCTGAGAGAAAGACCTGGGCATGAGAGTTGTTTGGAGAGTCCTAGGGGTTGCCCCAGCTTGTCAGCTCTGCTGCCAGGACTACCCAGGGCTTGGCTGCTGCTCTCAGCTCTTCTCCTCACGTCCTGGGTAGCCTTGGTGGAGAGGCTGCCAGCGATCTGCCACTTCTGTGTCTGTCTCGGGTGGGGTGGGAGTTTACGAAAGTCGCCAGGGTAGGAAAACAGGAAGGATGTTGTTCTTTCCCTAGGTTAAAAAAAAAAAAATTAGGGATAGTAAGGGTATCCCTCTTGCATCCTTTAACTTCATTGCCTCGGTTACACATCTTTGCAAAGCGTCGGTTCCCCTAGATCCAACCATATTACCTCCGTTTATGAAGGAAAATATTTAAAATTCAGCGCAGCAAAAGGAGGCAGCCTACCCCCCAGCGCCCGAGCCCTTTCTTCTTCCCTCCCTTGCATCCCCTCTGCCCTCTCCGCGCTCGCCCGGAGCCGGCGGCCCGTGGGGAGTGGGCGGCGGGTGGGGGTGGGACGGGGTGGGGGTGCTCCCTTTCCGAGAGAATTGGGTAAACATGGCGACCGCGGCGCCCATTTGCACACGCTACACAAATGCATCGCATTCCCGGTTGTTTGCAGAAAATTTACAGCTGAGTAATAAAAGTTTACGATCGACTCACAAGTTGGATTGGCCACAAGAAGTCATGTGGATTCCATCCATGAACGTGAACTTTTTATTGTGGTTTGTCCGTTCGGAGCGCTCCGCAGAACAGTCCTCCCTGGAAGAGCCTAACCATTGCCAGGGAAACCTGCGCTGGTCCCTCCCTTCATTACTAGTATTTTTTTTTTATTAATCTGATTAATAATTATTTTCTCCCCATTTCATTTTTCTCCTTCCAGGTAGAGTTGCCGGAAGCGGGGGGCACCTGGAGAGGGCGGGGACGGGAGGCAGAGGCAGGAGTTGAGGGCCTCTCCCTCTCCTCCCCGGCCCTCTGGCCCCCAGGGGCAGCAGGAATGCGGGAGCGGGCGCTGAGATAGCGAGCCGTGGTTGCCTCCCCTCCTCTCAGTCCGGCTCTCCCTCCGGTCCCCTTCCCGCAACTCTCCTTCATTTTATTTGGCTTTTTGAGGATCCGAACTATTCTTTTTTTATTTTTACATCTATGTAAAGTATATGTGTGTGTGCGCAGCTGAGACAGGCTCGGCAGCGGCACAGAATGAGGGAAGACGAGAAAGACAGAGAGTGGGAAAGAGAGGCAGAGAGAGAGGGAGAGAGGGAGAGTGACAGCGGCGCCCGGTAAGTGTTTCCTTATTGGTTCAAATATGTAACTAATGGTCCGTAGCTGGGTGGCGGTTTCAAGATAAGGACCGCAGCGGCTCGCCTTGGTTAGAGAGGAGAGGGGGCTGGCGAGGAGGGGGCTCGTGGTAATTATGGGGAGGAAGAGAGGGGGGCGATGAAGTGGGGATACTGGTAACTGGTAGTGGGACGAATGTGTGGTCCTGATGTCACTGTGCGCCGAAGTTGGGGATCGGGAGACTAGAGGACTTGGCCAGTGGGCGGAAGCCCGGGGTCTGCCTGATGCCCACCGCGTCTGTACCTGTTTATTCTAGATGTGCCTACTCTTGGGTAATGGGACTGAGCCCTCAGGGAGTGGGTTGAAAGCTCCAACTCCAGGGCCGGAGAGAGAACCTGTAGGCTTTGCCCATTGCCCCCCGGACGACGACGTCAGCCCCCCGACCCCCAAACAAACTTTCCAGCGCCCCCTCCCCGTCGGGCAGCCCCCGCCCTCCCGGAGAGCGCGGCCGCGAGAGTTCACACATGCGCAGTGTGGGCGCAGGGCCGCGCCGCAGAGCAGGAAGCCGGAGGAACTTGGCGGGCGGCGGGCGGCTGGGCCTGTTAATTGGCAATTAGGGGGGAGGCTGGTGGCTGGTGCGCGTCAGCCGAGGGGAGAGCGTCTGCCCACCCCTGCTCCCGCCCCCACCCCGGCGGAGGGGAGGGTGGGAGGTGCCCCGCACTGCGGTTGGAGGGTGGGGGTGGGGGATGCAGTACTCAAAAGCCATCTTGTGCTCGGAGAAAAGAGGCCTATCCGCGCTCCTTTCCAGAGGCCGGCGCCCTCCACCCGCAACCGCGGCCACGCCACCAGGGACGCCCCGCGAGCCGTTCCACCCGCCTCGCTCGGCGGCTCTAGGCTTCGATCTGCCCCGCGCGGGGCAGCAGTGCGAGTGGGGAAGGCCCGGGGCGGGCGGGGACGGGCCAGGCCTCCTGGGTGCTGTGGCGGCGGCGGCTGAGACGCGGGGCAACCGGCTCTTGCAAGAGCAGCGTGTGAATAGGGTGGCCCAGGAGAGACCTGGGTGCTCAGGATCTTCCTAATAATTGGTGCTAATGGCGTGTTGTATAGTCTTAACCTGACACATCAGGTCTCATAACACAGTGGCTTAATTTCTTCCAAATGTACGTGGCCCTGAATATGTTGCAGTTTGATGTATGACCCCGCCCTGCTCCCCGCCGGCCTGGGTCCGATGCTCGATGCTGCGTGAGTTTCCGTGTATAAAGAGCGACGCACACGAAAATGCTTACAAACCCATGCAGACACAACCCAGAGCTGGGGAGGGGGCATATTGCCGGCCAGATCCGAGAAATCGGAGGGCCGGACTCACCTTCCATCCGGACCCACAGCACCCCATGCTCTCCCAGGGCGCGCCTGGGATTCTGAGCTGAGCCCGCGTGGGGGAGGGGAGCGCCCCCGATTTCCTGTTTAAACCCTGACTCGTCGCCTGGGGAGGGGGTAGGGAGGGGGGAGAAACCCATTTTTATCAAACTGTTAAAACTATAGTTCGACTGCATTCAAATCAAACCCCTTGGGCCCAGGCTGACAGTGAATCTTCTCTCCCCTCCCCCCACAGTCCCCTTCCCTTCCTCTCCTGCCCCCCCAAAAGTCCCCTTTCGCAGCCAGCATAAAGGCTTCTGAGGTATTCTCCCGAGGGAAGAAATGGCATTTTCTCTCCCCCTTCCTACTCCCCCCCAATAGCACTGGTGTATCGGCAGAGGCGTCTGCCGAGGGGCTAATTTCGCGTTCCTTGTTTACGATCGAGAAAAACGCTTGGCTCTCCCCAAATGGGCCCAGCCCGCCGCCTGCTCGGCTGCCGCGCGCTCTCCGGGCCGCTGCGGCGCGGCCCCAGGGCTGACGCCTCGAGGAACCAGGCTATGGCGCCGGGACCGGAGGCTGTGCGCCCTGAAAAGGGCAAAGGGAGTTCGGTGGGACGGTGCAGGGGCCCGGGAGGCCCGAAAATGGGAGCCTTTCTTCTGGAGTATTGTGGGAACCGCCGACCGGTGAGGCTTCTATTTCTCTTTCGCCTGTGTTTTTCCCCCACGCCCCCGGGGATGGCTGCAGAGGCGAAGGGGCTAGGGGGGCACACGGTTCCTTTGTTCGTCCCCTAAAGAAAACCGTTTAGGAGAAGGCCATTCGGGCCAGTAAGATTCACCTGGGAGGTTGGAGGGCCCCCTCCCGTCGGAGGGGCGGGCCTGGCCAAGACTGGGGTATTTCTCTAGGCCCACGGGGATCTAGTTTAATGTGCTAACGGGGAGGTGTCTGGGTGCTGGGTGTGAGACTGAGCGGCTAACAGCACCATCCTGAGGTGTCCTTTTATTTTTATCGATTTCCTGTCCCTTCCTGGGGCCCCCGGCCATACTCTGTGCCCTTCACTCCTAGAAGTCTCCTCATGAGACAGAGACATACAGAGAAAGCATAGTAGCAGGGACTGGCCCTGGTTTTCTAGTTTCTTGGTCTGCCCAGGGGATAGCACAGTCTTCTGCTTCCCAGTTACTTCCTCTTTCTCCTCCCTTTCCCTCTCCTGTGCCACTCCCAACAGAAGCATAAGAGCAGTCACCAGCGGCAACCCTCAACCTCCTTGCAGGCCAAATTCTCTGCTGATGTGGTCCACACTGCAGAAGAGCTCTTCTGTGATTACCTAATAATAGCCAGGGTGGCTGAGAATAGAATCTGGCTTAAGGACTCCGTACACTCAGAGCTGAGACTGGGCAGAGACACTAACCTGTGGATCACAGCCTGGCAACTTTCCCCAGAGCCCAGGGCCCTAGGGCCCCAGCATTCCCCAGGAGCCCACTTTGGGCACCCTCATAGATGCCCTTTATAGGGCTTTGTCAGCCCTGCCACCCACTGTATTTCATGCGACAGTTCCTAGCTAAAGAGGAATGGGCAGAGCAAACCCTTTTCCTCCTTGGTCTGACAGTTGTGATCCCCACGGAGAATGCAACCTTGTTTGGACAAGGCGACCTTGTTGGATTGGCTGTTGTGTTCTGAAACCAAGCTCTGTGGCTTTATACGTGTATTAAATACAGGCTCAAGTGTACAGACTTACACTTACGCATGGATATATAGAGACTCATGTTTCTTCAGTGCTTAATTGTGTATTACCATGCTTATATTCGTTCAAACACCGTTTTATGTGCATGCGAAATTTTGTTAGCCCTTACTGTTGGAGAGTGAGCTCCTGAGAGCACCGGGTGCACGAAGGACACCCTCTGTGCTGGTCTGCTGGAAATATGTGTGCGCTGGAATCGGAGTATGCGGGCTTCCAGTAACCGATGGATGCTATGAGGGCTTTCTCAGGCGTTCCTGCTCTTGCTGTTCAAGCACCAGGGCCGGGGAAACACTACATCGCTTCTGCTTTCCCTCCTTATCTTCCTGTGTACTCCCCAAATTTCAGAATGTCTGAGAAGGGGAACTCAGGCATCTTGAAAATGAGGTTTAGCGGCTCTTTCGTGGGTGTCATGGGCCTGTGAGCTGTTCTGAACAGTCAGGGGATAGACTCTGGCTCTGCTGGTCTCCCCGGGGCTGTGAAGGGATTAGAGTGGTTTAGTAAAGTGGCCTCCACGGAGTGGTCTGGAATGGCTTTGGCCAGGGTGCTTGGAGATGCTGGTGAAAGGCTAAGGCAAGCCACAACTGCTAAGGTGAACACCTCTCCCTCTCCCTGCATTTCCTGCCCACTCACCCTACCTCAGACTTGCCTATGTCTTTAGGGGACCAATTAGAATTTCTCTAGGTCTTCCAGATATTCAAATCTGGTTACTTGTAGGACTGCATTTTAATTCTGTCTGCTGCCTGAGTCAGGGAAAGGCCAGGCCAACAGAGAAAGCTGGTGGAGGCTATTTGGAAGCCTCCAAGCTGGGCCCTGCTGGCTAGGGCCTGGAGTACTGATTATGTGCCACTGCTGGGAATTAATCGGCCTTCTCTCCCAGCCTTTCTTGCTTCCAGGGCCAGGAAGACAGAACACAGCAGAAATAAAAATGTCAAGGGAAAGCCCAAAAGAAAGCGAGGACAGGAACAGGGCTGGAGGGGTTTTCCCCGCCCGCTCCCAAAGCACTCAAGTTCCTCCCAAGAATCTCCTGTCCAGACAAGCTGTGCCCGGAGACTATAGTTTTCTCCCAGTTTACTGCTGCCATCACCGAAGGTTGCTTTGCGCTTTTGGCTGCGGCCACCCCACTTGGGGCGCTGGGGTGACATTATCCCAGAATGATGCCTCTTACCCAGCCCAGGGCCTCTACCCGGGTGCCGCAGCCGCCCCTGTTTATTGTGTCTGTGAGTTGTATACTTGTTTTGTCTGCTGCCACCCTGCGTCTGAAACCCGCTAAACCAGCAAATTCGCCTAGGAGAACAAAGTGCAGCGCAATCCCGAATTCCCTCCCCCTGCTAGCACCCGCTTCCTGCCTGTTCCAGCTCCCTCATCCTCACGCTCTGAGGGAAGGAAGCAGAAATTGTCCTAAAATAGGGCAGCTGTTTATAGGGTCAGGGGAATTATGGGGACACCATAAACCTCCGGGTGTCCTAGTGGTGGAGAGGCTTACAATCAGCCCTCCTCTTGCCTCTAGCTTTTCTTCCTTTCCCGGTAACTGCTTGCTTAAGGGGGCCACAGTCATTAAGGAACTTGAGCCCCCCCCCATCACACTCCTCCATTTCTTTCTGCAGGAGATTGCCTGAGACTAGGGTTGTTGGTTTTAAATCAGCGTAATGTTGGAGGACTCATAAAGCTAGCTAAAGCATATTGCTGCTGCTTCTACCTTCACTTTGCTCACCTCCCCCAAACTGGCAGCAAATTTGAACAAATCCTACAAAATTAAATTGCCCCTTCCCTAAAGATCCTATAAATCTCCAATCATGCCAGGTGTAGAGTCGAGGAGGCCGCTGTTCGCCTTTAATTTTGCTCCTGGCTATCAAATCTCAGAATATCATCAAAGTGAGCAGTATTCCTGTTTCTGAATTAACTTCTTCTCACCAGCATAGATTAAATGGTCCTCTCAGATTGCAAACAATAAAGGATAAAATTATTTATAGGGAAGTGAGGATGATGTTTTATTGTTGGTTTATTGTTCCAGAACATAATAACATTTTATTTTCAAGTGAGAGAAGTTAGACCAGGAGAAAGAGCAGGAGAGAAAAAAAAAAGTGAGGTGAGTCTATGTGTGCCCACACACAAAGCTTCTGCCGCTGTACATGACATTTATGACATTTACAATTTCCATATGACAACTCACTGTGATGTCATAAATGCCAAGTTCTTGAGTTTTACAATTCTCATAAACCTCCAGAATGGGCCCAAGCAACGTTCCATGTTGAGTGGCGTAAGAGAAACCAGGAGGTTGGAGAGCCTCTGGTCTAGTGCACAGCTGCACACAGTTACTGCCCCGCCTTCTTCCTCCGATAACCTCCTCAAGTCCTAAGATATTCTGAATATTCTGGATTTTTAACTTTTCCTCCTGAGTCAAGTGGGGGCATCTGTTCTGCCTTTGTGAACTGTCCTGAGGTGGCTGAGGTCCTTCCCAGTCCCCAGCAGGGATGAGGTCCTACCTCAGAAGGCTTTCCACAAGCCCCCTCCTCAACTGATATTTAGCAGCTTGGGATAAAGGTGGCAAACTTGAGAGCTAGGCCCCCAGTAGCCAGAAATGTTTTGGTGTTTTTTTTTTTTTCCCAGACGGAGATAGAAGAGAGCTTTCTGGGCGTGATGAGGCAGAGATACTTGGGACCTATGTTATTTTTTAATCTTCATCCAGAGAAGTGAGTTGAGAATCCACACGAACACCAATGTGAGGGCTTGTGTCTGCTGATAGCAGTAACACTAAGTGGGATGCCAGTAAGGAAAAGCCAGGCAAAAATACAGAGAGAGGAGAGGAAATGTGACATGAGTTAGTAGGGTCCCTCCATATACCTTTCTTCTCTGTTGAATTGCAGTAAAGCAAAAGCAGTTTCAGCAGTCTTTCAACCTCTTAGCTCAAAAAAGGAATCACCAGCGCAGGCCTCTGAGGTGTTTGAGGCAGTTCTCAGCAGTTTGACATGCCCCATCTGGCCCCTTCCTCCTATTCCCCCCCTCCCCCGCCCAGCTGACCCCCAATTCCCTTCAGCAGGTCAGCCTGAGCCTTGTCCACAGAATATCAGCACCCACAAATGGCATCTATTTCCGTGTTGGGTGTGTCAAATTTCACTTTTTCCCAAGTGTCTTCGAGCCTGAACTTTGAAAGGAGGAGTGTTCCTGTATGGAATGCAGTCTGTACATGGAGGGAGTACTTACTGCCCAGAAAAATTCTCCTGTGTCTATGAGAAACGGGGAGCCCCTTGGGTCAGCCATGCTGTGGAGTCCCTGAGCAGACCAGTCCTGTGCGTTCACGTTCGTTCTCTGGCAGGCAGCGTAGCTCTCTGCAATCCTTTTCCTCTGTTCCAAGATCAAAGGAGCTTGTACACAAAACACCAGCCATTTGGGGTAGGTTTATTTTTTAATTTTTCAATAAAAAATGTAATCATAAGCCAGTGGGACCTGCTAAGCATTCACTCTAGAACAGCAAAGCCTTAACCAAATAGAGCTCTTTTGAGGTGAGCTGAGCAATTACTGGAATTCGGCTTTCTCTGTAAGAGGGATTTCGGCCTTTGCCCAGTGGCACAAAAGAAGCCGGCAGGGCAACTGCTCTTCTCTGGCTCTGGAAAATTAGGAATGATGTCGGATGGCTCTGGCAGAGGCAGTAGCTTCCAAGCAGGCAACCGGCTGGAGCATTGAGTCTTGCAGCTCCAGTGTTGGGGTCCCTAAAGAGCCTGTGGAGTCACGAAGCTGTAGTTGCCGGCTGCCGGCAGTCTGGAATGGAGTATGAGTAACAGTGCATGCAAGGGTGAGTCAAAAACGTCCTCACAGAGTTAGAGATCTGGAGAGAGAGAGAGAGAGAGAGAGAGAGAGAGAGAGGATACGGCAGAACACAAACTAAGGAGTGCTTTTAGAAAAGATTTTCCCCCAAATAAAAATTGCGAATCTCATCCTGCTCACCTCAAGTATCCCTTCCCACGAAATGAAATTGGTGTGTTTCCCAGAGCAGAGTGAAACGCCAAGGCAGGCAAGGTAGGGCCTGCCCAAGAACCTCTTCAGGTAGGAGAACCAGTCCCAACCACCCGCTCCCCAGTTCAGAGCCCAGAGACACCCCCCCCCAGCCTTTTTCTGTTCTGGAGCCGGGCAAAGCTGGCTGAAACAGGAACGCTTAATGCGCCCTAGGGAACCCCCAAGTGCCCAGTTCCAGGGCCACCCTTAGCCTTGGGGACTCCTGGCCAGTGACTGCACCCCACTCAGGCCCAAGGCACAGGCAGTAAATCCCTCTCCTATAATTCGTGCTCATGGAAAGCATGTGTTTTGGATTGGTGGGGGAGGACTGAGCAGCGAGCAGCAAACTTTGCTCCTCTATCCCTTTTCTGCATTTTTGAATTCAGTTTTTGAATCCACTAATCACAGCTCCAAAAGCGCAAACCTGCTCTTGACACCAAGCTCCCTGGGTATGGCATGCCTCGTGTGGAAGGCCGACTGCTGGCGCAGCGCAGAGTCCTGCTGGCCTGATGGGGGTGTTCTCTCGTTTCTCTAGGCTTGTTTTATAGAAACAAAGAGTTCGCTCCCTCCTTCCCAAGACTTCTGCATATTTACAGAGCTCAACTGCAGTTTTAATAAAACATCTGTTCTTGCTTCTGCTGATGAATTTCCATAATTGTTTTCAGGCAAATTTCACAGGAAAATATATCTAGAAAAATTCAAGTCCTAGATGCCCCCTCATAGCCATTCTTTGCCAAAAAAAAAAAATAAAATAAAATGAACATGAAATGAAAGAGGAAAATACAGTCCAATGGAGGAAACATCGAGTTCCTCTGACCTGCTCTGCCCCCTTGGAGCGAATCCTCTAGCAAATTTCAGCTGCATAATTAAAGATCTAACTGAAAGGAGGAGGTTTCTTTCCCTAGGAATGGAAGGTGATGGAGGAGAACCTATTGGAAATTAATTTTTCCAAAGGTATTTAAGCAGTGGGAAATTTATTTGTATTTCTGCTTCCCCTCCTCTCCCCCTTTCAGCATTTCTGCCTTTTTCTCCCAGCAGCTGGTTTCTGTTCATTATAAATCGGCGAGACCTTTCAGTCTCTGCCCTCTGTTTAGGGACGTAATAAAACACTTAACTTTCCAGGCCTGAGACTTACATTCTGCTCCTCAGGTCGCCCACCCCGAAGCCCACCACCTTTAGGCCCCAAAAGAGAGTGTCCTCAACTCTGGGGCCCCTCTCCTCTCCAGCTCTGGTTAAGGAGGGGCTCAAGGAAACTCAGACATCCTTGCTGGGGGCTGTGGCACATGCTTCTCCAGAAGCCACTTCTTTCTTTCAAGAGACCCATAAAAGAGATTTAAAAATACATAGAAAATCAACACTCATTGAAAGCAAAACCTCATTAAGGCATCCTATCTTCCATCATTCAATTTGTTGTACATTGCAACAATTTAATATCTTGAAAGAAAAGCCACTGACATGATTTATCCCTCTAGCAATCTTGCTCCAAAATAAGGGGGGGTGTTACTGTTTCTTCCGGACTCTCTTATTTGTTGCAAGGCTACCTGCAGGGCAGAAAGGAGCCTGGAAACTGTGAGAGAGGCTACTTCTGCCCAGGGGTGCACTGACTTGTTCCTTAGCGCAGCCCCAGGGTGCTCCCCTCCATGTTTCTCTCTTCCCCCTACCTCGTGTCCTCCAGGGGGACTGGAGCCCCAGCCAGCTGTTGGAAACCTCTGCCCAGGCATGCTATGAATTTGAAGCCAGCTGGATTCAACAGCAAAAAGTAACCCACAGTGGTGTCTATGTTTGTGTACCTGCCATGTCACCCCCAAAAGAAATAACTCCTCTTAAAAAATTCTTTTTGATGTAAGTACCCTCCTCTGCCCTTTCACCTCTGTCTTCTTATGAAGAAGAAAATGTACCCCAAAGGGAGGAACCTTTATAAGGACTTTTCCCTTAACCATTCTAAATGCCAACCAGTTTGCTTTCTTTCTGAAAGAGTGGGGTGGGGGTTGGATTTTAAAAAGCGAACACAAGTTGGTAGAAAGGTTCTTCAACCCCCCTAACGAGGTTCATGTATTAACACTCATGTTGTCTGCCCCAGCGCCTGTGCACATTGTCTGCTTTTGGGTTCAAAACTTTATTTTTCTCCCCTAGCGACACTCTAGGGAAACCTTAACATTACAGAAGATGAATAAACGAGTTTTTTTCCCAGCGTAGTCCCGTTTATGGCTTTATTGCTACCCATTGATTACTCCGCTTTGTTACACAGAAGGAAAAGATCATAAAATCCAGGCGACATCCGGGTTCTTGTTATAGTCAGCGCGCCCCCCCCAAAAAAAAGTGAAGGAAAAAGTATGGGCTTTCACTGGTACGTGTGCACGCCCCACTACCCTCTTTGTCAACTCAAAGCATGTTCTGCCCATGCCATGATATCAAATTAAGTTTGGACCAGGGGAAAGTCTCCATCTGCACACCTTCCTCTGTTTCAGTTCGCCCACTGAAGCACCCTCTGAAGCCTGGGACCCAGCTGCCTATTTCTAACATTTTATCCCTTTTTTAGCCCCAAGGTGAGGAAAAACTGGGCTAGAGGCTGCTGAGGGTCCAGGGGTGGCTGGCACTTGGACAAGAACTCCCCTGGAACCTTTTGCCAGAATCCTGGGGCCTCAGAACTCAGGTCCAGGGGCGCCTCCCCTGGCAGGGCAGTGAATCCAGAGGGGCTTGGGGGGTGGTTCTGACCTCTGCAGGCGCTTGAGCCTGCATGGAGCTGGCTGTCCATCAGATCCCTGCCAGTCTTCTCTTTCTGGCTGGATCCTGTGTGAATTACCCCACCGGCCACGGCTGGCTCCAAATCATAAATTCTCACCAACATAAACAGGAGTTGATGTCTCTAAAAAGACTCTCAGAGTTTTCTTTCTCCTCCCTTGCTTCTCTGTGCCTCTTTCCCTCTCTTTCCTAATGTATTTTTATACACTTTTCCCTGTAGACAAAAATGCTGCAAAAGTTACCCCAAAAAGAGGGTCCTGAGGAGGAGGCAGACAGGGGCTGGAGGCGGAGGGATGTTGCTCTCTCTGCCCACTCGAGCTTTGCCACTGTACACTGCTGTTTCACCCCTTTAAACTTCATGGGTCCTCACATCACTCTCTAAACTTGACTCAGTCACACCCTGCTTCCTCTGGGTGCCATGCTGTATGAAATTTCTTTCTCCTTTTAATTTTTTAAAAAAAATTTTAATTATTGGAAAGAAAATACATGAATTCAGTAATAGAGACTCACTCCAGGGGGTGTCACATCTGGATTTGTTATAGTATTTCTGAAAACCCCCTGAGCTGGGAGGAAGGTCTTCCATGAAGAAATCAGGATGTAATTTTAGAATGGAGCAAATCCTAAAGATGAAATGAGATTGAAAATACAGGGATTTCTCCCACCCAGACTCTGGCCACAGCAGAGCAAAGTTAGCTGGGGCTGAGAGATTTCTCTCTTTCTGTGGGCCCAAGGCCCTGCTCAAGGACAGGCACCTCTCTTTCACCCCCAAACCTGTTCCCTTACACGCATATTTTAAAAAGAAACCCAAGTCTTACTTTCAAAGCACACACTTAGTCTCAACTAGGGAATCAACAGAAGCAGAAGCGATTTTTTTCCCCCTTCTTGACATCTGGCTTGTGATTGGCTGGAAGGGGGTCAGCTGACTTTGTCATTTTGTCTGTCCTGGATTGGAGCCGTCCCTATAACCATCTAGTTCCGAGTACAAACTGGAGACAGAAATAAATATTAAAGAAATCATAGCCCGACCAGGTAAAGGCAAAGGGATGAATTCCTACTTCACTAACCCTTCCTTATCCTGCCACCTCGCCGGGGGCCAGGACGTCCTCCCCAACGTCGCCCTCAATTCCACCGCCTATGATCCAGTGAGGCATTTCTCGACCTATGGAGCAGCCGTTGCCCAGAACCGGATCTACTCGACTCCCTTTTATTCGCCACAGGAGAATGTCGTGTTCAGTTCCAGCCGGGGGCCGTATGACTATGGATCTAATTCCTTTTACCAGGAGAAAGACATGCTCTCAAACTGCAGACAAAACACCTTAGGACATAACACACAGACCTCAATCGCTCAGGATTTTAGTTCTGAGCAGGGCAGGACTGCGCCCCAGGACCAGAAAGCCAGTATCCAGATTTACCCCTGGATGCAGCGAATGAATTCGCACAGTGGTGAGTTTTACAGCTCTGAGATATAAATTAAATAAACTGAACTGGCTTTATGACCAGCTTCCCTAGAAGAACGGGCGGAGAGAGTTTTTTATGGCCCCATAAAAACAATCACGCTCGTCTCCTCGCCGACGCCGAGACAGGGCCCTCTCTTCTGCCCCCTCTGCTTGCCTCCTGCGCTGGCTCACAGGGGCCTGGCCCCCTCGGCCCCTGACTGAGGAGGGCTCCAAGACGAGCTGAGGGGGCAAGAACAGGGATGGGGGGTGACGGGAGGGGAGAGGGTATCCCCCAAAGTGGAGTTAGGCTGAGAAGGAAGGAGAGGGAGAGGACAGGACAGAAAAGTGGGGAGAAGTTTCCAAAGAGGCAGGGTGCTTAGGTAGATGGGGAAGCCCGGTCCTTGAGAGATGGGCCCTTATCCTCAGTGTTTGAGATTTTTCAAACATCAGCTTTTAGACTGGCAGCTTTTTGCCTGTTTTTTTTTTTTTTGCCCTGCCCCCCCCCCCCGCCAGACGCCTCTTTGGGACCTACACCTACCTCCTATGCGAGGACTGTGTAAGTTGGGGTCCTAGCTGCAACCCCAGTGGGGGTGGGGCAGAGCCAAAGATTTAGAAGGCTAGAGCTTGAGGGGGCTGCAATCTGCTGGCCAAGTTGGGAGGTCAGGACTTTGCTAGGCGTAGTCGTCTTGGAAGGAGGCTTTGCTGATGGTTTTTAGTGTATTTTGTACCCGGATCTCTAGGGGTCGGCTATGGAGCAGACCGGAGGCGCGGCCGCCAGATCTACTCGCGGTACCAGACCCTGGAACTGGAGAAGGAATTTCACTTCAATCGTTACCTAACGCGGCGCCGGCGCATCGAGATCGCCAACGCGCTCTGCCTGACCGAGCGGCAGATCAAAATCTGGTTCCAGAACCGCAGGATGAAGTGGAAAAAAGAATCTAATCTCACGTCCACACTCTCGGGGGGCGGCGGAGGGGCCCCCGCCGACAGCCTGGGTGGAAAAGAGGAGAAGCGGGAAGAGGCAGAAGAGGAAAAGCAGAAAGAGTGACCAGGACTGCCCGTGCCATCCCTCGCTGCCCCCCTGCTCATCCCAGCTCCCCCCTAATCACGCGCGCTGTATTTATCGCTGGCACAATTGATGCATTTGGACTCCCTAACACAAAATTAGGAAGTCAGAAGTGGACCTGAAAGTCAGCTCTGGACCCCCTCCCTCTCCGCAGAGCTCCTCACCACCCACTGCCTCCTCTGAGCTCCTTCGCGGCTTGTCTGCAGGCCCCTTCCCCGCCCAGGCCTGGGGGGCACCTCCCTGAACCTCGCTTCAGACTCCACAGATTTCCCTCCAGATGAGGTCGTGCCCCCCTGCCCCCCTCACCCAGAGAGCCGGCTCCGGGCCTGGGGCCTCTGCTCTGGGGCCTCAGGGCCCAGCCTGGCAGCCTGGGAGGGCGGGAGGCCCGAGGAGGGCGCGCCTTGGCCCCACGGAACCCCCAGGGCCTCCCCGCAGCCCCCCACCCGGCCCCTCTGCCCCAGCAAATGCCCAGACCAGGCAAATTGTATTTAAAGATTCCTGGGGGGGGGTCATTATGGCATATTACAAACTGTGACCGTTTCTGTGTGAATATTTTTAGCTGTATTTGTGGTCTCTGTATTTATATTTATGTTTAGCACCGTCCGTGTTCCAATCTCATTTTAAAGAAGGGGAAAGGAAAGGAAAAAAAAGAGGGAAAATTACAAAAAGGAAAAAAAGTGAATGTCGTTTGTTTAGCCAAGTAGGAGAAAATAAATAAATAATAAATAAATGCGTAAATAAATCCCCTCGTGTTACCCTCCTGTATAAATCCGACCTCTGGATCCGTTCTCGAATATTTAATAAAACTGATATTATTTTTAAAAGTTTATATCCGCATTTCTGTCAATTCGCTCGCCCGCCGGCCTGCAGCAGGCTCCAAGCGCTCCCGCCTCTGCCCGCCGCCTGCAAACCCCCAGTCCTCCGCACTCGCCTGCTCCGGGAGCCGGGCGCCGAGTCCCGGCCTCAGGCTCTTCCTGTGATCGCGCTGGGGGGCTGGGAGGCCTCTCTGGGCTCCCTACGCCGCCGAGCAGCCCACACCCCCAAAAAGTGCCGCTTAGGATTTCGCTGGGGGCGGGGGGAAGCCCGGATCGGGTTGGGCTTCCAGCTCCACGCGGGCCTTTCTTCTTGTCAGTGATAGTCTGGGGTCCTGGGCTTCTGAACCCGGAGCCCCAAAAGGCCAGAAAAGAAGCACTATGCAGGCACCCGGGCCGCCCCTGCCCACTCCCCGGAGCTTGGGGAACGGGACGCCGCTCGAGCAAGCCCTCCCCACCCAGCCCGCGCCAGGCCGGCTGTTGTGAAACGTGGCGGAGACAGAGAGGAGAGCGGAGGGGAACAGAAGACCGCGCGATTCGAGTCCTTCCGCAGGGACTGAACGGATTCAAGGACATCACGAAAGAGAAAGCCTGGAAACCGAGCTCTCGCCTGCGCTGGGACTCCTGACGTGGCCAGGACAAAATTCCTCCTTACTGACAGCCCCAGCCTGTCTGGTTCCTTCCTCTTCTCAAACCTGGCGGGTGAGGGGCGCACATCACCCCTAACCATTTCTCAGCTCCCGCCTTCTCTTCCCAAGCCCAGCCAGAGAAACCTGAGTGGGCCTAAGGGAGAGGTGGTGGAGGGATCTCCCCTGAGGGAAAAAATCCGCCAGAGTTTTCCAGACTCTCCAGAGCCCCGCCAGCGCCCCCTCCAGCATCTCGGCCAGTGGGGAGGGGGGCTTCTCCTGGCAGAGGCGGAGATAAGCAGGGGAGAAGCAACTAGGAAAGAGTAAAACTTGAGACTAAGAAAGGAACGGAAAGGGCTACAGAGGACCTGGCCAAAGGCTGCCATGGTTGCCCAGGAGCCTGTCCTGCCCAACCACCAGCCAGGTCCTCTGTATGCTTGCAAAAAGCTTAGAAATTACTCTCTAATGGGCCTTCTGGATTCAGGTTCCTGGAAAGCCTGGCTTAGGGGCCTTTTCCCTAAAGAGTGCAACCAGGCCTTTTCCTGACTGCTTTGCTCATGTAATAGTTCTGGAGGCTTGAAGCTTGCCTCTGTCTGGCCTCAGGTAGCATCTATTTTCTGTCTATAAAGTATCTGGCGGGCTGGAGGTACAGCTCAGTGGGGTAAGTGCTTGCCGCTAAGCACTTAAGGCCCTGAGTTCGATCCCCGGTCCCGGAAAAAAAAAAAAAAGTATCTGCCATCTGCACAACATGAGATCACGCACAAGGAGGCACAGCAGTCTTCCATCCCATTGTGTCTGGTGCTAGACACACACATGCACATGCGTACACACGCATGAAAATTGCCTCTTGCCATTCTGGGTTTCTGGCATGGCGAAGCATAGCCAGATCCTTCTGGCTCCTCACCTGTGGGCTCATCTCAGAGTCCCCAGCACTGTCAGCCCCTGACCTTGTCCAGTCGTGCCCACCCAGGAATCCCCCTCTTGGGCATCCTGTCTGCCTCTTCAGAGGTTGAATCCACTTTCCCATGTTGCTGGGCACCTCCTCAGCAGCGTTGGGGTCTTGGGGGCCTCTGAGGCAAGGGATCTCAACCTTTGGTTTAAGGAACCTGAAATAAACCCTCTTGGTTCTCCAACCTGGGCAGTCGCTGCCTTTTTGCTCAGTCATTTTTGAAGTTTAGCAGACCCAGGAGTTAGGGCGAACGGGCTATACATTTTAAAAAGCATCGCTGTACATCCTAAATGAGGCCTCGTCTTTTTTCCAATTTAAGTAGAATTTAAAGGGCCTGCCCAGGAAATCTTTGCAGCAACAACCACCTTCTCCACACGATAGAAAATCCAGCCGCCAGAAGGCGAGCCGGCGCGTCATGATGCAATTCCCCCAAGTAGGCACCAGGTGTCGCTGTGGATTCGTTGTCCCGCCTACCCCCCAATTCCAAGAACCTTTTTTTTTTTCTCCCCCTTCCCTCTCTTTCTCTGTCTCTCCCTCTCCCCCTTGGTTGGGCTTTGCCAACATATCAAGATGCGTTTCTCCGGCTTCCATCACTAACCTCCCGGAGGTCATCAAGCCAAATTTATGAGTGGCCGCTCGAGTCACGTGACTCTATTTAAGGCTCCCTTATTTGGGAAGAGCGCATAGGATAAAGAAAGAGATATCTCCACCTATAAATTGTGCACTTTGGAGAACAAAAAACCCCTCAACTTCAAAGAGTCACAAATCACCCTTAATCAAAAAGGGTGCAGAAATTTTTTTGGGGCCCTCCCCGCCATGAGCTCCTACGTAACCAATTCATTCTATAAGCAGAGCCCCAATATCCCTGCCTATAACATGCAAACTTGTGGGAACTATGGATCGGCCTCAGAGGTGCAGGCATCCAGGTACTGTTACGGCGGATTGGATTTAAGCATCAGTTTCCCACCGCCTGCGCCTTCCAACTCTCTCCACGGGGTAGACATGGCTGCCAATCCCCGGGCTCACCCCGACCGCCCCGCCTGCAGCGCTGCGGCCGCTCCGGGACACGCTCTGGGCAGAGACGAAGCGGCTCCTCTGAACCCCGGGATGTACAGTCAGAAGGCGGCTCGCCCGGCGCTGGAGGAGCGAGCTAAGAGCAGAGGGGAGATCAAAGAGGAGCAGGCGCAGACAGGGCAACCCGCCGGACTGAGCCAGCCACCGGCCCCGCCACAGATTTACCCGTGGATGACCAAACTGCACATGAGCCACGGTAAACTTTAGGACTTCATTTTGCGCGCTCGGGTCCGCCTGGGTTTTATAGGCCATGCGGGGCAAATAAAGAAAAAAAACCTGCGGCCATAAATTTTACGATCCAGGCATCAATGGCTCGTAAAACTGTCCACTAAAAGGCTTAGAGGCTGTGTGCGCCCAAATTTACGACGACATAATTGGATCATAGGAACAAAACGTGTATAAAAGGCAATATTCAATTTTTGGGGGAGAGGGAGGGAGTTAAAAAAATAGAGGGATCTGAAGGGTGAGGAGCGCGGGGCTCCAGAGCGGGGATCCCCCCGCGGCTCCCTCCTCCCCTGCGGAGCCCGCTCGGCCGGCGCTCGCGGCTCCGGAGGATTCCAGCGACTCGGGAGGGGCGGGAGGGGGGTCCCCGGTGCTCGGATCTCGAGAGTGCTTATTGTTCGGTCCGAGCCTGGGTCTCCCTCTTCCCCCCACCCCCCCTCAGCCCTCCGGCTGCGGAGTGAAGGCCGCGGTGGAAAGTTTCCTGCCTGGGCGGAGGCGCCTTTCCTGGGGCTCGGCTGGGCCGGGCCCGCCGGGCCTGTCTCGCGGCGCTGCCTCTCCCTCCAGCGGCGCGTGGGGGCCTGGGACTGGGCTGGGACGCTGGGGCGCTGCACGCTATTCACCCCTTCCTGGCTTGGGGGGATTTATGTTCCAGAGACGGACGGCAAGCGGTCCCGAACCAGTTACACGCGCTACCAGACTCTGGAACTCGAGAAAGAATTCCACTTTAACCGCTACCTCACTCGCCGCAGGCGCATAGAGATCGCCAACAACTTATGTCTCAACGAGAGACAGATCAAGATTTGGTTCCAGAACCGCAGGATGAAGTGGAAGAAAGATTCCAAAATGAAAAGCAAAGAGGCGCTTTAGAAGCAGCCAGGAAGCCCGCCGAGAGCACCCCAACCGGCTTGGGTCCCTGCGCCTTTCCTTTCCGGTTTTTCTCTCTCTCTATTTTGGGGCGGGGGGGGGGGGGGCAGGAGCTGGAGCTTTGGCTCCCCAGGCCTCACAGCAAAAGCGCTTTTCCTTGGTGTTCTGCATCCCCACTGACCCTGGGTTTCCAGGGGCTGCCTGCCCTACCTGTCTCCCCTCAGCTCAGCAGAGTTCAGCTTAGCTCAGCTGGTCACCTGGGGCCCAAGGCTACCTCTGCAGGGTTTTCCCAGAGGGCTTTGGAGCACACAGGCTAGTAGTTAACTAACCTGGACTACCTCTGAGGTCCCCAAGCCCCTGTGAGGCCCACCTGAATTAAGGTGGGCCCAGCCCACTGTAGGCCCCTCACCCCAACCTCCAGGCTCTCAATCTTTTGTTCCTGGCTAGGTGAGTCAGGGGACCCCAGGCTGGCGAGTTCTTGTGCCTGGCAGAATCCCTTGCCAAATTGGGGTGCTTCCTCGTGGCGACCAAACTTGGTCTTCGCTTATTAATGATTTGCATATGAACAGGGGAGAAGACTGCACTGGGCCTAGGGCCCTTGTGGCTGCCCTACCCTCTCCACATCTTCTTCCCCTTCCCCAAAGTCGAAGAACCTCCCCAGCCCTCGCCTGCTGCATGCCCTCTCAGGCCGCAGCCCCAGCTTGCTAGCTAGCTCAACTATTGGGGCTTTCTGCCGTGTGGACCCCAGCAAGTGGTCCTAGAGGCTTCTTGTTGTCTCATAGTTTCTTGTTGTGCCATGACTTTCTTTCCCTACTATTCCATCACTGTTGCCCAACTATTTATTGACTCCCAGGTCCTTCCTGAAACTATATTTTGTCATATCAAATAAAGACAAAGAGAGAACAGAATTAAGGATGCAGCGGCTCCTGTCTGTTTAGGGTTCGTTTGAATAAAAGTGACTAAATGGGTTGTGAGGTAGAGCATAAGGCCCCAAATCTTTAAACCTCTCCTCTTAAAAAAATGTTTTCAGGTGTTTCTAGGGGCAGCAAGAGGGGCGGGGTGAAACTTGAGTCCCTTTTCTGCTTCTTGGTTCCAGAAAGGGGTCCTGAGGAAAGAGGGAGGCACGGGCCTCTGTCCTGGCTTCTCCTGTCTGCTGTGGCTGTCCAAGGCACCTAGTATTTCTAGACTGGCAGTAGCCGCTACTCCATGCCAGACCTAACCTAATGTGTAGGGACCAGGGGCTTCTCCGCCATGCATGGGGAGTGCTCAGACTCAGGCCCTTTGGGCCTCTGAAAATCTCTCCTGGGGCTGGGAGGTCTTTGAAGAGGCTCTACTGGACACAGAGAGAAGGCTGAGCCCTCAGTCTAGAGACCCATTTGGGTTCCCTAGGGCAAGTTGGTAGTGCTTGGTAAAGAGGTACAATGCTCAGGGAGTTGGCAGGGCATACTTCAGCTTTCTAAGCTGTCGGAGGAGAGGGGAGCAAGGAGAGCAATCTGCTGAGTGTACTTGCCTGGCCAGAAATGTTCAAACTGTTTCCTAGGGCTAGGAAAATTAACCAGGACGAGAGCTGCATAGACCAGGGCCAGAGTGACGTCTGTTTGCCATCATTTATCTCAGTCTCTGAGATTTTGTTTGGAGGGGGAGGGTGACCTAGAGGGAGGGAAGAAAGGCAGCTAATTCAGGTGGTGCCTAAGGCTGGCCTAGGCCCACTCTGCCCAGCTCCAGGCTCCTGGGACGGGCTCAGGGAGGAAACACTTTGCAGGAGAAGCAAATGTGGGACGGGTCCATAAAACTTTACTGCATTTCCTCTCCTGTCTCCCACAATGGGGTGATTTCCTGGAGCCTAGCCTAGGCCCCCCACACTGTTGGGGTGGGGGTCTGGAGCTAGGGTGGGAGCTTCTGCAGCAGCAGTCAGGGGGAGAGTGAGCAGCAGCGTAGTTCTGGGGAGGGCCAGGGAGAATATTTATGATTATTAATGCTGATGCTCCTTGGATTTATTGTAAGGACTAACTTTGTCCTTATTCTGCTGCCTAAGCTACCGGTCTGTCCATCATTTTCAAGAAGACCCGAGAGCCTTTTCTTGCCCCACGCTTAGCACCTAAGAGATCTCAGCAAGTGTTTATTGAGCCTGCACACAAGACTACCGCCCTAACCTTTCTCACTGGACTCTGGCCAGGTTAGGGCATGGGTAATGTCTCTCTTCAGCTTGCACAGAGCTGGTCAGTCCAACCCACCAGCACCAACTTTCAATCTCTTCCCTCTCTCTCTGAAATAAAATGTGTAATTTTCTTCAGGGAGTTATTTTAATTTTTTCTCCATGCTGAGTAAAACTATTGGGCAAGCAGTGAAGCATGAAGAAGCACTGGCGTCTCCAATGGGTAACAGTTAAATAAGAACAGGGCTGCATCACCGCACTCCAGCCTCCCAGGTCTGCTGCTTCCCCAGGGGACAGACCCAGGAGGAAAACCAGGGGCTTTGGCCTGGGCAGGAGCAATGCTGATAAGACCTGCCAACCCAGGTGCAGCAGCCCCGCTGTGCACTGACTGCTCCTCCCAGCAGGATTCGGGCCTCTCCTTCTCCGGAGTTGCTGAAAAACTGACTCAACTGGGCCAGGCTTGGGAAAGCACCCCTGTGCCTTCCCGCGCTCCTCCCTCCTGCCACAGTCCGCAGACCTGCGCCTAGGCTTAGCCTCCACTTCAGCGGAGGAGCCTGCAGAGGCACCCAAGCCAGAGGCCTCAGATATACTCCCTGCGCTGGGAGTGGCTAAGGCCCAGACCCTTGATCTCTTCCTGAACAGAGGCTTCTGCTTAGCGCTTAGGGGTAGTTGTCCCATCAGCCAGCCTCTTAGCACATCTTCCAAGAGCCGGGGTTTGACATTGCACTGGGGCAGTTAAGTACAGGGGCTTTCGGGTCTCAAAGGTCTAGACGGTGGAACTTGCCTCTCCACTTTGCCCTGGAACCCACCCACTCTGGCAGCGAGAAAGAAGGGGATGAAACGTGACTTACCTTCCCTGGGGAGTGGGAAGAGGGGACCCGGCCCACTCTGAGCAATTAGAGGAGAGAGGAGGAAAAAATAGGAAGAAAAAAAAAATCAACACGACCTCGAAGGCGACAGGTCCTTGTGGAAATAAGTGAGTAAATAAAGATGCATCCTCCCCTTCCTCCCCACCCTGTAAGGGGGCGTGGGGGTGGGGCAAAGGAGCAGCGCCAGGGCTTTTTAGTGCAACTGAGCATTAGAGAAATAGGCACAGCTTCTATGTGAATTTAGGAGTTTGAAACTTTTGGAGGTTATTTATGTGAATGGCCTGAAGGCAAGCCCGTGAGTGGCTCTGGGGGGACCACGTGATGTCATTAAACCAAGTTTTATGGTGTAGGGAGAGCTGACAAACCCACAATATATTTACATCATATATAATCTTAACTGTCCAGCCACGCAGCTGCTGGTGAGGTTTAATGCTAGGACAGAGGGCCTGGCAGTTAGAGGGGATTACGGCGCTGGGGATGATGGTGAGAGAGGTTACATCTTCGAAAATGAATCCCAGGCGAACGCTGTAAGTTAATTCTCTCCCCTTCTGAGACCTTTCCCTCCATTTACCTAACTCCCTCCCCACCCCTTAAAAGAAGGTAATTCCCAGTCACTAAGGGGAAAGAGGCCTTTCTAGGCCTCCCCGTGCAGGGGTGGGAGAGGAAGCTGCTGGGAAGTAGGAAGATGGGGGACCCGACTCCTCAGACCAGGCCTCCCCTCTCGAGTCCTTACTCCCTCCGGCTGCAACTCAGCTTGAGAAGGAGGATGCCTCCGCTCTTCAGAGTTCTACAAGATCTTCTCTGGATGGAGGAGAAAGCCTGAGGCAGGGACATACATGTTTGGGGTTTGTAGGAATGTGTGAACTCTAGACCACTGCAAAATGCCTCTGGGGTCCCCTGCTCCAGGAAAGGGAACAATTCAGCCCTTGGCCGGTGGCCCAGAGTCCAGGCAAGGGAGGAAACTAGAGACAAGGAAAGGAAGGAGGGCTGTGGACCTAGAGCCCAGAGGCTGCAGCCTGGACTGGCTCCAGAGAATCTCCTCTCTCCTTCAGCATTAGGCTGGGGTGGTGGGTAGCTTCCCAGTCTCCAGAGTCTGAGGTCTTATTCTGTAGGGGGCCACTGTGGTTTTTGTTTCCCTTCTCTCCGGCTGCTGGGGACTTCCTTGCCTCAGGGAAGAGTAGGCCCCAGGAGGCCTACAGGGCTCTTTTGGTGAGTGTAGTTCTGTGAGTATTGAATATGGAGGGAGGGAGTGTCTTTGCTAGGCTGGGAAAGCTCCCAAAGCAGAACATAGAATAGCCTCTAGGGGATGAAGCTAGCAGGGTCCAATGTGGGCATTGTAAGGGGAGGCAGTTCTCAGGTGGGGCTTCCTTTGGGCTTCTAGGTGGGAGCAGGAGAGGCACCGGACATGGGAGGCACATGTCCTCCACAACTGTGAGTGCACACTCCCTCCCTTTGTCTGTCATTTTCACATGGAGATAAGCCAGGAAAGTGGCAAGTGAATTCAGGCCCCTGTGAGCTGCCAGGGATTCAGCAGGGCTGGAAAGGGGAAGGGAGCAAAGGGGACCATCTCCCCGAGAAGGAGGAGGAGACTCCCTGGGGGTGAGAGGGTCTTGGAGTCTGCTTTGTGGAGAGGTACAGTTGAGGAATGGAGGGGACACACTACTAGCACCACCCAGGCCTCCCAAACCCAAAGACCAAAGAAGAAGAAAGAATCAAACAGATATGGATCAGGCCCGCTAAGGAGGGCCAGAGAACCAAAGAAAGACAGAGGTAGCCTAAGCCAAGCTCCTTTGTGAGGAATACAGATGTCCCCTAATGCCTGATCTCAGGGCCTCAGTCTCCTGGCAAGATTTGGCCTCCCTTACCTTCCTCCCAGACACCCTCATTTCCCTCAGAAGCCTTAGGATCTTGCATGATTTTCTCCAACAGCCCATTCTGGAAATTAACTCTCAGGTTCTCCCCTCCCCTTTCCCTGCCCTCCTCAGCTCTCTTTCCCCTCACCAGTGTATGATTTTAAAGATTTCTAGAAACTTTCCTCTCAGGGAGATGGGAGATTCCTTTGGCCTATAATTTGACTCTTCCCCTTCTTTCTAGCCTCCCCAAGGCCCTAGCAGAGCAGTGGTCTTTAACCAGGAATTTAGCCGAAGCCAAAGCCCCACACCCTAGCAAGAGTCCACCGCTCTCCCTGACCCCAGCTAAATCTCAGTCCCATTTCCTTTCTCTCTGTGTGGAGGCTGTGAGTGCATTTTACAAATTCATACACTGTCTCTCGAGGCAGTCAATGAATTCCTGACCCCCTTTTCTGTTCTTTAGGCTTAAAAGTGCCTTTTAAATACCATCTTCTCTTCTTGCAACAATAGGGCTTCCATCCTCTCAAATAATTTGCCTTACAGTCAGGTCTGTTTTTGAGTGTTTTCTAGGTTCCGCTTGGGAACAGGAAAACACAAGGGGCCTGAGATTCTTGATCACCACCTCCACCTAATCTGTGGAAGAGGGGATGGGCAGGCCCAACTTGGTGCCCCAGCCAACCCCAAAATCTTAATTTTGCTCCTAAATCTTTAACCTGGAAGAGGTCAAGCAACCAATCAGGAATGCGCTCTGTACAAGGTCACATGACCCCCATCAACCAATAGACAAAAGTGTTTGGGTCTCTGTGTCTTGCTTCCCCCCTCCATTCTTCTTTCTTCCTGCCTTCTCTTTACCCTCTTTCCTCTTGGGTCTGTCCTATCTCAGACTCAGAGGGAGGAATGATATAGAACATATTCTAGCCCCTCCCTCTGCCCCGAACCAGCTCTGAGTCACCTTTGACTTGTGGCCTTGTTCTCTAACAAAGTCATATGTCAAGGTCAATCTCAATTGTATAAGGATCTGAAGTTGTGGGACCATCATCCAGTCTAGCTTATTCTCATGTTGTCCTCTGTGATCCTGTCCAATTCTCTGTGCTTTTGAGAAGTAAACTCTAAATTAGACTACAGTGCACATGTGAACTGCTGCCCTGAATTCAAATTCTTACATAACTCTCCATACACTTACCTTTTAGAGGTGTTCATGCTCTTCTGATCCTCATGGGAACAAGCCAGGCAACTAGAAGAGAACTCCTTTGATTTATTTTTCTGGAAATTCTCCAGGAATCCCTAGCTTAATCAAACTGTCTCAAACAGGATTGGGGAAGGAAACCAAAGGAGAGGTTGTTTTTAGTGGTCATGTTTGGGACCTCTAGATTGTCAGATAATTTTGAGCCAGTCAAGAGAAGAGAAAAGAGTAGACACAAAGAATCGGGACCCTCTTCACCCTCCATTTATTTTTTTAGTTTTACTTTATTTCATCTGTCCATATAGTTCAGCCTTGAACTCACTATGTAGCCCAGACTGGCCTCTAACTCACAGCAAGACTCCTGCCTCAGCCTTCCAAGTACTGAGATTAGAGGCCCGCACCACCACGCCCAGCTTCCTTAGCCTCCATTTACATGAGTATTATGATAGAGTGGGGAATGGTATCGCGTTCTGCTCAAGAGCTATCAAAGACAGTCACTGAAAGTGTAGATTTTGGTGTTGTGTTTACTTGCGTCAAAACAGAAAAGCAATGGGAGAGAAACTTTTTCTGAGCAAGAGCATCTGATATCACAGAGTATGTGTGTATGATCCAGAAATACTTGTATTTCCTGAACACTTAGGTGGCCCTGAGCCCCTATCCTAGTTAATCCAGACACAGGCATTCTCTCCCTACCCTTCTCTCCAGGGCTTTTTCCAGAGTAGTTTTCTGGTTAGGTGCCCCCAGGCCCTGCCCACCCCTGTCCTGATCTCCTTCCCTCTTTAATCTAAAGATCCGGAGTTCTGATGGGCTATGCTCCCTAGACCCGTAAGCCTTCATGTAGAGAGGCATTAAGGACAGGATGTAGGCGTGAGAAGAGTATCTGGGTTTGAGCTGGGATTTGTAAACACTCACCTGTTTGTTTGTCTTCTGAGTAGGCATGGTTTGGGGACAATGCCACCAACCAGGTGGGAAGCATTAGGGTGAGAAGCCAGGAAAAAGGCAGATCTTCCCAGAAATCATTAAGACCCGGCTTCCCAAGTCACCTTGGGAACCACACTGCCCCATTTGCCTCTTTTGTGAGTCAGAATTAAAGCACACCCTCATTTTCCCTAGTGGATGGTATGGTAGACAGCCTTGTCTGAGACCAGCGCTTCCTTTGGTGAGACATTTTACTCTGGTCATATGAGACACCATCATGGGTGAGGAAAGGCAGACAGATGGGCTGGAATTAGGTTGGCTCTGTCCACATGGGCACTGGGAAGAGAGATTTTTCAAAGTGCTTTAACTCCTTCTAATGCCCAAGTAAAGCATATCTGTGTCCCACACTGTCTAAAATTGCTTTGGGCTGTTTTTGCGATGCAAGTGCTGAAATATTATCTTAGGTTTATCTCTGTGTCTCTTTTGCTGAGGGAACAAGCACCATCCCTCTAATCCTGCACTGTGGTGGAACTATAGCCCCTGAAGCTTTGGAAGTGGAGAAGAAAGAAAACTTGTAATTCATGTACCAAGCCTTAGGGCTTTTGGAGTTAGTGGTTCAACATAAGGAGAAGGCTCTGCTGTTAGAGGGCCAAGAAAGTCACACATACCCCCTTTATCGGTCCTTGTAACCTTTAATGATGTGTCTGTTCTGATAAAATCTCCCTGGATACTTCCATGGAGCCCCAGGAGTTCAAGGAAAAGCCAGGAAGGGTCTGGGCCTAGGAACTGTGATAGAGATCTTTGTCCTTAAGCTCTATGGAACCCTGGAATCCATCTCCCTCTCCCATTCCTAAAGCTCAGTGAGGGGCAAAATGGGAACTATGTGTGTTATGTGTGTGTGTGTGCGTGTGTACACACATACAAAGTGGGAGTCACAAGGGTTGAACCAAGTCATCCAGGACCCTGTGCAGAACTCCAGGGACATCCCTAGAAGCTATGACAGAGGTTGCACAGAAGGTTCTGGGCATGCTGGGGAGCTAATGGGGGAACAGAATACTTCCCCAGTTCCATCATCTGTGGTCCCATGGAAGCTGGATGGAATGTGTGGGCTCACTTCCTGGGGCCCTTTCCTGTTGTGCCACAGGTCCCAGAGAGGTAGAGCATGCTTTTTGCCCTCTAAAAGTTTAGCTGGGGATGTAGCTCAGGGGCACAGTGCCTGCCTGGCAAGCACAAGGTCCTGAGTTTAATTTCCAGTCCAAAGAAACCAAAATCCTTAGTTCTCCCATCCCTTATCCCTGAATACCAGGATACCTAAACATGAAAAAAGATATATAGATGTCCACTTAAGGTTCAAAGGAGGCGTGAAACCTGGGCTCATAGCAGTAAACCAGCCTCCAACCAACTTCACAAGCCTCTCTCACTCCATTCTTCCCACAGGCCCAGGTTAGAAGTCCTTTGTCCTTCCCACCCCACCCCCACCCTTCCAGCCCTGGGCTCTTGGTAACCTCAGGGTCCTGTTGGCCCACACCGAATTGTGCAGAGTTGCACAGCCAGGGAGAAACCAGGAAGCAAGATCCTTCTGTGACTGAATCCAGTTTTCTGCTGTTCCAGGTTCAAACTTTAAAACCCGTAGGGCTGCTTCTTTGTTCAGACACTGGGGGAATATTTTCTAGAAAATGTTTCTTTAGAAAAAGTTAACTTTCTGGTAGGAAAACTCCCTGTGCCTGTGTGTGTTTTCATGTGTGAACAAGGGAAGGGTCAGGTCCCTCATTTCAGATTGTGTGTCTTACCCCTCCCTTGGGTAGAGGATGGGGGCGTGGGGCAAGGTTTTATGGAGGATGCTTTTCCTGTTGGGAGTAGAGACGGGTCATAAACACCTAGAGGAGGCTGTTTTGATCTGGAGACTTCTCAGGAAGTAGCATCTGAGGTTTTGCTTTGTAAATCACTCTCCCCCATGGCCAGCTAGATTGTATTGCACTTCCCCAGCCCATCTGAAGCCCCTCCCTGCCTACCTTCCCAAGTAAACCAAAGGAGAAAATTTTTTACAGGATGGGGTGCACTTTCAGAGTCCTCTGAATCCTCTGGCTCCAATAAGAGTCAGTTGGTAATCATGCTCAAAGTTCCAGATATTAAAACTGTGCAATTTTTCATCTTTTCTCCATACAAACCTTGGTTCTCCAACTGTTTAATCAGAAAGGAGCTAATTTCGAATGCAAACAGCTTCAGAGCCTGACTGTAGGTACCGTGATTCATACAGGCTCTCCTCTCTTCAGAGACTGTCTACTATAATAACCATCCCAAGCCCCAAACTGTTTCTTGAAATGCAAGAACTGTGTGTGTGTGTGTGTGTGTGTGTGTGTGTGTGTGAGAGAGAGAGAGAGAGACAGACAGACAGACAGACAGACAGACAAATAGAAAACTCATGGAAGTCACAAACTAAAGGAGATGGAAGTGAGGCATACAAGAGACCTCCTCTATCTCCATGAGAACTACAGTCTGTGTCTGTGTTTCATACAATTAAGATGGGTGCAGGTGTGTGTTAAAGCTTACAGGCTTTTCATATTTTGTCTACCAAGCTATCTCTGAACCAAATATATTTTACCTAAGTAGCTCTGCTTCATAATGATAGTGAGCCTTATTCCCCTCCCAAATGTACCCCAAGCCCCTCAGATCTCTTCCTGCGGAGCTATGGGTCTGGACTGGAATGCCTCAAAGCCACAAACACAGAATCCTAGCTATTCCTAAGATACCATACAAACACATGCATTTAAAAAGAAAATACATCTTTGTAGAGAGCCAAGCTCTCCTATAGTTGTCCATGTGAAAATGTATTTATAGATTGTCCTATGTCTACATCAGGATATATGATTCACAGTCTGTTCCACATGTAAATGCAGATTTATTGATCTTCAGATTTATAGATCCATAGTGAACGTAAGAGTGCTCTGATTCTTGTCTGCACATTGCCAATCCTTCTATAGTAGCTGCATATATGCTGGGATATATTGGGATTGCTGTCTCTAAACACCTAAATGAGTATTTGAGGGGTTTTTCTTCTCCGTTGGAAAGAACTAAGCATGTGTTGCTCAGTGTCTATTTCATCTAGATTTATTCAAGGGTTCTACCTTATAAAATAGCCACATGTTGATTCTACCTATTTGGAGATGTTTATAGTCATTGCTGCAGGCTTTCTACAAAGTTGAACTTTAGAGATATATCCAGAGAGAGCTCACAATGCATGTACCTGTGGGTAGGGGTGTAAATCCCCCTCTAGAAGAAATGAAACTTACTGTACCTCTCTGTCTCCTTCTGTCTCTCTGATCTATAAAAATATCCAGTGAATTGGAGCAGCGAACACATCTATTTTGGATGTTTTGCCTATTAAAGTAAGTGGTTCTATCCCTATTTCTAAGGCTGTCCCCAACTGTAGTCCAACTGAGTTACTTTTTCCCTGAAAACCCACTCTAGGAGTCACAGCCTATCTCCCTCCGGGCAGTCCCTGTGACCTCAAATCCCAGCCCAAACTCCCCATCTTGCAGTACTTCCTAAGACAGCCACCAAAGAGAAGGGGTGGAGAAGAAAGGGAAGCGTCTACCATCACAGCTCCTCTTGGTTCTCAGGGCAGGAGGCTTATGGCACCTGCAACTTTTTTTTTTTTTTTGGAGGTACTGGGGATCGAACTCCGGACCCTGAGCTTGCTAGGTAGGCGCTTATTCCACTGAGCTATATCCCCAGCCCCGGCAGGAGGCTTATGGGTCTATGCACACACAAACGCACACACACTGGCGCACCTAACAGGATTTTTGAAATTTGGAGAAAAAGGTGTTTAAGTCCCAGCTGTTTCTGTGGCACCCAATCATGCCAGGGTCACGGAACAACTGGTAGGCGCCCCTTCCCCAATTGCTCTTGGTGCCCAGGGCCCAATGAAGCAGCCACCTCCCTCATGGCAGCCGTGCTCTTATCGGCTGGGATTGATGCCTCCTCAGCTCCTGTATATCATTTCCAAGATTTTTTCTGTCCAACTCCTCGCTCCTTTGGCTTCTGCGGCTTTGACTAATGATTGCTACAGATGCCAACGTCTCCAGAATCCTAATAGCAAGGCAGGCGTGGGACTCTTATTTACCCAGCAACATTGCCGTGGGGGAAGGGGTTGGGGCAAGAATTGGGGTGTTGTAGGTCAAGGGACAAGAGAAGATTGTGACTGACGAGCTTCGCTGAAGTCCCTCAGTGAGAGAGACTTTCCAGGCCTCTCTTGTCCCTCAGGGGTATATACCTGATATATGTTACATTATATTGCATGTATATATATGGCTACTAGTAACTCATTGCTACTTCCTTAGAAACGATCAAAAGATGAGTAAACAGAACATAGGAGAATAAGCATCAGAGTATTTATTAGGTGCAAATAATGAAAGACTAGGCACAAAACCAGCAGTTTGGAGAGGAAAAGTCTCTCCTTCCAGATGAGAGAAAGGGAAAGAGGCCGCCGCGCTGGGTGAAGGGTCCTCATTCTTTATGCTTCTCTTCCCTGCCTCCCCACCCTAAATTTACTTTCCTCATAAAGCGTACAACTCCCCTTTCGCCTCGCCTGTCCCTGCCGTGGAGGGGGTTGAACGTCGTGTTCCTGGGCGTAGGTGCCGCTGGGTGCTCGCTGCCGGGGCTGCCAGGGTGAGGGGGCCTCCGTCTGAGGCCGTGGAGTAAGAATCGGTTCCAGCTGTCTCCTGCGGGTTGGGGACCGACCAGGATCCCCAGCCCTGCGGTCCCACTGGCCCTTAGTGACAGAAAGCTGCGGCCGAATTTGCTTCTCTGGGCGCTTCTGACCTCCAACGCGAGGCCCAGGTGTTCAGGGGACGGGAGCCTGGAGCTAGGTGCCGGCTTCCTGGGGTCTGAATCCAGACCTTCGGGTACGTACTTTATTTGGGTGAAGATAAAAAACATAAAAGAGGCAGAGAGCCCAGACCCGAGGCCAGGCATGAAGTGATAACCCAGAGAGGGAACATTCTTTCAACCAAAGAATAATGGAGACCCACATAATTCAGAAAAGCGAATGGGCAGGACCACCGTCTCAGAGTCCCGCGCCGAGGGGCGGCTGCCGACCCAGGCGCACCGAGGGCGGATCGGACTCCGTGGCCAGGCCGCAGGGGGACCCCAACCCAGGCCGCGCGCCCCGAGAGGAGTCTTTGAATCACAGCGCATCTGGAGGACTCCAAATACAAAAAGGGAACCGAAAGATTTAAGCAGTCGGAAGCAGAGGCGTCCTGAAGCGGCCCAAGTGAAAATCAATCACGTAATTAAAATAGGGAGGGGGCGAGGCCCGAGGCTGGGGGTCCTCGGCTCGGAGGTGGCGGCCAAGGTGCGGGCCGAGGTGGGAGAGCGGCGTAGGGCTCTGGCTCGCCCGGCCGGAGCGCGCGGCAGGGTTGCGGGGAAGTTTGTAACAGATCGCTATTGATTCCGGGCTTGGCTTGGGAAGACCAGACTGTGTGCCCTCTCCCAAGCCGGATCCCGAAGCCAGGGACAGCCGCTTCTCCAGCTTCCCCATTTTTATAAGGTTGAGACGCAGTCGCAGTTGAAGGCAGCTCCTCAGATCCTAGTGGTGCCACGGATTTGTCCTGCTGAGGCAAGTTTTTCTAAAACCCATGTGGCACCGAGATGCTGTTTCTGGGTTTGAGGGGACTGAGGGAGGCAGAGAAGGGGCACCCTGGTTTCAGGCACTTAGATATTTATTTTGGTCTTTAACACCCCCCCCCCCCCCCGCACACACACACCCAGGATTCTAGGCAAGCAGTGATGATTCTGACCTGTGAGCCAGGCTTAGAAGGGATGTGAACTGGTGAGCTGATTAATTAAAGGGAGAACTTCGGGCTGAGCAAACAGGACCCTTGTGGGCAGGCAGAGAAGAAGGCACCAGCTCCCAGGAGAAGAGGAAATAAGGCGCACAAGTTGCTGTCTCCCGTGAGTGGAAGGTGTTCGTGTTATTACTGAGGTTAATAGTGGTAATGATCTGGTATGGCTGGGTCAGCCCTCAGAGATGGCGCGGAGCAGGGTCTTCTCACCGACTTCTCTGGAGAAGTCCAGGGCTCCCCATCTTGGTTGCGGCTGGGGGGGATAAAATAAATATCTTCCCCGCTTCCTTTGGCCCTTCTTTTCCCACTCCTTGTGAACTCCAGAAAAGGCGGGCCCTTAGGGTATCTGCATTACTCCCCATCATTTTCCTCCGCTCCCTCCAGTTTATTGAAAGGCAGTTGCAGGACCCTGAGCTTGTGGGAGAGCCCTTCTTGTGAAGCAGCAGAGTTCAGAGTTAGGCAAGTGGTTGCCCAACCAATTCTCCTGTATTCTGACCCTGACCCTGCAGGGGACTCAGGCTTCCCTTCCCTGCTCCGTGGAATTTTCCCTCTTCCTTCAGCCTTTCTCAGCCTCTGCTTTCCTTGGTGATGGGTGCCTAATTCCATGGGTTTCTGGCTGCGCACAGGCCAAGAACAGATGAGGGCACTCTGAGCTACCCTCATTGACCCTCAAAGTGTTTGCAGTCTCCTTTGCTCTCCTCAATTCTGGGAGCCTAGGCCAGGAAGCCCTCCATAAACTAAGGCCAGTTTAATTTCTAGATATCTTGAAGCCATATTAAAGCTCCTTTAAAAGTAAAAGATCCTCCTCCTGAAAAGAAAGTTCAGGTTTCAAAGCTCTAGCACAGCCAGCTTCCAGCATCCACATGTCAGAATTTTCAGCAACAGTAGCAACAACAATATTCAGAAGAACAAGTAAAGCTTGTGTCAAAGAAAGAAAGGGACACCCCAATCCAAGTTTTAAAGGGGATAATAATCCAGCAGCACTGGAGGGGAGTGTTGGGGCAGTGAGACTGGGATGAGCAAAGAAGGGGGTGGGGAACGCAATGTCTAACTAACAATTTCTCCAGCATAAAAATGAAACATCAAATTCGTTAGCCCAGGGCCTTCATTTTTCCCCTTCCACATTATAACTAGTTATTGAACTCGCTGGAAGATCTAAAGGCCATTTGCGAAGAGACAAATTTCAATGGAGTTTCCCCATCAATAACCTCATGGCAGTGACCTATTGGAACAAGTCAAACACCCGAGGTGAAATGCAGGTCACTCTGTCTAACCAATATTAAAATGCGGCCACTTTTTAAAAAGCCACTTTAAACAAGATTTGAGGAAAATTGAATTCCAAGGAAGGAAGGCAAGGTGGGGGAAATCCACAAGCGGACCTTGCCCATGGTCTCCGAACAAACAAGAGAAATTCATCTTTAATATTTTAAAGGGGGGCAAATTAACATTCCATGATTGCTTTTTTTTGAGACTATAAGCGATTCCAGGAGGGAAAAAAAAAAAGGGTTGAGTATTTTCTGGTGACACGTCCGGGTTATTAAAATCATTTTAGACCAATTCATTACTTTTGCTGACAAGAGATTTAAGAAAAAATCAATTAAGCATTTGCATATTCTTTTGCATACATTAGCCCTGCCTGCTGGCATTAGAAAGGGACAAAAATACACATATATCTATGTTCACACACATACATACACAAAAGAAAAGATGGTATGAGAGTATTATTTTAGTTTGGGGTTTTCAAGTTGCCTGGGGGAGAAAAAAATAAAAATGAAATGAATTGCCTGATTACATACCATCTAAAAGTCAATTTATTTGAGAAAGAAAAGGAGACACACTGCAATTTTGATCCCTAAAACAACAATAACAACAACATAAAACATACACACACACACACACACACGCACACACACACACAACCCAGCACTTGGGAAATGAAACGATCCTTATTTTCCTTCCCTTTGTTTTTTTTTTTTTTCCTTCCCTTTGGTCTTCAAATCCTGAATTGGTTTTTCCATTTATTTTTTTCCCTTAGAAAATCCAGGGAGTGAGAGGTGTGATTTTAATGCAGCACAGAATCTGTGGAGCTGCTGAGATCCCAGCCAGCAGCTTGTTACTGGGGAGGGGGGGGAATATGGGTTATCCAACGGTCAGTATGGTAATCTGGGCACAATAAGGCCTCACACACAATGGACACATATTTTTCTTCAGCAGTGTCAGAAGGGAAGCGCTTTGTACTGAAACATGTTTCCGAAAGAGAAACCAGGTCGAGATTTAGAAAGGAGATGGGGTGTGGGGCGGCATTCGGAGAGCGTTTGGATGCAGGCAAAGGTGGTCAGAAAAAAATAAAAATGAAATTGGGCAGAGCGAGGTGAAGGACAGAGCAGAGGTGGAAGTCCTTGGGCTGGCAAGGCAGGAGGGGAACGCACAAAAGAAGACAGGACCAGACACAAGGACCCATCACAGGCGAGAGAGTTGCTTTAGTGCCCCTCCCCATCTCAAGTAAGCCATTGCTAAGTGCAGGAGCCCTCTGAAAGGATTTTATTTCTGTGCCTATAATAATATCCAGGTAAAAATGTTTGCATGTATATGTGCAGAGAGGTATTTTATCCATGTGACAGGCAACTTCCTTGTTATGAAGGTATAGGAACCCAGAGAGAGTTTTATTTCTTTTCAGTTTTTTGTTTTGGGGTTTGTGTTTTTTGGGTAAGTGATGTGTATGAGTGTGGGCACGTTTGGGGGAATCTCCTAGGCATCACTATATTCATTTTGAATTAGCCTGGAATAAGAACTCCACATATTTATAGCTGTATAAGGAGCATTTAACATTTTAATAAATATTAATAGCATGTATGCATATATATTTGTTAACCCTGGTAGTCAAAGCCAGACTTGACATTCAGTGGGAGCCAGCTGAACCCTCTGTGTCTACTCATACTGGCCCAAGAAAGTATTTTCAACCCACCTGCCCGGAGCTCAAAAACCTGGGGTGGGGAGTGCTGTGATGGGCAGTGTCTTGGAAAGGTAACTTAACAAGTCCAGGAAGGTGTGCATGAAAGAGAAAAGGGTTTCAGCAGGGAGCAGGGTTGGCAGAGCTGGGTAGATAGCCCACCTGCCCAGGTGTAGAAGAGAATATTCTCAGCGGGGGCTAGGGTGGAGCAGCCAAAGCCAGGCGCATGGCACAGAAGGGAAACTGGGGGTGCCTGGAAGAGTTCTACCCCCTCTACCAACCCTACCTTCACTGTACCCAAAGTTCTCTGGAGACTTGGACCTCCCCATGGGGCAGTCTGGGGCCACCGTTCAGACTTCTCTAGTTCAGGATTCAGTGCTGGTTTCCTCCTGCCCTCTCTGAGCAACTTGTGATTAATCCAGCCTCACCCACAAGAATTACAAAAGGAAAAACAAAAACCTTCAGGGGACTCCCTGCCGCCATCAACCAAACAGCTGCCTCCCCCTCAGTCACGGGCCACAAGTTCCTCCTCCCACCAAACAGCCAGTCTCACACTAAGATCCTCCAGGTCCAAGTGGGCAAGCGTTCTCCAGCAACTCCGCGAGTTTGGGGATCTCCTATAAAAGATGGTTGACCTCCAGGGAACCCCTCCTCCTCACCTGCTGAAGGTACTGAGAGCAGAACAGGGCCCTGTGGGTGAGCAGTGGCCCTAGTGCACCTAGGCTGGGGTAGAAGCCTCAGCACTGGAGCAGGAAAGGCAGGCAGAGTTGCAGGTGGGGACTTGATCTCCTAGGGCGTGACCCCTGGCCCAGGTTCCCTCTCATTCCAGCCCCCAGGGTGAGCACTAAATTGGTGGGGATCCTCTTCCACATCCCAAAGGTAGTGAGAGGAGATTGGGAGTCTCCTGCCTTCGGTCTCCTTCTCACCAGGGCTTCGTTTTCCCCTTTCTCCTCCTCATTCCCTTAATTGCAGATGTTCTAATTAAACCCTCAAATAGTTGTTATGCCGTTTTAAAAGGTACTTATTCAAGTGTCAACCAGGCTGGGCTGAGAGGAGGCAGCGCAGGGCGGCGAATTAAAGGTAGATTGACTAATCACGGCGGCGATCATAATAATAAAATCAGAGGGGAAAAAAATCACATTACGACTTTTCGTGGAAAGGAGGGAGCAGGCAGCCAGCGGCCGCCAGCCCTGCGCCGCCGCCGACACAAAGAGTGTGGGCGATTCCGTGAGACTGATTTATGACGTTTTACAGCCCTATAAAAGCTGTAGCGACGAGGCAAGCGCTCCTACCACCGCTGGCAGATTTAGTCTAATAAATAAAACATAAACAGTTAACTTTATGTGTCACTTTTATTGTTATCACGTAAAATATAGCCGAGCCCCGGCAAGCTATGATTTTAAACTATAATTGTTATCAAGTGCAACAAGGGGACCCGGCTCCCTCCCTGGGCTTTCCCTTCTGCTACCCTCCCCAACTCTGAGTTAGGAGAGATCAGTTAATTGGAATTGGTAGCATGACGTGGCGACCCCTCGCTGAGGGAGGGGCTCTAGGAAAGCAGCCCTTCCTTACCCCCTTCATTCCCCTGACCCCCCCCCACCAGGGTGTGCCTGTGAATGGGTTGCAGAGGGAGGGCAGAGAGATAGGAAGCCACTGGACACCCCCAAGGCCTCCCTGCCTCCCCGGCTTGGTGACCTCACCCCTCCTTTTTGGAAGGCAGCCTAGAGCTGGCCCTTGGGAGTCCGTGTTTACATGTAAACACATGTGTTACATGGATACAGTATCTGGCCCTAAGCAAGTGGCTGTACCCACACAGGCCTTTCACTGGGGTCCACCCTCTGTGAGGATGGGGAAAGGAGAACTCCCAGGGTCTTGGCTGGGCAACATCACAAGGCACTGACTCAGGACAGAGAGCTGTCCTCTTTGCCAGAACTCCCTACGAGCCAGTCTGGGAGGTCCTTGTCAGAAACCAGCAGGCCAGGCAGCATGGAGAATGGATACCGGGGCCAGCTGTAGAAGGGAGCCTCTGCTTTGGGGCTGGGACAGGGAGGGCCAGAGGGTAGAGGGGAGGGCAAGACTTCTAAGCTCTGCTTTGCCAACCACTTCCTGTCTCTCTTCAGCGGGGGGCTCAACCCCTAGACCTCCAGAAATGACGTCAAAATCATTTGCATCCTGCTGCCTCTACCTGCCTGGTCCAGCTGGGACCCTGCCTGGCCTGCGCCATGGCCAGAGGGTTGGGTGAGTGTGTAGGGCACAGGGGGGCTGGACTTGGGGACCCTTGGATGGGGGCAGCCCAGGCTCTCTAGCCTCCTTGGCTCAGCTGGGGCCCCTCCCCATCCAACCTCCACTCCAGTCCTCATTCAACTTCCTCTTCCTGCGAAAGAGGGGCGCTGCCCAGTGACCTGTGCAGACTGAAACAGGATCGCCATGAATGGAGACCACTGGCAAAGCTCTGGAGCCAAGGCCCTCCGGGCCCACTGGAGTCCGAAGAGGAGACCCTGGGTGGGGGCTGAAGCACAGATTTCCGACAGCCCCTCAGTGCCCGGGCTTTGGAAGGGGACGCTGGGAGCTTCACATCTCCTCTTGCAGGGGAGCATTGTCAGTTTGGCGGGGTGTGCACTGGGGGGCACCCCAGCCCCTGCTAGCCGTGCCCCCATCACCTCCCCCCCGGCAGCAGCACCACCACACACACAAAATTGGATACATTTTGAATAAAGCGATTCGGTTCCTTATCCGGGGACTGAGTTGCTCCGTGTGATTGGCCGGCGGAGTCACATGGTGAAAGTAACTTTACAGGGTCGCTAGCTAGTAGGAGGGCTTTATGGAGCAGAAAAACGACAAAGCGAGAAAAATTATTTTCCACTCCAGAAATTAATGATCATGAGCTCGTATTTGATGGACTCTAACTACATCGATCCGAAATTTCCTCCATGCGAAGAATATTCGCAAAATAGCTACATCCCTGAACACAGTCCGGAATATTACGGCCGGACCAGGGAATCGGGATTCCAGCATCATCACCAGGAGCTGTACCCACCACCGCCTCCGCGCCCTAGCTACCCCGAGCGCCAGTATAGCTGCACCAGTCTCCAGGGGCCGGGCAATTCGCGAGGCCACGGGCCGGCCCAGGCGGGCCACCACCACCCCGAGAAATCGCAGCCGCTCTGCGAGCCGGCGCCTCTCTCAGGCGCCTCTGCCTCCCCGTCCCCAGCCCCGCCAGCCTGCAGCCAGCCAGCCCCAGACCATCCCTCCAGCGCCGCCAGCAAGCAACCCATAGTGTACCCATGGATGAAAAAAATTCACGTTAGCACGGGTAGGCAACTTTGCTTTTTGCTCGCCCTCCCTCCCCTCTTCCCCGGCGCTCCCCACCCTCCCCGGCCCCCTCCGGCCCGGTCCTCCTTTCTCTCCTTCCCCCTCTCTCTCTCCAGGAGCGACTCTGGGTTAGCACAATTGAACTGGATTTACGAGCGAGAATGGGTAATTACATCCCCCATAAATTTTATGGCTTAGCTACTCTGGGCAGTCCGAGCCATGTGCTGCGATCTGTTATGTATGTGTGAAAACTATGCTCGCTTTCTAAGGGCGCATAAATAATTCAGTGTCGTTACAATGAGGATTCCCCTCTTATTACACTACAAAGTCTCCAGCTTCCTTCAACTTCTTTATAACCCATTTAGCTTGATGACTTTATTTCCACCACTCCCTCCTCCTGTTCCTCAAAGCTGAGGATGGGGTGAGGGTGGGGGGCGGGAGCCTGCTGCCTCTGAACCCCACTATTTGCTTTTCCCTCCCCCCTCCCAGTGAACCCCAATTATAACGGAGGGGAGCCCAAGCGCTCGAGGACAGCCTACACCCGGCAGCAAGTCCTGGAATTAGAGAAAGAGTTTCATTACAACCGCTACCTGACCCGAAGGAGAAGGATCGAGATCGCCCACTCGCTGTGCCTCTCTGAGAGGCAGATCAAAATCTGGTTCCAAAACCGTCGCATGAAATGGAAGAAGGACCACCGACTCCCCAACACCAAAGTCAGGTCAGCGCCCCCGGCCGGCGCTGGGCCCAGCACCCTCTCGGCAGCCACCCCGGGCACTTCTGAAGACCACTCCCAGAGCGCCACGCCGCCGGAGCAGCAACGGGCAGAGGACATTACCAGGTTATAAAACAACTCACACCCCTGCCCCCTCCCCACGCCCCATCCTCCCCTCACACACAAATTGACTCTTATTTATAGAATTTAATATATATATATATATATTTTGGTTCTTTTTTCTCTTCCTCCCGCTTCCTCCCTCATCAATTCCAAACAGACAAAACAGATAAACAAACAAGCCCCCTTCCCTTCTCTCCTTTCCACTGTTAAGGACCCTTTTAAGCATGTGATGTTGTCTTAGCATGGTACCTGTTGGGTTTTTTTTAAAAGGCCATTTGGGGGGGTAATTTATTTTTTAAGAAAAATGCTGGAAAAATTATATATTGCAAGGTGCAATGGTCTGGTTTGGGTAAATTTCAGGGGAGATGAGAAAAGAAAAAAGGAAAGGGAGATTTTAAAGCTAATTCTCATCATTCTCTTCTTTCTCCCCCCTTCTTTCCTTGGGCCTTTTGCATTGAAAATGCACCAGGGGAGGTTAGTGAGGGGGAGTCATTTTGAGGAGAACAAAGCTATGAAGTTCTTTTGTATTATTGGGGGGGTGGGAGGAGGGGGGAGGACAGCACACAAAGCTAAATGCGTCTGGAGAGTCTGGCAGAGCTGTTCAGTTTGAGGCGCCAAAAGAAAATCAAAATGAACTTTCAGTTCAGAGATGCAGTCTATAGGTAGAATCTCCCCTCACCCGCCATCGTGGTTATTGTGTTTTTGGACTGAATTTACTTGATTATTGTAAAACTTGCAATAAAGAATTTTAGTGTCGGTGTGAAATGCCCCGTGATCAATAATAAACCAGTGGATGTGAATTAGTTTTACTTCAATGTCTGATGGTTTCTTTTCACCCACCTCCTCCTGGCCTGGTAACATCCTCCCTTTTCTATAGTTGCCTAAGTTTACTCTAAGCAAACACACAAACCTTGAAACTCTCAACTCCCAGTTTTCCAGTGGCCTTAGAAGAACCCACAAGGGGGTTGGGGTAAGGGATATGGAAGTTTGTGGTTGATTTACCTTGTCCTCTGCTTTTTGGGTCTGCAGAGAAGCCTGGGGGTACTTATCGTGAAGGGGGGGCTTTTCTACAGTTAGACACAGTCCCTTCTTTATCTGTCCCTCTGTCCTCTTTTCTCTTTTCTTTCTGTCAGGTAGGTCTGCCCAATTTGCAGACCAGAAAGGAAGTTTAGGAACTGGGAAGGAGAAAACTTTTCGGGTGTCTTTGGGATGAGTGATTGAGGGTCATATGCCCTGTAAATCTAGTTTCCTTAGAAAACTACAGGTTTTGAGCTGATGATCCTGGAGCAGCAGAGTGACCTGTCAGGATTGGCTTCTCTGTTTGTTTAGACTTAGGGAAAAGGCTGAAGTGGAGGCCAGAGGCTTCAGAGCCCCCCTACCCATGGGTAGGCCTCAAAGGCCGATGCCTGATGATAATGAAGAACTTTTCTGTTTTCTTCCATTTTATCGTGGGCCAGTCAGGTATTGAGAAAAAGACTCAGAAAGAGGCAAGGACCAATCCTTTAACTGCAACCTTCCAGGTCCTGGCAGGGTATGGGGATGAGCTGAGCAAGGCTCTCTGACTGGTACATGTATGTATGTATGTATGTGTGTGTGTGTGTTTCCTTGTGGTTAAGAAGAAAAAAGGGAGAAAAGACTAACTGAAGAATTAATTCAAGCCAAAGGCTCCAAAATAAACCTGGTCCTGGAAATCAGGCCCTGAGGTAGGCCTGCTCAGTTTTGTGCTTATTTGTCGGAAGACGGTGGGAAGAGGGCAGTTGGCGAACCCCTTCTCAGTCAGTTTATCCAAATTCCAGAATGGAGGGTAATCAGAAGGAGAACGGGGAGCAGCAACCTGGGGTGCATAGCATTACCTCTTTCCTCCAGCCCACATGCTGGAGTGAAAGGCCATAGTGGGACCAAGTTGTGAAAATCTGTTTGGTGTCTTTTAAATTTATTTCTTTTCAAACCACTTGCTGACTGGTACTTGGAGTAGTGTGTGTGTGTGTGTGTGTGTGTGTGTGTGTGTGTGTGTGTGTGTACAAAAGTGTTTGTGTGTTTGGGAGAATCACTCAGTCCTTTAGGTCCACTTTCTCCTCCCTCAATGGTACCCTAGAGACAGCAAAACATGCTGCCTACAGTGTGAGGAAGCAGGGCTAACAATTATCTGCAGTTATTTTATGTAATCAAGTGAATTAGGGGCCTGATCTGACTGTAGCCCGTATCATCTTGAGGCAATTGCCTTTGGATGGGAAAGGGCGGGGGAGTCTACTGTGCTTGGGAAAAGAGAAGGGAAGTCTGAGGGCTGGACCAGGGTGTCTTTGTAAGCTGTCAAGAAGCTGAGATGGAAAGGAAGTTGAGGGTGACTTGAGATCCACAGCTCTTTCCTAAGTTTGCTCATTTGGAGAAATAACTAGGAGGCGGGTAACTCACTCCATATATTTATTTTTTTCTTCCTGAACTAACTAAAGGATGCTGTTTAGCTCAGGAAAGTCAGCTTTTCAAAGATTGGGGCCTTTCTTTCTCCTTCTTTACCAGCTTCTGTTTTCTTTCTTGTGTCACACACATAGTCCCTGCTGCCCCTTTCTGTCTTGGTCTGCAAAAGGGATACATTAGAAATCCATAATTTTTGACGCATGAAATAAAATTAAAATCCTTTAACTTGAAATTTTGAGGAATTTGGCCTTTGGCCTCTCTGGTGGGTTTAATTTTCTCCACTTTTTCCAAAGCTCTTCTTTGCCTTGGACCTGATCACCCAGAATGGGCTCCGGTTCACAGGCAGGGGTGTGCTGTGGGGGGCCCCAAGTTCCAGCAATTTTGGTCCCCATTGCTCCACCCGATCTGCTACAGCCTCACTGGGAAGGCTTTTATTGAAATTGAGCTGAGCGGTAGAGAAAGGCTGAGGGGGAGGATGCAGCCCAGGTTCACGGGGAGGACACAGCATTTTCTCCCCCATTGCCTTTATATTCGGCAGCGCCTCTGACCTCTCCCCCACCCCCATCTCCGACCCTCCCAAGCCAGGCTCGATCAGGCCCTGGGCTCCAGATAGGATGCCACTGCTTTTGTAGGACTGAAGATTTCTTGCCCAGAGTCCTGGGAGAGGCAAGGCGCGTGAAAGTCTGCTAGCGCAGCTTTGTGTCTTTCTCTTCAATGGCTAAGTTTAAAAGAAGAAGGGGTGAACGGCGACACCAATCTTCCAAGTCCTTCTTTCCAAGCACCCGGAGACCCCACAGGTCCCAAATCCCCTTGGCATGTAAGTAGTTAGCACTCATTTGCTGTGGGGTGAGGAGCGCAAATGTGGACACCGTCTCTGCCGGTCGATTTTTAGGGAGGCAAGTCAGGAAATCCCATTGCGGATGGAAAGAATCTGCTTGGGGAAAACGGAGTTTCTGTGATGAGCACCTGGGGAGTAACTTGGCTGGAAAAGGAAAAGGACAGAGCCCTGAGGAAAAAGCAGACTGGGGGGAAGGACTGGAGTACTTCGCTTCTCTGAGCATCTGTCTCTTGCTGCTGTTTGTACGAAGTTTCCTACAAAGTTTTTTTCTGCTGTTACATGTCCGCTTGCTTCTTATGTGGATTTACTTGACAGATTGAACTCCAAAGATGTCTTCTGTGTCAAAGAGAGAGAGAGAGAGAGAGTGAGGGTTACGTATTTAGGGGAAGAGTATATAGTAAATCTTGAGGCCAGGGTGCTCTTTGCTAGGATTTGGGGAGGCTGACTCTAGACCCCTGAGACTGAGGGGACCCTGATGAAGGGCAGTGTACTGAGGCTGTTCCATCTTTTGCTCGGCTTTTTGCTAAGTCCTGAAAGAGCTTAGTGTCCCACTCAAAGAGCCACTTCTCTGGGTTCTCCACAGCTTCTACAGGCATCTCACCTTTACAGAAGTAGTTCTAATTCAAATCCCCAACTTCCAAGGCACTTCTCCTAGGTTTGGAAAAGAGATGGAGGATTCTCCAACTCCAGCGGCCACCAGAGCAGAGAGAATATTTATTACCTCTCTGGATGTCATTACCTAAGAATACAATTTTATGAACTTCCTAATCTGTTAGCTTGATTTATCTGGATGGGCAGGAGCCCAAAATAAACATTTGGGAGAATTTGGTGCGGGGGCGGGGGCGGGGGGGGGGGTCTGCCTTTGACCAATGTTTCTGATAGAACTGACACTACCCCTCTCAACTTGCTTTTCCTACACCGCATGTCGCTAGCTCCATTTTTAGTTTTCTCCTGTAATGTGTGGCCGCTCAGGTGTACGAGTTTTAGCTGCCTCCTGAGAATTAAAGATGGTGGGATTCTTACTTACACCAGAGATCTGCAGGGATCCCTCAGATACCTTAAAACTTTCACCACAGGGAGCTCTGTCCCCTTTTAGACTTGGGGAACTGAGAAATTAAAGCCTCCAGCAGATGAGGAGGTATGCCCATCCGCCCACCAAGACCAGGAGTCCCTTCCCAGACCTGGCTCTCCTTCCGTCTTGTCTTTGGGGTTCGTTCTCTCTGGTGTCAGCTCTGTAGCTTCTTGCAACACAGTACCAGCTGATCCCGCAGAACCCACATCGTGGCAAACAGGGAAAAAGGCCTCTGCAGCTCCACTTCCTGCTTTGCCTTCCTGCCAGGCCCACGGATGAATCAGGAGAAAGGGAAGACAAGGCTGGGTAGGAAAGGTCTTGGTGTATTTGAGGGTGCAGAGTTTATAAAGCCTAATAAAGGAAAAGGGATTGTTTTAAATTTCCAGTCTCCATCCACCATTGCCAGGGTCTCTAATATGGAGTCTTCTGGGGTCTCCTCGGCCTGCCTGAGGGATACGGGTCAGGCCAAAGCAACTGTCATCTCTACTCGTTCCTCATGTTTTACTCTTTCTGTTCCTGACATCAGAGATTAGGAAAGGAAAGTATGTGTGAATTTTCAGGGGGGCAGGAACCTTGAAAGGGAGCATGTAGAGCAAGCAGCCAAGCTAAACCCTAGGTGCTGGCTCCCAGCCTCTGGCTTCCTGGGAAGCTGGGGCACAAAACAATGGGCCAAATTCCGCAGTTTTCATCTGTCTGGTGTATGCGTGTTGGGGGTGGGGTGTCTGCGCCTTTGCCTGGAGAGCAGAGGTCTCCGGGATGGCGAAATCGGGCCAGCTCAGGAAAAGGCGAGACTGGGGAGGCAGCTGCCCTGCTCCTCGGTGTTCCATGCCTCGTGCGGCCGGAGCTCCGTGTCACCTTCGGCTAGGTCACGACCCAGGGCTGGGAAGGTGGACAATAGGGCGCGGGGTGGGGGATGCGGGCTGCGTGGCCGGCTGAGCGGGTTCACCGCGCGGTGAACTCTGCTCCGCCTGGGGGTCTCGATCTTAGATCCCAGCCTTCCTTTTCTCTCCCTATTTCACCTTGGAAAGTTTTTGTTTGTTTTTCAAGAATTGAGAGGACTCTCAGTTGTGCCTCGACCAATACTCCCCCACTGCTACCACCAAACCAGATTTCATTTTCCTTCGAACTGAAAGGACAGTTTTCTCCCAGTTACAAGAACAGGAAATGGGACCCTCACAAGAGCTTTGTGGGGAGGACAGCAGATGTAGCTGTCAGTAGAAATGTCCCACGGAGGGCTCGCCTGCATCCAGGTCTTCCCTGAAAAGTCCCAGCGGGATGAAGCAACAATCCCGTCCTAGGAAGGATTCCAAGCCAAGAATGCCTGCTTCATGCCCCAGTCACAGGTAGAATTACCTTCTTCTGTGCCCTAGATTTATCCCTCTACAGCTCCCAGTTTAGGATTAGGGCTTTTATAAAAAGGAAAATACCTCAAATCCAATGGGTAGGGACAGGGCTGAGCCCTTGCAGGAGTGGGAGGTGAGTCACTTGAGAGAAGTCCCCCAAACTGGTTTGTGCTTGTTGGGGTGCAGTCTGCCCGCCATGATAATGATCTGACTCTTCCTCGTGACCCTGCCCCTTTGGGTAGCCCTGTGTCTGTAACTTGGTATGTGTGGAAACTTTCCATTTAGCTCCAACGGATTTTGGGAAATAAGGTGACGGAGGGAGTAGGGCTTCAGTTTGGGCTGGAAAAAACCAAAAAATGCAGCTAGCTAGTTTGGGGAGAGGAGAAAAGTGGGTGTGGTACGGAGAACTCCCCGCGTAGCCTTGCTTTGCCTCACACTGACATTCCCCAGGTACCAGCTCACCTCCATCCACCTGACCTGGCTCAGGTCTTGGGGGATGAGCCTCCCAGCTGGAAACCTCTCCTCATCGGCTCAGTCTCTCCGACGATTTCAGCCCATTTTGGAACGTGGCTCTCTCCAGCTGCCTGCCTGCCTGCCTGCCTGTCTGTCTGTCTCTTCTTGCCTGTTTCTGGGTTTGTGTCTAGCATTTCTGCTGTCTCCTGTGCTCCGTATATCCCTGTGTCCTAACTCCTCTTTCCAGCTCGTCCTGCAATAATCTTCTGGGACAATCCCTAGCCCAGGTGCCCCTCCTAAGACTCCCCTCCACCTGTAAAAGCAGAGGAAGAAGAGCCAAAAGGTGGGGGTGGCAATTTTGGAGGGCAGCTGAGGCGCAAAGATTCTTGCCCGGGCCCCCAGGCCTAGCCACCTCAGGGCTGACCTGACCACTCCAGAGGCCCCTGGGCCAGCAGCAAAGAACAAGGCTTTACAGCCAGGGCAGATGTTGGTGCAGCCATCTCACCGGATTCTCCTTTATCCCTCACCCAGGGCAGAGGTTCCGCTCTCCACTATACCTTTGTTCTCCTTCCTTTCCCACCTCGCCCTCCTCTTCCTGTTTGATCCTCCCCCCCTCAAATTGTTTCTTTAGATCTGGAAGCATCTGTTCCTGTCTGCCCCTCCCCCGGCCTCCTTCCCTCCTTTTTCGTCTTCCCTCCACCTTAAGCAGTCAAAATAAAAGCCCCAGAACGGAAGGCCTCTTGCTTCTAGCCTATTCTAATACACCAGGGTCCAGATATCTTTGATGCCAAACCTTGAGACCCTCTGCCAATCACACAGTCTCTTTTATTCCATTCCTCCAGCCGGAGAGGGTCCTGGAATTGCACAGCTTGCATCTTGGCCTCCCCAAGGCCCAATCTCTTCTCCTACTGGGATAATTTATTTATTAAATGCAGGTAAAAACAAGGAATTTAAGGTTGAAGAAGTTGGTGCTAAATTATTTAGATAACTGTCCCATTTTTCTGCAGGTTGTTTTTGGTTTCGTTTTGCTTGCCATAGAATTAAGGCATACTTTTACATCCTGGCCATAGAGAAGAGAAGGCTCGCTATTCTTTTTTTTTAATTTTGTCCTGGGGACTGAACCCAGGGATGCTCTGTCATTGAACTACCTCACCAGTCCTTTTTACCTTTTGAGACAGGGTCTTGTTAATTTGCCCAAGCTGGCCCTGAATTTGTGATCCCCCTTCCTCAGCTTTCCAAGTAGCTGGGATTACAGGTGTGCACCACTGCACCCAGCTAGAGATGACCTTTCCGAAGCTCTCTGCTTGGCCATGTCTTATCACCCCTTCCTGTCCTTCCCTTGATTGCAAAGTTATTTTCTGAGCAATCAGAAAGGCTCCTAGCACCTCCTGGAATTTCCTAATCTAAACTAAAGAAATTAAGGCAGCATCTGCATTCTGCACATTGGGGGACTTCTTTCCTCTGTTTTGCAAAAAATATTAAAATTTTAAAAAACCAAAATGACTTCCTCATATCCTCCTTTCTTGAGCTTATCTGCAGGAAATACATGGTTTTCAAAGACTGAAGGAGAGGACAGTAAACCCAATCAAGGCAGACAAAGTCTGCCTTTTCTTTCTTAGAGTCCAGATAATTCAAGTCCAAGCCTCTTGAACTCTGCTTGTTAGACTTGTCCTCTACCAAAATCCCACTTTATATCCCTGGATCCAAACTGGAATAATCCCAAGACCCTTGTCTGAGTGCCCTGAGTTGAACACTGGTGGAAAAGAGGGACTCTGTCACTTCGCTCCCTTAAGCTTCATCCTGAGACCAAGATCCTGCCTGGGACCCTGTGCTCCTCTATCCTAGAAGAGCAGAAGTTGGACAAGAGCCCCAGATTTTCCTGCTCCCCAGAGGCTTTGCCCCTTAATTTCCAAAGTGATGAAAGACAACCGAACTACCTACCACCCCTACCACCCCTGCACACACACACACACACACACACTGACTGAGCAGACCTGGACCAGGCAAGATATTCTCTGGGAGAAGATGGATACAGGGGTAGGGTTTTGTGATATCATCTTTGCTAAGGAGGAAGAAAGAAGGGAGACAGTAGAAAAGAGTTCTTCCTCCTAGTTGACAATTTCATACAGGCCCCTTGCGTACATGTTACCTAGAGGCACACCCTCAAACATACATGACACATACATGAATGCCCTCATTTCTTCTGATCATATACGCATTTGGTAGGCCACTTCGTTGCAGGTAGCATGTGTCTGTGTGCAGGTGAAAGAAATGAGGGACAGACAGAAAATAACATCCCAGTCAGGCACCTGGAAAGTAGGTCCTTTGATTTACACTGATGTCATTGATGACAGAGGCCTTTTCCGTGTTCCCTTCTCCATAAACTGCTCGAAAGTGCCTGCCCCTTTGCAGAGGACCATATGGCCTGAGGTCCGTCCTTTTCCCCTGAGTTGCCTCCTTGGGCCGGGGTGGCTAACAAGAAAGGAGGCAAGAAGCAGCAGACTTTCTAGAAGATCAGATTTCTCTCTACTCTCTTTATCAAGGCTATAAACATCTATGTTTCTCCAACCTATTCTACCCATGGGTAGGACCTAAGAAACAGCCATTGCCTCAATAACAACAGAATCAACAGCCAAGTAACTATCTCCTAGGGTTGTTAACTGCCTTACAGTGGTATTGGAGGCTTGATGGATTAATTCATGAAAGCACTTAGATTAATGTTTGGCACAGAGTAAGCTTTCAGTGAGTGCCATCTACCATTATTATTAACAATAATAAGCATTTACTTATGCACTTGTTATGTACAAGGCATTGGACTAGATTTGTTATCTCATTCCAGCACTACAGTAACACTGTAAGAAAGTTAGTATATCCCAAGTTGACACAAGGGGAAGCTGAATGAGCCCTAGGAGGCCAAGGATGTGCACCACTGAGACAGCCAGGACTCTTATCAGATTTGTTGGATCCCAGAGTAGGTGCAGTGAGCCTCTCCAACCCTCTGGTCATGATACAGAAGCACTGGCTGTTAGGATGGGACAGCTTGGTGGGAATCTTTTGTGAGGATGTGGAGACAGCACTAGCCTAAGGCAAAGGGGACCTAGAGTAGCCTAGGCTTTGGTTCCTGGCTTAGTGTCTCTTTGGCAGGTTTTTGTTAACTGGTCCTAACCTGGTGATTCTCAAAATTTTTGGTCCTAGGATCCCTTTACATTCTTAAAAATTGTTAGAATTTCAAGGAGGATTTTTTTGTTTTCTTTCTTGTTTGTCTGTTTTGTTTTGTTTTGAGTTCTGTTTTTTGAGAGGATTTCACTAGGCAGTTCAGGCTGTTCTTGAACTTGCTTTGTAGTTGACGCTGGCCTCAAACTTACAACAATCCTCCTGCTTCAGCTTCCCAAGTGCTAAGATTACAGGTATGCACCTCAAGGAGCTTTTATTTATATACCTATCAATATTTACCCTATTAGAAGTTAAAAATGAAATCTTTTAAAAAATCTTTAATATTGATAATTACATGCCAACACAACTGACTTTTAATTAGATTTTCTTGTGGTACTGGGGATTAAACCCAGGATCCTCACAATGAGCTACATCCCAGTCCTTTTTTATTTTATTTTGAGACAGGGTCATGGTAAATATTTATGTTGCCCAGGCTGGGCTTAACCTGGTGATCCTCCTGCATTAGTCTCCAAGAATGCTGGGATTATAAGCATGCACCACCATGCCTGACCAAAATAACTGTTTTTCAAAGCAAAAACAACTTAATGGAAAGATGACTGCTGTTTTACATTTTTGCAAATCTCTTTAATGTATACCTTCATAGAAGATAGCTGGATGGTCTTACCTGTTGCTACATTCTGTTTGTTCTGATATGCTGCTTTGGTTCAAGTACCTGAAGTACATAGCCTCATGCAGATATATAACTGGCAGCCAAGGACCTGAAAAGCTTTTTTATTTGGTACTAGGAATCAAACTCAGGACCTTACACTTGCCAGGCAGGCACTGTGCCACTGAGCTAAATCCCCAGCCCCTGAAGAGCTTTTTAAAACACTGCCAATCCAAGCTGGGCATGCCCATACACACTTGTAATCCCAGCACTTGGGAGGGTCACCATGAGTCTGAGGCCAGCCTGAGATACACAGTGAGTTCAAGGCCAGCCTGAATTAAAGACCAAGACCCCAGGGCTACTTGAGCCGCACCTTAAGGGTCACTGATCTAACCAGCTGAGGTAACTAGAAGACACCTCTCTATAACACTTGTATTGGACATGTCTTTAGCTCTTCAAAGAGTGCTTCTGTCTCTAAAACCTGTCATCACTTTACCATTCTGTGCTGGGGTTGTGTGTGGTTCTGTGTTTTTGCCTTTTTTTTTTTTTTCTTTTGTACGTACTGAGAATTGAACCCAGGGCCTTTGCACTGAGCTACATCCCCAGCCCTGCTTATTTTTTTTTTTTTAATTTTGAAAGAAAGTCTCACTAAACTGATAAGTAGCCAAGACTGGGCTATAACTCATGATTTTCCTTAGCCTCCCAGAGTGCTAGGATTATAGGCAAGCACATGCCACCATGTCCAGCTTTATGCTACATTCTAATTCAGTTATATTTGGAAGTTACTGAACTTTGCTATCTCACAGATAGATACATAATAGATAGATAGATAGGTACATAGATAGGTTAGAAGTGCTATCAATTCACCATTCATTATTTTTAGTATAAAATGTAGAGTAAAACATAAATCAGTGGATAAAACAGCATTCATATGTTTGACATTGTTTAAAGCAGGCAGCTCAACTATGATTATTAGAGTTGGGGATGTAACTTAGTGGTATTTTCCTAGCATATGTGAGGCCCTGGGTTCAATCCCCAGCTCTGCCCCAAACAAAATAAAAGAAAACAAAACTCATTACTATCAACCATGTTTCTCAGAGGGAGACACAGAGCAAAAGAAGGGTGATGTGACTTGGCTAAAGATGACAGTAAACCAGCGGCAGATAGTACACTAGAACACCTGTGCTCTGACCCTTAGCCTGGGCTCACCCTCCCAGCAGCCCTCCCCAGGGAGACATAGCTATATAACATGCATATGGAGAGTGGATGTACATGATGCTTGTATTTATCTGAGTACATCTGTATATGAGAGCAAGAAATGCCTTGTATTCCTGTATGCAAACTTACAACTTTGCTGAGAGTTACCAGGTACCACTTGCTAATGTTTTTTTTCCCTTTCTCATCATAGTCTCCATAGGTCTACAGTCCTGGGCTGGATATGTCCAATGTCAGGAATACATGTTCTTTCTAAGACCTCTGTTGGTACATTCTTTCCAAGATTATATTAGAAAGCCCAGCTTCTCACATGAGCACCCCAAGCAGGCATACCTGACAGGGGTGCTCTAATTCTCTACTTTTTCTTTTTCTTGTAGTGTCTAACTTGCCTTTTCAAAATAAGTGGTCTACAAGAGTACACAAAAGGAAAGTAAAACTGTGTGAGCTAAGGTGTGTAGTGCCTCTGCTGATGCAAATGGAGAACCCTCAGGTGTCCATATACCTGCTTAGATAAGCCCTATGAAAATGTATGAGCAACTTGAGTCTCAGCTCTTTCATTAATCTAATAGGCATTTATTCGCAAATTCTGTATTTTATGGCTGTATGGGGTTCATGTTTATGCACGATCCAATGAGAAGAACCCTCAGTGGGAAGTCAGCCTGCCTGAATTCGAGCCAAGCTTTCTGCTCCCAGTTGCCTTGAGCAAACCACTTACCCAGTGAGAGCCTCCACCCCGTCATCCACATAACGGGGTGGGGGGGTGGGGGGTGTAATTACAGTCTTGGCTACATCTCGGGGTAGGGAGGGCACAGGAGCAGGTTCCTGAGTGGATGCCATTCATTTTGCCTATGGAAAGGTCCAAACAAAACAGTAGCGAGAATAACATAATCAAACGCTCATGGACCCATCACCTCACTTCAGAAATGACCACAGCCAATCTAGTTTCATATATTACTGTACCCAGTACTGCCTCATGTATTTCGAAGCAAACTTCAGACATAATATCATTTCTTCTTTAAGCAATTCGATGACTAGCTCTAAAAGATAAAGACTTTTTTAAACAACATGACCACAATATGATTATAATACCCCCACCTAAATGTCTTAGTTTATAAAGAGTAAGAAAGAATGCAGAGCAGCTGACTCCCTTGGGTTGCATGCTCAGGGTTGATGGAAGTCAGTGAGGGGGCCAGAGATATAGTTCCATGGTGTGAGCACCTGCCTGGCAAGCACGAGGTCGTGAGTTCGAGTCCCGTTACCAAAAAAAAAGCCACGATGAAAGTCAATGAGAGAAAATGAGAATCGGGAGAAAATCATGAGGTTTCCTTTCTTATTTCCACCATAAAATTGCAGGCCACCCCCAGCTCCTCCCCTTTACTTATTAGGTCCATCAAGAATGAGCTAGGCGGGACCCCAGAGGTCTAGTTATGATAAAGGGAACCAGAAGAGGCTCTTCAAAAATACTGTGGACCACCAGGCCTAGTGGCGCATGCCTGTAATCCCAGCACTTGGGAGGCTGAGGCAGGAGGATCATTGCGAGTTCAAGACCCACCTGGGCTACAAAGTGAGCTCAAAGCCAGCCTGAACTGTATAGTGAGACCCTGTCTCAAAAAGACAAAAAAAAAAAATGTGGACCTTAACTGGAAGGAAATCAGAATTGAGCCAGGGGGAATATGGGCCAAGGGCCTGCCCAGCTATATTCTCCAACATTGGATTTCTCTTTTTTTTTCTTCTACTTCTTTTTTTTTTCTTTGTAGTAGGAATTGAACTCAGCACCTTGCACTTGCCAGACAGGTGTTGTGCTGCTGTTATTTCCCTGGCCCCAGCATTAGATTTCTTTCTTGGCTTGCCAAGCATTTGAGAGATATCTTAAGTCATTTTGGAGTTACTGATCTCCAGCGATGTACAGATACATGCATTAGCATCCTCATACAGAAACCCCAAAACAACTTGTACGGAGGGACAGGTGAACCCACCTGCCACATGCAAATACATACAAACACTCGGAGACAAATGTAAGTGTACAAGGACCTACCTACCAGCAAATGCAGACATATGGGAAAACAGAGAAACAATCTCAAATACCCAGATATATGTAAATATATAGGGATACAAACATGCAAGTCCTAGAACCAACTACAAAGCCCAGAAGCGTACAGATGTACCTGGGATTGTTTGACTCACAATCAATTAATATGGCCAGCCTCCAAGTCTGGTTGGCTCTTTTCCCTCTCTCAACAGCAAATAGGCCCAATTTTGACCAAAGCTACCATCTGAGTTACATTTACAAAAATGTGCACCTGAGATAAGCCAACCCAAGGTCTTGCCAGCGCAAATTCTCTACCCCTCAGTGCTCTCTCTCCCCTAAAGGCAGGAGTGAGAGTAGCATGATGTGGTGTCCACATGCACACAGTTCTTCATCCCGATGTGTCAAGGGGAAGGACACTAGCCATGTATAGACTTCAAGTCACCACAGGCTGACAAGGAAACATTATTTTGCCTGCACTGTGCTACAGCTTTAGATTGGACTGATTTTTCACTGAGTTGATTGACCCAAGTTTGTGTTTTAGCATGTTATAGACATGACCTGAGGGTGTTTTCTCTGTGTCTAAGTGGGGTTGGTTCTTCTGAGTGAATTTACCAATCAATTAGAAGAATCAAGGTGATGGAACTGGCTGGATCCGGTTGTTGACTAGGATTTGCATGGCCGCAGAGTGACTCTGTGTCAAAAAGAATGGATACAATCTGACAGTTTAAAAACAAAATCCATCAATTAAACAGTGATAAACCAGTGGGCTCCTTGGCACTGTGTTCAGTAAAACCAGTCAACTGACTAAAATGTTCTCATTTCAAGCAATTTTGTGAGCTGCAGCAGGGGCAGCATCCCAGAGTTGGAGACCCAAATGTATTGCATTGAACTCTGGTTCTCGACTGGCATTTGGGGTAAGGAAGGGCTGTGTAAGTGGCTGTACTTGGAAGGATAAAGCAGTGGCACAGGCTATGGTGAGACCCTGTCTCAAACAAAACAAAACAAAACAATTAAACAAAAAATAGACAATGTTCAGAAGGAAGATGTTAGCAGCATTGGTTCCTGCTCAGGCCCCTCTCCTTGGCTTGGCTGGTAGACAGCTGTCATCTCTGTCTCCTTTTGTCTTTGTGTGGTCTTCCTCTGTGTCTGTCTCTTCGTACAAGGACAGGGGACATATCGGGTCAGGGTCCATCTACATGATCACATTTTAAGTTAACTACTTCTTTAAAGGCCCTAGGTCCAAATACAATAGCATTCCAAGGTACTGGCAGTTCAGACTTCAACTTCGGGATCTTTTTCTTTCCCTTGCAGTGCCAGGGATTGAGACCAAGGCCTCTTGCATGCCAGGCAAGTGTTATACCTACCAAGCTGCATCCCTAGCCCAACTTTTGATTCTTTAGGGGACACAGGTTAGCCCGTAAGAGCCATTGTATCCACATCAGACTAAGTGATCAGGTAGATTTTAGTTTTGAAACAGTGCCAAGTTTTGTTTGGTTTCTTAGAGATGGAGAAGATGTTTAAAGACAACATGAGATTGAACAAGGCTTTGGCCCTGGGATTAAGCAGACTGCCAGATACTGGGAAAAGGAGGTTTCTATCCAGGCTCTGGACTGGAAGGAACCAACTGAGGTTAACTTGAGAAGAATTTACCTCATATTTTCCTTTTAGGAAACATATGTGTCTGACAGTTGTCAAGGCTGGCAGGTTCTTTCTTAAGTACAGTGCCTTGGTTCAGGAATGCTTTTCTTTTTTTGTGGTTCCAGGGATTGAACTCAGGATGTTGGGCTTGCCAGGCAGGCGCTTATGCCACTGAGCTAAATCCCCAGTCCCCAGGAATGCTTTCTTTTGCAAACAATTTGGTTCCCAAACAGAAGTGTTAGGCAAAATTTTGATTTTGTTTACAAACTTTCCATCAGGTGACAAACATGACCCAGCCATCTTCCCCCCGCCCCCACAAACACAAACATGGCCAGCTTTTCCAAAATCACAGAACGAATTAAGTTCGTAAGCTGAGGCACTGCTGTATAGCCAGCATTTCCCTGCTAAGCTCAACCCCATCCCTTGCCTGTCGTCCTCAAAGTTGGACAGGAAGATAAGCCCTCATCCAAGAAGTTCTGTCTCCTTGAAGTTTGAAGAGGGCTTAACAATATTTTAAGGAAAGTTTTATTTGAGATGGTCTCTTTGTCTCCTCATCTCAAGGAAAGGGGAAGTTAGAGGTAAAATATCATAGCTGGTCTCACCGTTTTGCTCTGTCCTGAGAACTTTACACCCTCTCCAGGCCCGTGCAGTTCTAGAAAATGAACTGAGGAGAGTCAGTATATAATGTGGTGTTCAAATACAGGGAAGGGGTGGGGTTGTAGCTCAGTAGCACAGCACCTGCCAGGCAAGCACAAGGTTCTGAGTTCGATTCCTGGTACCAAAAAGGAAAAGAAAGGAAGGAAGAGAGAGGTCCTTTAGTGTCACAGAAATCACAGATGGGTTCTAGTGGGATTATGGGGCATGGTGTGTCATAACGCATATGCCCAGAAGTGGTCACAGCAGGAAGAAGGGCCCACTTTATTAGGATCTTTGGTGTCTGTGTTCTCTACCATGGAAATCAAGGTTATAGTCTGCGATCTGGAGAGAGCAACTGCAAATGTATCTGGCTGAAACACAGAAAGCCACTTTCTGTCAGCATTGAGGAGAGTACTAGCTTGGAATTAGCATTCCTGAGTTCCAGTCTCTGTCCAAGCCTCAGTTTCCCTTCCTCCACAATTAAGTGGGTGGACGAGCTTATCACGAAAATCCTTCCAGCTCTGAGTCTCTAAGCAAAAACTGGAGGATGCTGTGGGGCAGGAAGAAGGAATACTCTTTGGAGCAAATCAAATGATGGACTACGTGTCTCGGTGAACTAAACCAGGCACAGAAAACCCTCCATCTTCATTCCAGCGTTGGTGGGGGTGGGGAGTGGGGGTGTTTGCTGTGGTGTCTCCTCATTTGACAACTCAACATTTTCCACAGGGCCCCTGCAGACACACCATGGGGGACTGTTTCCCTTAAGGACCCTGCTCCTGAGGGGAGAGAGACAGACACAAGATGGGGAAGGAAGATGGGGAGGATGTGTGCATGATGCCCGCAGCCAGGTGAAAACAGCCAACACTGTCTGCTTAGTTTCAAATATCAGAATAAAAGGATCCAATTTTGTAGCTTTCATCTGAAGTTAATGGATAATGAGATGCAGGATCAGCCTTACGCAGTGAAGCAGTTTAAAGCCCCTGGGAAGGCTCTGTTTCCCCCTCCCCAATTATCCTGCCACTGAAATGCCTCAAGTTCCACCATTAGAACACATGTTGTTAAGAACAGCCCTCTGCAGATCACATCCTTCACAATGCAAAAGCACCGCTGGGATACTTTATCAAACAAGGTACAATCAGAAAAACAGTGCTTGGGGGCGATGCTCAGGGCAATGAGGGGCTCTGAAGATCGATCCCTGGGTACTGAGTTTCACAAGCCAACCCTTATAGGAAAGCTGGACTCTGCTGGAGGAAGTGGGAACTCAAGGACACCCCAGAAACCAGAGGCCTGCAATGATGGGTCCATTCCTCATCTTGGGAAAGAGGTAGATTCTGATGAGGGTAGTGATCATGCTGAAAAATCACAGGGGCCTTCAATAAAGCTGAATTCAGGAAGATGAAAATTCCTACCACATACGTGCACCTGGGTCAGCCACAGTATAGCCAGTGCCTTGAGGAGCACCCCCCGCCGCATGCCCAGAGGATATTTCAGAGGGAAAAATTCCATTTCATTTCCATGGTTATCTGTAGTTTATCTAACCCCATAAAGCATGACTTGGAAGTGTTAAAACTCAGTAGATAGGAAAACAGGTTAGCAGGGTTCAAACTCAGCCATGTGACTTTGGGCAGGTGATTTCACCTTCCTGAGATTAATTTCCTCGTCAAATTCAGTATAAAGCATCTGGCATATAGTAATCTCCTATAAATGGAAACTATTAGAGTTATGAGTATTGAGGGCCTGCAGGACACTCTGTGTAAATTGGGATATAGTTATGGGATAAATGATCGCCATGGTCAGAGCAAATCAGAAGCCCAGACTCCGGTAAATTCATGTATAATCTTTTTACCTGGAAAAATCGAGTCTCTTTCCAATTTAATTTTATTTTTCAAGATCTGGCAATAAAGAAGCAGAGTTTTGCACCCCTCCAAAAAACCCACAAACCTTACACTTGGGGCAACATTGGCTTTAACCACAGACATGATGGGAGGCTAGCACAATGATACAATTTGAGGAAAATTATAAGCAACTGTCATTCAAATCTGTGTTATGCCACCTGTCACATGGGCCTGAAATTCCATCATTGTAGCCATTTCCTCCTCCTGAAGACCTGTGCCAAAACCATATAGTTGCTCAGGAGAATGTGTACATCAACACTGTAGTGACATTTCCCTAAACTGGCAATCTGGCTGGTACCTGGTAAGGGCGAATGGGCTAGGACATAGAACGAGTAACTTTTAATAGAACTGTAGATATTAAAGGGCTAGTGCACAGGTCTCTTCCTTCCAGGAAGCATAGAGTGTAATGTGTGAGGAGCACAAAGACAGAGAACGACAGAAAGAGGAAAGGGCCGGGTGTGGCAGCGCACACCTGTAATCCCAGCACTTGGGTGGCTGAGCAGGAGGATTGTTGGGCATTTGAGACCAGCCTGGGCTACAAAGTAAGCTCAAGACCAGCCTGAACTGCACAGCGAGATGCTGTCTCAAAAAGACCAAAAAAGGGAAAAAGAAAGAAAGAAGAAAGGCACCAGATGAGGATGGAACCCATCAAGAGAGGTAACTTTGCTGCCTGTGTTTAGGGAGCTAGGATGTGTATTCAATTTTAATGTGATGTTGACTCTACTTGGCCCTTGTTCCTTCCAGCCCAGCCATGCTTCCTCCTAGGAGCAATTGTGTCCAAGTGGGGAGCTGATACAACTGCCTGGGTGGACTAAGCAGCAACACCCAAGGCCTCAGTGACTGAGGCCAGGCAGCTCTGTCTCTGACCCAGACCATAACAGCAGCTACAGTGCTGCCCTCTGGGTTAGGGTGAAGCAAATGAGTGACAGGGTGTTCTGCAGATCACTGGAACTCTAGGGGTTCTTTGAATTGGACTAAAAGTCTACCCAGAATCCACGTGTTTTGATTATAATGTCTAAGATGATATGATTTTGTAATTTTAAAATGCAAAAAAACTTTTTTTATAGTACTTGAAATTGAACCCAGGGCCTTTGTACTGTGCTAAATCCCTAGTATCCTCTATCTATCTGACTATCATCATCTAGCTAGCTGTCAACCTTTTTTTTTTTTGAGAGAGGGTCTTGCTATGTAGTTCAGGCTGGGCTTGAGCTCCTCATGTAGCCCAGCCTGCCTCCGATTCACAGCAGCTCTCCTGCCTCAGCTTCCCAAATGCTGGAATTACAGAAGTGCACCACCTCCACCAGCTCTTATCTATCTATCTGAGAAGAGGTCTCTCTAAATTGCTAAACTGCCCAGGCAGAACTAGAACTTGAAATCTTCCTGCCTCAGTCTCCCAAAGTACTGGGTTTATAGCCATGTGCTAAGAAGCCTGGCTCCTAAGACAAAATTCTTAAAAATATAGCCACTGCCATGGTTCTTTACTCAGGAAAAATGTATGTCTGTCAATATATGCACATACATATCTCCCTTCCTTCCTTCCTTCCATCTGTCCATCAAAACAGGCCAATGAGCTGTCTGGAACCTGGCAGTTCTGAAGTCTGACCTGCACAGCCTTAAGTCCACCCAAGTGCATGTTACATTTTCAGGAGTAGCCATGCTCCTACACTGGACTCAGACATTTTTCTATCACAGCAGCATGCACACTTCTCTATAATCTTGTCTGCCTTAGAAAGAGCATGCAGAAAACTAAGGAATCAGTTTGTCCCGCAGTATCCTAATGTTGCTACAATATTAAGGAAACAATATTAATACCTACAACAACAACGAAGTGTATCTCTCCAGGTCTCAACAACTCCCCCTCCCAACCCTTCCTTCTTTGAATTATGGATAAAATTCCTGAACAGGGATGAAAAACTGGGAGTGGGAGAGACTTGGGGAGCCGGAAGGATGTCTGAAGCAGGTGTAAAGCACAGGAAGGGGTTTTGTAAACGATCTGTTTCAGAGGTGACTTTGTGGATCCAAGGAGAAGGAGCTGAAGGGTGGTAATTAGTTTATTATTGTTTCCCCTGGGTGTTGTGCGAATTCCTTAGGAGACACTTGTAAAAAAGCAGAGAGAAGACAGTAAATACACATCTAATGATATGCTAAATAAATTATTATTGTTATTATTATGACTATTATTATAGCAATTGCAACTTGCTCCTGGCATCCAAGTTTCCACTAGAGATGGGAATTGGTCCCCCTACAGCCAGGCCTCCACTGCTGCCAAGGTGCCCCCCAGCACTCCCCCACCCTCAGGAATTAGTTGAGTAATTGGGCAGTAGAGATCAGTCTTCAGTTAACAGCCACTTTGCTGGTTCCTGTGGGAGGAGAGCTGATCAGAAATGCAGCAGACATACACAAGGCCTCTGCCAGGTGCCTGCTCTTGTGAATGGCAGTGGTCAGACTTAGAGAACTTCTTCAGCCCCCAGCAAGGGGAACAGGAGCAAAAGCAAAAGGCACGTAGAGAGGGGATGCGTCGCAGAAAGAAAGGGAAACTACAAATTGAGAACGCGCTTCTCATACAGACCATGGGCGTCTCGGACTCCTCGTAACTCCTGCGACAGTCAAAGACACTGTGATTATGTGTATTTTGCTGGCAACAAAGCCAGTTATTTTCGTCAGCTTCTCAAAGGGTCTGGGGCCCAGAAACAGCTGAGAGCCACTCGAGCCTAGGTAGTGGGACCCAGAACTTAATCATAGTGTTTCTTGTTTCCTGCCTTTTGGCCGAGGACAATGGTTATCTGAGCCCCAGAGGTTCTGAGATTCACAACAAATACCGCCCCTCAATCCAAGCCAGAGCCGGGACACCCCACTGGCCGAGAGTCTTTTTTAGGCAAACATATGTAAATGCAGGACCCTCCTTGCATTTTGTTAGGGAAAACTTAACCCTCCCTGGGGAACTGTGCTTTGGTTGGGAGAGAGGAGGGCTGGGCATCTGAGGAAGGCTGAGGGATCAGGAAATCGGATTTCAAGTTTACTATTTAGACCTTTTTCACCTTACTCCTTTACCTAGAATTCTTAGGGAAAACAAGAAACCAAATCTGGGATCCTTCCCACTGTAAACCTCGATGGGAGAGGGTAAGACCTGATCGGTGCCTGCAGACAGGGATACCGGCAGGGAACCCCACAGCTGCCCACTTTGTCCTGTTCGCCAACAGTGACCGACCTGGCCCCAAACTCTTGTGAGGAACCAAAGAGGGGAAAGTGGTGTCAATAAAAAAATACATATGTGAAACAATCTGATTTGAGAAATTTCTGTAGCAGAAAACCTGTGAGCTTCTAAATTATAAATTAACATTTTAAAATGGTAAGCCTGATCTGTTTGATGTCTCCAGATCAAGGCCGAGGCAAAGAGAAAGGCCTTTCTTTGGCCAGGTTGTCTGCTTCCTGCTAATTTATTTTGGTTTTATTTGTGTATTTCTTAATGGATCGAGTGGTGGTTCCTCGCTAGGCCCTTCAGGCAGAGACACAGTTCCTTCCCGGCCCAGGTCTCCCTCGGGCTTTAGTTTTCTTATGTCTGGGGATCTAGGGGCAGAGAGGAACACTGTGCAGAAAGTTTCCCTGGGGCCCCTGAATTTCCTGGATCTCATTCCTTCTTCCAGTCCTGGGCGCGGGTCAGTCTCCCACCCTGTCTAGAGACCCCCCCTCCAGCCCAAGACATTATCCCCACCCTGGCTAGGCTGCCTCCACCCCAGGTGCCCATGTGCTGGCTGACCAGTGGTGGCCACAGTGGTGCTCAGGGGGATGGGGAGTTTTTGCATGGACTGCATTCTGTGGACCTCGACAAGTACATATTGGTCAGCTATTCCGTGCTGGGCAGCAGACAGAAGCTTTGCCCTGGACAAGTTCCCAGTCCTGTGGACTTGGGTGTATGTGCAGACTGACTGGCATTTAACCCCAGCCCGGGCCTCTTTGCTCCCTTCCCAGAATCCTAGGGATCTGGGATCTTGATTCTCAGAAGCAAGCTTGGCCACCCAGACTGATTTCAGGAAAAGTCCTTCGCACCATTCAGCATAGTTACCTATAACTCCCTGGTTTAAATACAAAAACAAAGAAAAATAAACTAACCAAACAAATAAAATAAGCAAACTGGGATGTGTGTATCTTTTTCCCCTGGGGTGGTTGGTGGCAGGGGAATTGTGGAACTGAGGCCCAGCGGTGCCTGGCCAGGGAGTGTAGGAGAGCTGTCAGTTTGAGCAGAAGAGAGGTTTAGAGGCTTAGGTCTACATTCCTGATTACTGAAGTCAACTTCCCCCAGCCCAAGGCAGGACTTTCGGAGGACTAGAGCCACCAGCTGTACCTAGAGGAGAGAGAATCCTAATGTCAGGAACAACAAAGAAGCACTCCTTGAGCAACAGAATTAGATGGCTAAGACCGAAGCCTGGTGGGGGGAAGTGGGTAAGGAAGCCTCTCCCAGGCCCCTCAGAACAGGCCCCCTACTCTCAAATTCACCCCTCAATCCACAGGGGCCCCCATCCCAACCATAGCACACCTGAGCCACAGATGGCCCAGGAGGAAGCTGGTTTGAGTTGGCCTCATTGCCTCCTTCCTGGCCATGAGATCCTAAAGCAGCGTGGTGAAAAGGTACTTCCCTCCCTGCCAGGCTCCTTCCCACGCCTCTTCACCTCGGAAGCCCTTCTTGGAAAGCCAAAAACTAAGGTTTAAATTAAAGAGAAGTGTGGAGCTGTGGCCCAGTGCTGCCTGGAATGGGCAGGGAGGACCACACCGTCTTACGTCTAGTGCTCTAAAAGTCAAACCGAAGCCGAGGCGCACCTCAAGGTGCCGCGGTAAGAGCGTCACTCTCTCCCCTTCTGTAAGCCCCCAGTTCACACCTGTCTGAGCCAGCCCCTCTTGAAAACCTGCTGATGCCTTTCTGGCATACTGGGTGTTTCCCCCTTTCCTCCTTGGCCCTCTGTCTGTTCCAGGGGATCCCCATCACCCTCCATTGTCTCCCCTCTGGGATGCTTCCTGTGTGCTGTTTACCCTTTTGTAACTCCATCTCCTCCTGAGTAAGGAATTCTGCCAGCTAATTTCTTAGATGCCCAGATACAGGTTTGCAGTGGGCCCTCCGCAGTTATCTCCCGGAACAAGTCTCTCCCGGCCCCTCCACATAAATATGTCTGTTCAGATACACTGGCTTAAATCCCAGTGCACACACATCACGAGATAATTACGCCTTACATACATACGGATATCTCTATAGAGTTATATTCCAAAGTGTCTATAACTCTAGAGAAATAGCAGCATGTACATATAGGACTATAATTACTTATGTCTATTTTTATAACTATGTGGTTATAAATAGATGTGCCTATAGATAGTGATAATAATATAGAAATATCTCCATAGTCCTATATGGCTCCAAGTGAACGCTCTAAGTACTCTATATCACAATCAATAAGTGTATATCTCCTGGTACATAATTCTAACGATATACATTTATCTATAAGCTGCTCAGAGGCATAAATCTGTCAGAATATCAAATGTCCATAAAGCTGGATGGCTGTAAGAGAGTCATATATTTTCCCATATATAAATCTGCTTCTATAACCATTGTATATGCACAAATACAATGGAAATAATTATATTTTCCTCAAACATAAATCTGTAAATACAACCACAGCACATTTAGGTATGGTTAGAGATAGAGCAATATTTTGTAGACATCAGTCTGTCAATAGAGCCACCAGCGCCTCCAAACAGGAAGAGTTATAGGAGTTATAAATAAACCCTCCAGATGTGGATGGATCAGTAGAACTAGATGTAAACACGACTCCAAGGGAGAGCGAGCTGTTCTTTCCTCTTTGTACCACAGTCCTGAGGGAGCCAGGTCACATACAGGGGCTGAGGTGCCTGGGTACAGGTATTTTCCCCCCAAAATGGTTGGAGGCCGCAGGACTTTGGGAAGCCAAGCAGGAGTGGCTGGGGGGCAGCCCAGAAGCCCCTTTTGTCAGTGTCCCGGTGGGTGAGAACTGGGCAAGTGGAGAGGCCTACGGGAGAAAAATGAAAAAGCAGAAGCCAGCTTGAGTCACTTTGCCCAGTCTTGGACCCAAAACCCTCTCATTGGGGAAGCTGACCCGGCCTCCGGGTGAGCCGGTGAGTGAGCCAGTGAGCCAAAGGGGCAGACGGCCCACCCGATCTCCAGTGCCCGGCACCCACCACGTGGGGCAGCTGCCTCGCGGCCCACGGTTGCCTGACCCTGGAGAAGGCCTGGGCCTTCTTCTTGCGCTCAGCGCATCGCACTGTTCTATTTCATTCCTATTTTCTCCTCCTGGTTATCGCAGTGCACTGTCCTCCACGCGGTGTTGTTCTCTCCGATGCGAGGAGCGGCGAGGAGTGCAGTAGTCCCCTGTGAATCTTTGGGGTGGGGTGCGGGCAGGGAGTTAAAAGAGGTGACTCAGTGGATCCCATACCCCTGTGTCTCTTTCCAGACCGAATGGGTCACAGCTGTTGAAAAAGAATCCAAACCTCTTAAAAGGATTGTGAATGAAATCTTTTAGAAGCTCTTGTGCTCTTGGGGATGGACATTTTCTTTTCTTTTTTCTCTTTTAAAAAGTTGGTTGTGGGTGATTGCATTTTCTTCTTTTTCTGTTGTTTGTTTTTTGGTACAATTGTTTTTAAAGGAGGGATTTCGCTAGACCCGAAACGGTGGGGCGGCATCTTCTCCCGCTAAAGACGCATCTCTACAGCTTTACCTCTCACCTCCCCCAAGTAAATTAATTGATAAAATTATCCGAAAACTGTACCTGGAGAGTATGAGGTTGACACTGCAGGAACCAGGGCTGCGATCTTCGCTTCCTTTATGAAAATCCGCTGGGCTCCAAACTCCAGAAGGAAAATTCGGGCCGCCTTAACCTCTCCCGTCTTTCTAAAAAGATCTCTGGAAGGGAACTTTCACTGGGCTTGCAGGAGCCCCAGCCTCACTCTCTGGCTCTCCTCACTCCTGGGCGGATGGCCATAAATATTTTCCTGCTTCCTTCCAGGCCCGAGGCTCAGGCTCGTCCTCTCCGGCACTTCCACGGCCCTTGGCCAGGAGTGAGGCCATGGCCCTCACCCCATCCTTGTCTGCCCCTCAGCCTGACCCTGCACGTTTGGCCTCCTCTTTAAAACAGGGGTTT
>PVLD010000699.1:0-254389 GCA_004027595.1 Dinomys branickii
CTAGGACATAGGTTCCTCTCTTAAAAATAAAGAAACATAGCCCCAGAATGGAGAAGTCAAGTGCTCGAAGTTGGACAGCAGATAAGCGGCAAAACACCAATTTGGGCCACCTCACCCGTGTGTGTGTGTGTGTGTGTGTGTGTGTGTGTGTGATAGACTGGCGAGGAGAATTTTGTTGTTGGTACTGAAGATTTTACTCAGGCTTTACACTGAGCTGCACCTCCTGCTTTGGTCTCTCTAAGTCACTAAACTGCCCAGGTTGGGTTTGAACTTGTGACCCTCCTGCCTCAGCCTCTGAGTCCTGGACTATTGTTCCTGGCTGATTTTTTGAGAGACTACACAGGTCTTGAAGGTTGATATGAAAAGTGTGAGAAATTCTGCAGAAGCCAGGTGTCTCCTGGGAGGACTGAAATGTGTTAGAGTGGACGGGGTGACCTCCAGGCAAGACAGGGGTTGGACCTTCTGATACAATGTTATCCCAGGTAGCAGGGGCAGCACCAACACTGCAGGGGCTCCGCTGATTCCACGGGACTATGGTGAGATGCTGTGGCCACTCCCACAGAATCAGGATCCTCACCACCAGGGGCAGGAATTGGTCGCTCCCCACAGCCTGAGCCCTTTCCTTGCCCATAAATCCCCGCCAGGGGGCCTGTCTTTAGGGAGAAAGTTCTTTTGTCTTCAGTTGCAGAGCCACAGCTTGACCAGACTAGGCCAACTGTACACAGCAGTGCTGTCCTGGGCAGAAACGGGCCTATGATGCAATTCTGGACAAGGAGCTCTGTGCGGCTGCCATAGGTTCTTGGTGCCTTGAACAGGGAACTGAGTAAGATGCACAGAAGCGGAAGTGGAACCATGGGTTTATCAGGCAGGGTCCGCTTCTCAGGGTGGGCATGGCCAGAGTGGACCTCGAAAGAGCTCGAGGTCCCCGAAGGGGAGTCAGAGCCCACTTGTGGCCTTCACGGCGGCCAGCAGCTCTTTCCCTGGGTGATACCTCCATTTGGGAGCAAGTCTCCTCCTTTCTGGACAAGGGGGCAGTTTTTGTCCCTACGCGGACCTTTGTCACAGTTCCCAAAGCTTGCGGGGGAGGGGGCTAAAGCCAGCATATAAATGAAATAATAATTATAATTGTGCTGCATCCACAAGCACAAACTCGATGACGTATGACAACAGAGGTTTTTGGTTGTTTAAGATGTTCTATAGCAATATGTGTCCCCTGGTGTGGTTTAATCGTTAGAGGTGGTGCTTTTTGTAGTTTCCAGAGAACTCATCTCGGGAACCTCAGAGGCCTATAGCAAGTGTGCGCTCTTGTCTTTCCCAGCCATGGTCCAACTGTCAGGACTGGGAAATGTTTTTTTGAGAGTCAGTTTCTTCTTTCTCTCTGTGGCCTTCAGGCCCCCTCCTCCTAAGAATTTCTCCTCTCTGTCTCCCGCCTCAAAAGAAAAAGATAAAGAAGACAATGTGGCTTTTTCCCACTTTGGCTATAGTGTGAAGATATGGTGCTTGGCACAGCTGCAGCCATCCTGTGACCATGAGGCCAAGGACCAACCCCTCAGAGTGGCAGAACAGAAGCAGCAGAAACAGTTTAGTGAGGAGGGATGATGCAGTTGAACCAATGAGTTAAACCCAGAAGGCCCAACCATAGGATCCTTTAGGGAGTTGATATATTTTCCTGTTTAAGCAATTTTGAGCTGGTTTTTCTGTACATTGCAGTCAAATGTAGTCTATCTTGGCACATTTTGCAGGGGTAGAACCACAGTCAGAATGAGGAGGTGAGAGTGATATTCTTAGCTCAGCAATTCTCACATATTTTACCCTGAAGATCACTTTGTGCTTCTAGATTTACTAAGGATTCCAGAGAACTTTTGTGGATGTGAGATTTTAGCTTTAAATACTTATGATACTGGAAACTAAAACAGAAAATTTAAGAACATATACTTAATAATTTTTTAAAAGTCTCACTTTCTGTTAATATAAATAGTATTTTTAAGTTAAAAAGAACTAGGTTTTTTCAGAACAACACAAAGAGATTTGTTTGAAGAGTTGCATTGTTTCTCAGTTTTGCATGTCTCCTAATGTTTGGCCTAATGGAAGACAGCTGGATTCTCATATCTGCTTCTGCATTTAATTTGTTCTAATGTCACATGTCCTGTAACCTTGGAAAACTCTACTGTGTACTCCAGAGAGAAGGCAAATGATGCCTCACTATTCGTGGCTGTTTCTCTAGGGGCTGCCGTAGCCATTTAGCACAAACTCGATGATGTACGACAACAGAGCTTTATTCTTCCACATCCTGGAGGCTGGAAGTCCAAATTCTAGGTGTCAGCTGGCCATGGTTCCTGCAGAGACTCTAAGGCAGATGTGGTCTTTGCCTCTTCCAGCTTCTGGGGGCTGTCTACATTCCTTGGCTTGTTGCTGTGTTACTGCAGTCTCTGTTTTCCTCTTTACATCACATATTCCTCTGTTCCTGCCATCTACAGGCAATTGTCATTGGATCTAGGGCCACCTATATAATGCCGGATGACCTCATTATCTCTAGAGCCTAACTGACTTGGGTCTGCAAAGACCCTTTAGCTAAATAAGGGCATTCTAGCAGTTTCTGGGAGTTAGGGAATGGGCATAGCTGTTGGAGGGCACTATTTAATTTACTACAATATTATGAAAATAGGTTTGACTATGGATCCCCTGAAAGCCTCTTGAGGACCTCTGCAGCCCTCAGGCCAGGAATTTTGAAAACCAGAGGTGGAACTCAATGGCTTCCACACTTGTGTAACTGGGTCTCAAGGCAAAGAATGGAAAGAGGCTGAGTATATTTTGCCTGTGAACTGGTGGAAACAAAGTTCCAAGATAGAGCCCTTTGGAGAAGGAGCCCAGAAGAGCAGGGGAGACATGTCCAGAGTTTGAGAGAAGTCTAGGGCACAATGGGAGATGAGAGATGAGCGAGAGGATGGCTGAGGGATTTGAGACTTAGGGTGCATAATTTGGAGTCGTTTGCTGTATAAAGCTGTGACGACTCCCTCCCTCACCTTAGAACTACCAAGGCTGATGTTCACGAAGCTTTTCGTGAGCGATGCTGCTGGAGGGAGGGGCACTCAACAGAAGTGACTGGGGCTCCTCACCTGGGCCCAGAGCAGCACGTGGAGGGCTGGCTGCTGTTACCCCCTGTCACTTGACCAGGTCAGCTTGGAACTTGGAGGGCAGGCATGAGGCAGAAAGCCTAAGAGAAACTTACAGATTGTGAGAGATGTGGAGTTCGCATCTGAAGGACACAGGGGAAGGCAGGGAGATCAGCCTGGCTGCCCAGCAGGCAGAGCAAGTGGGCTGCACATCTCCAAGGGGACCTTGGTTGTACTTCCACCAACGCGCACATTGGAGTAGGACTGGGAGCCCAGGCAGTTCTGGATCTCTCACATGTCTCATCTCCCCAGGGGACCCCTCAGGAGTCTTAGGAGCCTAAAACATGTGGAGCACATCAAAAACACCACAGATTTAATCTAGCCCCTCCCCCACAGGGCAAATGAGGAACCACAAAGAAAATGATTAATGACATTATGTTGAACTAAACAAACAAACAAACAAACAAACAAACCAAAAAACCCCACCAGATTCCACAAACTCTTCTGTGTCCTAGAAATTACCTTTAGTAAAAATTACCTTTAGTGAAAAAATCCTGGAAGAGATTTGGTATCTGTGGTATGTATGAAAGACAGGTAAATACCTTTAATATACAAAAGATAAATCCAGGATCCTCAGTGAACAGAAAAATAGGCAATACATTCATCTGAATGGGAGATTTAGAAAAGAGATACAAATGGCCAATTAATGTGAAAGAAGGTGTCCAGGCTCCCTGCTATGGTTTGAACATTTCTATCCCTCTGAAGTTCATATGTTAGGGGATTGATTGGGTCATAGCTTAATGGCAGAGCATGTGCTTAGCATGTGTGAGGTCCTAGGTTCAATTCCTAGGACAAAGCAAAACAAAATTCATGTGTTAAAACCTAATCACTGATGTGATAGGAAGTGAGGCCTTGGAAGGGAGGCTCTACCATCATGTTTGGAATTTGTGTCCTTATTATAAAAAAGACTCCAGAGAGCCGTCTTGCTCTTTCCATGCCACGAGGGCACAGCAAGAAAGCCAGGAAATGGATCCTCACTAGACTCCAGACTCCCTGGCACCTTGATTTTGGCCTGCCTAGCCTCAGAATTACGAGAAATGAATTTCTGTTATTTTTTAAACCACCCAGTTTATGGTGTTTTGTTACAGCAGTGTGGCTGCAACAGCAAGTGGAAACATTGAAACAAAACCCAGGATTTGGAGGCAGATTTATTTACTTTGATGAGCACTGACTGGGTCCATTCCGAAAATATCAGGCCCTGATCTCTGGTGGTCTAGGGGCCTATATGGGATAAGCAAGCAGGATGTACAGAAGCAGAATGCATGTCAGTTGGGGATTGGTTCTTACAATATGCATCATAGTGACCAGCTGTGCATACAGTGACCCCCCGTTTCTAAGAAACAAAAATAACAGGAACTGTAACCAGAACTATTACCTGGGCAACTAACAAACTGAAGTATACCGTTGTGGGGGGCATCTTCTGAGACATGGCTAACCTAAGAGACTTAAAAAAATGAAAAAAACTGAACAAATATTTATAATGAGCTGTAACTTTTCACATGTCATTTTGGCCAAGACTGGCAATTAAAATAATGGATAGTACCAAGCTTTGGCCAGTGTGGAGGGAAAGCTGACCCTCTGCACTGCTGAGGGGAGCATTAATTGGTACAGTCACATGGGGGGCAGCTAGAGATGTACACCAAGATGAAAAATGCAGCTTCCCCTACGACCCGCGTCTGTAAAATGGAGACAGAGAGGGTCCCCACTTCATGGGGATTTTGGGAGGCTCAAATGAGTAATCCATGAAAGTCATTTAACTCAGTGTCCAGCAGAGAGGGTTTTCTCAATGCAACCTATGTTCTCAATACTGACGCTAGGCTGTAAGCTCCCATATGCAAAATTTTGGGTGTACAGGAATGTTCTCTGCTGCATTATTTCCAATAGCAAAAAAACTGTAAACAAGTCAATCACTTACCCAGTTTTAACAAGGCTCATTCCAGGGGACAGGGTAGGTCTGAAGGTCCTGACCTACACTGCCTTTCTACTGCTCAGGTCCAAGCCCCTCTCCATCCCTGGCAGAACAGTTGCCCCCAACTATTTAGTTCTCAAACCTGGTATTCTTAACTTTTTATTTGTTTGTTTATTCAATATTTTAAAAAATACTGGGCGTCTATTACAGCAGTGTTTATAATAGCAGAAAAAGGCAGGTGGCCAAAATCCTGCAAAAAGATTGACAAAATCAAGGATAATTCATCCTTGTGAGAAGGGAATGTTGGTGAAAAACAGCAGCAAAAGAACTGGAACATGTTGGGGCTGTGGGAAAGGAAGAAAAAGATATTACCAAAGCTGATTCACAGTCAAAATCCCAAGAGAATGAAGCCCCAGAGGGAGGAGACTGTTCACTGAAAATTCTACCAAAACATCTTACTGGCTCAATGTGGTTCGCATGACACATGCTGAACCAATCACTGTGGATAAAGGGCCAAATGCTCTGATTGGAGATTTCAATCTCCTATGCAGTGCCACATAAGATAAAAAAATAGACCCCGTGGGTGTATAACCTAGCAGAAGTCAGCATGGTGGTCACTTCTGGAGGTGGGAATTGGAAGAGGGCCCCAAGCCAACTCTCTAGTGAGGCATCACTGTAGTAATCAACATTCTGGGTGATCAAAATGCTACTAATCTTGATCAACACAGGTCAAATCACTCTGTGGAAGTTACCAAGCTGTAGCTTTGTGGTGTTTTTCTATACGATGATCCACTTTAACACATTGTGAAAGATGTGCACCCTGCTTACAGTGTGATCTCATCTAAATAAACTTAAACATGGCCGAAACACATCTAAAGAGAAAGTTATTCTATTGCATCTAAAATTGCTTGTCAGCGGTAGGATTAAGAGTCATTTTTATTTTCCTTTCTGTATCAGTATTTTCTATTTGTTTTCAATGAGTATCACCTTTCTTATTTTAAAATATTTATTTATTTATAAATAAATAAATGATACTAGGGCCTTTGAACCCAAGGCCTTTGCATTGAGCTATCTCCCTAACCCTTTCTTCATTTATATTTTAGGACATGGTCTCACTAAATTGCTGAGTTGCTTAGGCTGGGCTCAAACTTGTGATTCTCCTGCCTCAGGCTCTCAGACTGCTAGGACTGCATGTGTCACTGCCACACCCAGCAGTAGCACTTTTGTAATTACAGGGACATGTACATCAGGACTCTTCAGCTTTAAAAGTAAAAACTCAACATATAATCTTATATTTAAAGACTGTAACTGGAACATATGACTGAAAAGTTTAGGGATGGACTTTGTTCAGGGGTGGTGTCTATCATTACCCAAGTTTTAGTCAAATCTCTTTAAGAGACAAATGCGTTTAATTTAAATAACAAATTCTCAGCTCAAATTGGTAAAAACAAAAATGGGAATTCATTGCCTTATAAAGGTCTGGGGGGAATTTTGTTTGAGGTATGACTGGGCTTCTCATTCTTTCTTTCTGGGACCCTCGGTCTATATTCCATACTTTCTTCAATTTGGCCTCACTTCCAGACACTATCCCCAAGAGGCGGCAAACACCACTCCAGCAGCTCCAGGCTGATAGCCTTCTAGCCTAACAACCCCAGGGAAGCCAAAAGTCTTGCAAGAGTCTTATTGGCCCAGAGTGGGTCATATGATCTACTCTGCACCAGTCACTGTGGCACAAAGATAAATGCTCTGATTGGCCAGACTAGACCTTACACCTTTTCCTAAAAATGACTGAGGTCAGTTCTTCAAGGAGGATAAAAGTGAAATCATGGAAAATGAATGTTATTCAAGTCAAATTAATAGATGTATCCTCTGCTCAGGGCTGCTTGGTACTGTGCATACTGATGCCACAGCTTCGGGCTTCTTAGCTTTGGAGACCAGTAACTCTGAGAGCACAATGAACTCTTTTGTTTATTTTAATGTATTTTTTAAAATTAATACATATTAATTGTGCATACTTATGGGGTACAACATGAAATTTTAATATGCACATACAACATTGTAATGATTAAATCAGGGTGACTAGCATATCTAGTACCTCAGGTATATTCCATTTCTTTGTGCTGGGAGCACTCAAAATCTTTTCTACAAAATATTTAAAAATATTCAAATAATTATTGTCAACCATAGCTCTCCTACTGTGCTGTAGAACATTAGAAATTATTTGTCTGATCCAGCTGCAGCCTTGTACTTACAAGTTACTCTCTCTCCATCTCCCCTTCCCCTACATCTTCCAGGGTCTGGTGATCACTGTTTTACTCTCTGTGTCTGTGAGATTAACAGTTTTAGCTTCTGCATGTGAGAACATATGGTATTTATGTTTCTGTGCCTGGTTTATTTTGCTTAACACAATATCCTCTAGTTCCATCCATATTGCTGCAAAGTTTTATTTTTTGTGGATGAATAATATTCCATTGTGTATTTTGCAGCATTTCCTTTATCTATTTGTTCATCTGTGAACACCTAGGTTAACTCCAGACCTTGGTTATTGTGAACAATATTGCAATGAACATGGGGTGCGAGTGTGTCTCCCGTGTGCCGATCTCAGTCTCTTTAGAAGGACACCCAGTTGCGGGGCTGCTAGATCCCACAGTGGTTCTCTCTCTAGTTTGATGAGGAAATTAACGCTATTTCCTATAACAGTTGTACTAATTTATATTCCCACCGACAGTGTCTGTTAGCTCATCTTTCTCTGCATCTCCCCTGGAATGTGCTGCTTTTTGGCTTTTTCTTTTTCTTTTTTTTTGAGCTAGGGTCCTATTGTACACCCAAGGTGGCCTCAAACTCATGCTCCCTCTCTCTCTCTTTCTCTCTTTTTTAGAATATCCATTTTAATTGGAGTGAAATGGTGTCTCATTGGGGTTTGACATGCATTTCCCTAATTGCTTACTAATGTTGAATATTTTTTCATATATTTGTTTGCTATGTGCGTATCTTCTTGTGAGAAAGGTCTGTGTGGGTTGTCTATTTTAAAATTGGATTATCTTTTTTGCTATTAAGTTTTTTGAGTTCCTAGAAGTTAACCCCTTGTTGGAGGAATAGTTTGCAAATATATTCTCCCACTCTGCAGGCTCCCTCTCTGCTCTGTTGATGTTCCCTTCGCTGTGAAAAAGCGTTTTAGTTTGATGTAATCCCCTTTGTCGATTTTTGCTTTTGTTGCCTGTGCTTTGGGGATCATTTCCAAAAAGTGTTTGCCTGGACCAATCTCCTGAAGCATTTCCTCCACATTTTCTTCTAGTAGTTTCATAGGAACATCCTTTTTAGGAAGGACCATGGCTCCGATTCCTAAAGACCCACCCTGAGTGTGCTCTGAGAGAGGCAACCAGGGGAGACTGGCTATTCCTCCCCTCTGGGGCTGCTGGGGCCAAGTTTCTGGCTGAAGCTTCTCTTAGAAGACTGGATCATAAAGCTCTGGAAATGGGCATTTGGGATGGAAACACAGACACACAGTTAATTAGAGCATCATGCTCGGCGCCACCCTAATTAAGGCCGTTCCCCAGTGGAGGCCAAGATTTAAAGTTCTCGCTTTTACAGCGCTTGGTGGCAGGCGGGCAGCCTGTCCTCTCCCTTCCCTCTGATGCATCCTCCTGCCTGGCTGGGAGCAGGGTGGGGAGGGCTGCTCAGAAAGACTGTCCTGGTCCCATTGGAGAACACAGCCATCCTCCCAGGACAGGGGCAGGGGAAGTGGGTGCAGTGTAAATCCTGGCTCTCTGTTGCTTCGAGGTGGTGGGCAGGGACATAGTGTCCCACCTGAGTTTGGATTGGGACCTTCCAGCAAGCGCAAAATGGCTCTCAGAAGGCACTTAGTGACTTTGCTGGCCAGGAATACAGTCAGATCCCAATGTCTCCCTTCATGGGGATGAGGAGCCTGGGGTTCTCAGCCAGACTCCTAGTGTCCTTGAAGCCCACCATTCCCTGACACACCTGGATGTAATAGGATATGGAGGGCACATTTGCAGTCAAAAATGTATGAAAAGATTCATAGAGTTTGTCTAGAAAGCAACAGAATTCTTCTCATTATCCACAATATAGGATTGCCTAGCTCTGTATCCCAACAGTGCTATTGAGGAATTCACTAGAACCCAGAGCTGGTAAAGACATAAACATCAATCATATTATGGGGAAAAAATTTTTTTTTAATTTTATTTTAAAGATAAAGAAATGGAGACATAAAAACCAGGATAACACAAAAACAATAAAGGAAATACAATATTATAGAGAAGATAGTAGGGAATTAGCACTGGATGCTGTATTACATAATGTTATCTTCTCATTTGTTAACACAAAAATAATAAAGGAAATGCAAAATTATAAAGAAGATAGTAGGGGATTAGCGCTAGATGCTGTAGTAATGTTATTTTCACATTTGTTGCTCAGTTATACAGATGATGGCTCATTTTTTAATCAGTTTTCTCCACCCTCATCTCTGCTGTTCTCTCAACCAACCAGTCATCTTCCCTCTGATATTTTATTTTACCTGCATTTTATTTTTAATTTTTATTTATTTATTTATTTATTTATTTTTGGTTTACTTACTCCCTCAGGCTCTCAGATCGGGGAGAGACATGGCTGTTTCTAATTATACTGTAACAAACATAGCTGCGCACAGATTGCTGTGGCAGGAGGTGGAAAAGCACCCATCCTCAAAAACAGTAAATTGGCAGGGAACCAGGTTCACTATAGTCACTCCCCCCTTGACAAGCCCTCAAGGCCACTGGGGGTCTGGTTGAGGCTGTGGGGTTACCCCACGGGCCGCCAGGCTCCTCCTCCTTGCAGTGCGTTCAGAGGCCAGGTCAAGTCCTCAGGGCTGCCCCCGCACTTCTGGGCTCCGCCCCATCGTGGGTCTCTTGGGCGACCCTGTGGTCCTCTGGGCTCCGCCCCGTCGAGGTGCTCTGGGGGCCCAGTCCAGGGCACTCCCAAAGGCCTGGTCGGGTCCACCGGGTCTCCACCGCAGACCAGACCGCTGGGCTCCACCCCATCGAGGCACTCTCGGGGCCCAGTCCAAGGTGCTCCCAGAGGCCTGGTCTGGTCTCCGGTAGCTCCCGCGGACTGCAGGGCTCCGCCCCATCGCCGAGCTCCCGGAGACCGATCCAGCTCTTCAGGGTTTTTATGTAGTCCAGAGTGTGCTCCCCTGCCCCGTCAGGCTGCTGAGCTCCCTGTCAGGGTCCCCTCCTAGGCCCCCAGCGTCTCCCTGCAGGCGCCCATGACACCCTGGAGGCTGTCCGCACCCCGCCATGGCACCGGGTCCGCACTCGGGCTCCAGGTCTCCGCCTCCTCTCACCTCCCGATCCCCCGTGCCGCCTCTCCCCTTCTCTGGGTAAAAATCTTAAGGCCAAGAGAGAGACTTTCCCAAGATTTCAGAATGTGTTAGATCAGCTGAGATGACAGCTGGCAAGGAGATCTTACCCTGAGTGCCAATGGGAATGAGCAGACAGCTGTAGACTGTGCTAATAATGACCCTGAGGTCTTTATTTTGCTCAAAGTGGAACAGACTCTTGATTGATTAGTAATGTCTGCCATGGGCACTGAAGGTGGGCGTGGTTGTGCATGTGCCAAGTTTTTGCCATCCCTGCCTGGATGTCTCTGACACAGGCCCTAGAATCAGGCAGAGCAGATTTACAGAGAGGCATGAAATCCATGAAGATCATCAGTTGTTCTGAAGGATTAGGGTCAGGATTACATGTTAGGAATTCCTAAGATTGTCACATTGGGGTCTTCTGGTGAAACTTGGGGTTTGTTTCTATAGCCCCACATGCCACCAAAATGTGGGGTTAGTGGTCCTAGTGATTCTAGGAGGAACTGGGTCTTGTTTGCAGCTGGGTTATCAGGTCACAGAGTCTGGAGTTAAGACCATCACTGAAGGCCTCAATGTCAGCACACCTGGCTCCCTCCTGCTTGTGCCATCATTGCTGAGTGACCAGGACCGCCTCGTCCACTGAGCCTCAGCCACCATGGTCCTAGGGAGCCCATCAAGCCCTCACACTCAGGCAGCCAAATAGTCTAGCTTTATGTTGTTTTTAACCGTGGTGAAATCACATATCATAAATTTTACCATTTTAAAGTATGCGGGTTTGTGGCATAAACATACATATTCACACTGCTGTGCAATTTCCCATCTCTAGATTCGTTTCTTCCCCCAACTCTGTACTCATTGAACAATGACTCCCCACTCCCTGTCTCCCAGGCCCTGGTATTCATCATCATGTTGTAAATGGGGAGTGAGCCCCGCTGGCAGGGTCTTTGACGATCATCCAAACACAGTCATGGAAACCACACTCAGAGGCACGGGAAATTAAAGGATTTATCATACACACAAGTCTTAGAGAGGGAAGCGTGGCCATCCTTTCAGGGTCCCACACTAGAAGGGTGACAAGGGAGAAGGTGGAGAGGAGAGCAGAGGAGAGGAAACAGCCCACAGGGAGGCACCTTCACTGAGGGTCAAAACAGAGTAAGGAGTAGAAGGAATAAGAGGACTTCACTGGGCGCTTGAGTGTCACTAGCTCACAGTCCGGGGAGGGGAAAGAGGAGAATGTGGCGGGACGAGCCTTCTCGTACTGGCGCACCTGGCTGCCTCGGCAGGATGCTCACGGTTTGTTTGTGGGGATGTTAAGTTAGCTGAAAAACATGGAGTTTTAACATTCGTAATACAACCATTCTATTTTTCCATCTCTGTGAGTTTGCTATTCTAGGCATCATATATCATTGAGATCATGCCCATACATGTGCACATATGATATATGCATACACATGCACATGTGATATATGCACATATATGTATTTGCTTTTTTGTCTATTGTCTTGAAAGTTCATCACTGCTATAGCTTGTGTCAGAATGCCCTTCCTCTGTAAGGATGAAGAGTGTCCCACTGCACTGTACACCATATTTTCTTTATTCGTCCCCCGATGCACACTTGGGATGTGTCCACATTTTGTCTCTTGTGCATAATGCTGCTATGAACGTGTGTACAAGGATCTGTCTGGGTCTCTGCTTTCACTTCTTGGGGTATATACACAAGAGCAGAATCACCGCATCATATAGTAATTCTATGTTTAATGTTTTGAGGAAATGCTATCTTCCATAGCAACTGCATTTTTCCATTCTTTATAGCAAGGTACAAAGGTTTTGGTTTCTCCACATCCTCTCCAACACTTGCTATTCACTCTCTCTTTTCTCTCTCATTCATTCTCTCTCTCTCTCTCCCGTACTCTTTCCTCTCTCCTAATAGTAATCACTTGAACAGGTGCTGAATGATTTCTCATAGCCATTTGCAGATCTTTAGGGACATATGCATTGAAGTCCTTGGCCCATTTTGGAACTGGGTTGTTTGTTTCTGGTTTGGCGTTAATCTCCTAGTAGTTCTCTGACACACTGGTCTGGCTGCTCTTCAGGGCTCAGGGTTCAAGAATGAGGGACCAAGAGATGTGACTGCTCAGGGCTTGGTCTGCACCAAGAGGCTTCAGCCCCCGTGGAATTTTTCTGATGCTTTTGGATCCCTACTGGGAATCATTTTCTCTTTTCCATCCCAAATATGGACTGGGGCTTTAGAAGGCGTGGGAGAACTAATCTGAGGCGAGTGTAAACACTTCTATGCCAGTGGAACCCTGGCCAGGAGCAATTCCAAGCCATCCACGAATTCTGCCAACCTACAGCTGGACTTTGGCTGCGACCCTTTTAGTGTAGCTACTTTTAGCCGGGAACATTTTTTCCCAGGGTCTGGGAGGCCAAACTTGCAGGATTACAACTTGTTTAGCAAAGACCCCCACACTGACTAGGGGCATTTCTACACTGAGTTCCCACTTACATTCCTTCTTCCCTAACTTCCCCTTTCTGGATGATTGCATCTAACTAGTAAGATGACTTAGAGTCCAGGTAGCAAATACATCTGGCTTTATCCCTTGGCCCACTTTTACTAATTTGGGGCCAATGACGTAACATGTCGGTTACAGCTTTCTCCTGTGGAACATAGACATAACAATGACACCTTCCTTTCCAGTTGTAGTGAGGACCAAATGAGATAATAATATATATGCAAATACTTCCCCGTGACAGAGCTTATACCCGTCAGCTCGGGCAAGGCTATGCTGAAATAACAAATATCCCTCGTGGCTCAGAGATGTAAACAACAGAAATGTATTTTTTGCTCCAAGTTTGCTTCATATCCAGAGTACTCCCCCGGGATAGCTCTTCTCCCTGCGTGACAATAGTTTCAGGGATCAAAGCCTGGCTCTACCATTTCAACACAAAGCTTCCACATTCACTGTGGCAGAGAAGGATATCAACTAAAGAATTGTCCAGAACATTTCTGTTCTCAGTTAACTAGTCCAAACCAGCCCCATGGCTCCATCTCACATTAAGGGTGCCGGAATACATAGTTCTCTGTATGTTCAGGATGAAAAGCGGCAGCAGATATTGGGGAGCCCTTGTAATATCTACCCCAGTGTTCAGTAAACATTAGTTTCCTGCTTTTATTTTCTACCCTCAAAGAGTTTAGGACCTATTCAAGGTGACAAGGCATCTGTAGATGAAAAGATCAACATGTTTTTTTAATTCCTTAGAAGCTGCAGTCCTTTGCGTTTCACAGGCTTTTCAGCCTGGTTCCCACCAGTCTGCTTTTTTTTTTTCTTTTCATTTTCTGGAGCCTGAGGGGAGGGAAATAGGGAATAAAGGGCTGGGGCCCCTCAGTGACCTGACAGGCACTTGTCGGAACCAGCTGGCTTTGCAGGGGAACTCCAAGTCTCCAAGGAGGAGAGGACATGAGGCTTGAGCTTCTTTGGGGACAGAGAGAAGGGAAAGGACAGCCCTTCTTGCCTGTGAACTCCTTACTGTGCACCAGGCCGAGGCTCAAAGCTGTACGTTAGTCTCTCACATAGTTACTGTTAACACCCCAGTTTTACAGGTGAGGAAACAGACTCAGGGAGGAGAGCTGGCCTGCCAAAGTCATGTAGACAGAACATAGGTGTCGGGGAAGACAGTCCCTGGCTAGAGGAGAGGGTCAGAGATGCGGGGTTCACTTTGTACCTTCAAAGTTATGTTATGGCTGAACATGCAAAAAATAGGGAGTTATCTGCAAAACACAAAATGAGACAATGTGTGAGATGTCATTTGCAAAAACCCAGGGTGCTCATGGGAATTTCTAACAAAAAAATAAAATTTAACTTCTTAAAGTAGGAGTAGTCACTTACACTTGTGAACAGAAGATAGTTAAGATGGAAGATAGGAGAGAAGGGCCTTCTTCGCATGCTGGGATCTTCAACTGGCCAAGATGAAAATCAGAGTCTCTTCCTTGGATGGTGGGAAATTGAGACCCAGATAGAGGAAGGGCTTGTTCAGGGTCACACAACCAAAAAGCAGTCAATGCAGATGACAACTCAGTTCTCTGATGCTATTCCCCTTTCCACCCCTTCCCCTGGAACTGAGAGAGGGAGGCCCTGTAGGTATTACGTCAACATGCAGCTTCCAGCAGCCCTGTGCTGGTAGGGGTGCTGCCCCTGTCCAGGCCAGCCTGGGCTGTCCCTGCAAGCCTGGGACAGAAGGGAGGGAGTAGGAGGAATGATACCCATTGCACTTGTCTCCCAAGTATCCCTTTTACATAAAGGAGAGAGGTGAATCTGTTGTCATGACATTTATTAGGATTATGATAAGGTGCAGAAAAAACCAAGACCAAGAGGCATAAAGAGGAGATCAAAGAAATGGAAATGCTTTGGGCTGTTTATCCCTCACCCCAACCAATACAACTGGTCTGTCCACTAGCTCCATCCTGGGCCTTCCCGGTTTCACCACCCTGACCTTCAAGTGGGGCCTGCTCCCTAGTTTGGAAGTGACCTGCTCCCCAAACCTGGTCTGTGGCTGTGCCAGGAAAGCTCTGGAACTTTCAAACGTGAATGGGCTGATGGCATGTAGTCATGAGGACAAGCTTCCCCTCCCTGGAGAAGCACAAACTGAGGATGGCATGCTGCAGGGACCTGAAGGACACCACTGTCCCATGATGTACTGGCTGTTCTGTTTGCCTTTCTAGGCCTTGCTCCGTTTTCTGGGTGGCTCGATCCTGGCATCTTGATTCTCTCATTCTCTGGCTTTTGCTTGGGTTTAGCCCATGGGGCACCACCAGGAGCAGAAGGTGGTAGGAAAAAGCAGTCAGGCTGTTTGTCCTCCCCCAAAATCTTCCCCCAAAAGTCGCAATTCCTACCAGGGAACCCTCTCCAAAGGCCATCTGCTCTGCGTTCTGGTACCTGCTCAGTCCTGCCCTGGGTCTTTCAAATGTAGTAGTGGTAAAGGCTTCCTACCGGTGCCAGTCATAGGGCACCCACTCCTCTATCTGGTCTCTCTCCTCCTGTAAGTGACCAAGACATTAAACTTTTTTCATTTACCCCTGAGAATATGCCACCTGTTTCCTGCTGAGCTTGACTCGTGCAAACAGGAAGGGTGGGACGCAGACCTCCCAGATCTCATTTTTCGCAGATGCCAGCGTTCCAGGGTCCCCAGGGTCATCTCACCATCCTAGCACTTCTGACTGCCTGGCCACTCTGCATGCCAGGCCTGCGCTGAGTTCCCACTGGCCTTATTTATTTATTGAACGACATGCAAGCCCAGTTTCCTTTCGTGTTTAATGTGTCCGTGTTTCAGCAGATTCGGACTTCAAGGCTTGGATTTTGTTGACAATAATGAGATCACCCAGACAATTATCGTTTGATTTTTCAGTTTGCCAGAGAGGGGAAGATTAAAGAAAAGTTGAGAAGCTTTGGCTGTTTCCTGTTATCCATTTGCTGGGAGGGGTGGGGGTGGGGTTGAGGAACTGGAAAGAATAGAACATCTAACTGCTTAAAAATGTCCACTCTGGGAAGTGCTCAGGCTGTGCATGGGGCGGTCTGCAGATGTACCCAAAAGTGCCCATGTAGACAACTACCGGGCACCTGGAATGCTTTATCCCCATGCCCAGCCAGCGGCTGAAAATTCATCAGTCCCAGGATCCAAAGCTCCTGCAGAAATCCTTAAGGGAAGGGAAAATAGGATGCTGGGATACAACAAATGTTTATTGGTGTTATTATTAACAAGATTATTATTGTTTCAGCTCAGCCATAAATGTGTTGACATAGATGGCTTCCCTTCTCTGGCCTCAGTTTCCCTCTCTGTACAGTGAAGGATGGTTTAAGGAATCCATCCAAATCCCCCTCTGCCCTGTCTTGCACCACCTGCTGCTTCCTTTTAATTTGTGCAGCTACACACAGAAGATGGGGAAGGCACCTGAAAGCTCGGGGTGCAGCGGGGAGTGCTGGAGGGAAAGCAGGTGCCAGGGGCCTCAGGGCTCCTGGAGTTCCGAGCACTGTGCTCCAGGAGGTTAGGCCTCTGCTGGTGGATTTCTGAGGACCTCTTAGGGGGCTAGTGGGGTGGCCGGCAGGGCAAGGCAAAACCAGAGACTTCATCCCTATATGAGGCTCCTAGATGGACCCTACTTGTGAATTAACCCCATTGATTGAAAAGGTATAACCATTTTGCTCAGAAAGACCATGCAGAAAATGATTCTACTGCGGGACACGTTCTCAGCATCCTCTGTACACCAGACCACCGCGGAGACCCGCCCCAAGCGGGGTCAGCCTTGCCCTTTACCTGCTTACCCCCACTCCCTGAGGGAAACTGGGGCTCCAGCAAAGGAAAGAACCAACGTCCCCCAGCTGGCTCTAACCTCAGCCTTCATCTAGAGCCTGTATCCCCCACAGAAACATTAGGCGCATGAGGGCAGGAGACCGAGGCTTTCATAAAGCTTTTATTCTGAGAGGCAGACTTTCCTATTTTTGGTGTTCAAATGTTCGTTCTCTTATGAAATCCTGGTGACAATGAACAGTTGCTGATTTCCTTTTTAAATGTCCTTGCTTGGCCTAAAACATACTTCTAAAAGAAATTGGTCATATCATATTGATAAGCTAAATTTGGAGCCTTGGCTGTCACACCTGAGATGTTGTTGTGACATTTGCTAAACTCTTCTGTTGATGGGTGATCTCAGTCTCCCCTGAAAAGGGGCTTTGGGGAGCAGAGGGTGGTGAGGGCTCAGAGCTCTCACTGGTGTAAACTGGAGCCCCCACCCCAAAGCCCTTACTCTGGTGAAGCCCCAGCTACTCAAAGCTTCTTTCAGCTTTACATTATCGCAGGTCAGAAAAACAAAGGCAAGGCTTTTCCTGCCCAATCAATGCTTATGGATGGCCTTTCAGTTTTTTACTATTTTTATCTATGGTCCGAATTTTTACAATGAGCAGGATCACTCTCATAAACAACTCCAATGAATCATTTCCAGATTTAAAAAAACGATAAGCAGATAAACCAGTGATGACGAAAATTTTAGGGCTTTCAGTGATAACAAACAGCACCACTGTGGCGTGGCCCAGGTTCCTCACCAGTGCACCATTGCTCTCCAATTTCAAAGGGAATCATTGCTTGTGGCACTACACTGGAAAGCCCAGGAGGGGACAAAGAGAACATCTCCTTCCCATGGAAAAACGCGAGCATTTTGGGGCTTTCCTTTCCATCTTGGGTCTCACAACCACTTTGAAATGAAGGTCACAGTGGATGCTCTGTGGAAAAGCCTTTCACAGTGCAGATGTCAGACACATTTGCTCTAGGAAAGCAAAGTGCCTCAGGCAGAGACTAAATCTGCTTCCTCTCAGGGCTCCCTCCTCTATTTCCCCACCCCCTACCAACCTCCCTGGACACCAACGCCAGCCTAGTAGCAGCTCCCTGGATAAATATTTGTGGAGCTGAATGAAAAGGAGCCCAGGGAGCAGCCCCTTGAGAAGTGTGTGGTGGCTCCTGGCCTCCAGGACAACGCCCTTGATGGACTTTGACAGACAGGGGTTTGTTTCTTCTAGTTGTTTAGCTCTCAACAGAGTTAAGGCTGCATGGTCTCAAATGACCTGAAATGGTTTCCCAAGCAACTTGGGCAGACTCCAGGGGCCAGAGGGCATCCAGGGTCCTTGGGCCTCTAGGGTTGGAGGCCTGCTTGCCCCTGCCCTGGCTGTCACAGATTCCGGAAGGGTAGCAGATGCCTGGTTCAGAAGGGCTGAGGGAGCTAGTACGCATGTACATGAGATAGGGAGGTGGGGGAAGGCTGAGCAGGAAGCGGGGGGTCTAGTCTGGGCCCTGAGGCATTGTTTGCAGGGGCTGAGAGGAGGGTCAGTGACGAGCATGGAGGATAGGTTCATTCTTCCAAAAAGCAGAGTGTGTGGATCTGGGGTACCTCCCCAGAAAAGGGGTCCAGGCTTCTGTTTGCTTAGGGCATGGTGACCCCGGGGATCAGTGTCAAAGCACAGCTGAGGATTTCCATACAGGAGTGGCCAGTCCCAAAGTGGCTGGTGCTGAACTATGATGAAGGTCTGGATTTGGGGCTTTAGGACCAATGATATCTTCCAGGTATCAAGATGGGGAAACTGAGGCCCATAAAGAAACAAGGACTTTCTTAAGCTGCCTTAATGAGTTAATAGCACCTCCAGGTAATTCTGGAGACTCAGAGTTTGAGTTTCAATCAGTCATTTGTGTCTGTGTATGAACTGTGGGGTCTCAGCTTCTCCATTTGAAAAATGACATTCATTTGTTAGCTTTTCATTGCTATAAGGGAATACCTGAGGCAGGATATTTTATAAAGAAAACAGGTTTACTTAGCTCACAATTTTGGAGCCTAAGCAGCATTGCACAGGTTCTGGCAAGGGTCTACTTCGGCTGTGTGACATCTTGTTAGGAGCAGGTGTCTATAGTATTTGTTTGTGTGGCCACCCTCTCCTTGTAAAGCCACCGAGATTCAGTCATGAGGCCCCCACCCTTATTACCTAACCTACTCACCTACTCTAATCATTTCTTAAAGCCCTGCCTTTAAAAATTAAAGTGGGATAAATTTTCACCCTCCAAATTGATTAAAATAAGATCTTGGGGATTAAACTTCTGTGTGAGTTTAGGGGAGAAATCATAATCAAACCATATCATGATGACAAGTTCTCCCTTGGTCATGGGACAAGGAGCTGACACAGGATTCAGCAGGTGTGACCAAGGACACATAGTAGCATGCTGTGTATAACTGACTCCTAGTCTGTGTCCTGTACTCTCTGCCATACCAGTGTCCTGTTCCTGGCTTGTCTTTCAGGGCTTTGATAACTGCTTCTACCTCCTCCTGGGCTCTTTTGTTTGGCTTTATGAGTCCACTCACCCTTTCCCTGTCCTTGATGTTTGATCCTTGTGTTCCTAGTGGAGTCTGGGCCCTGCTCCCCTCTCCTGCCTCACTTCTGTATGATTCTCTGTGGTTACACAGCTATGGCCATTGCAAGGCTTTGCTTCCAACTCTGGGCATGGCCAGTCTGCCTGGGAAATGGGAAGCACATTGTTGGGGATGGAATGACTGCTGAGAGCTAGGAAATCTTAACAAGAAATCCAGCATCTCTGTGCACTAGATGAGATGTCTTATAAGCCTCAGTGAGCTCTGTGATGCTTATGTTACTTATCCCTAGTTTTTAGCAAGGCAACTGAGCCCAAGTTGCCAGGACCTCTTTCTTTTGGCTGTAATGCACTGCCAGGCCTGGGGCTCTTCCTTGTCTGTGTGTCTTAGGGGCACGGCAGGGTGTCCTCTGACAAGGCCGTTGACCAGCTCTGTGGAGTCTCAGGGAGGAAACCAGGTCAGGGCATTTTAGGCACATAGAAGCACAAGGAGCATGAAGGTGCCTTGTGAGGTTTGTTATTGCTGTGCCCTCAGCACCTCTGTCCCTAGACTGTCTCATGTCCTTACAGAGCCTGCCCCTTGCTGGCGTCTCCAGAAGTTGGGGGGCTTCTCTCACCTGTGAGCTGCCAGGTAGACTCTAGAAGGCCCACCCAATGCCACAAGGAGGGCAGAAGCAGAAGTGGGCTTATACTGGGGGCTTTATATTTAAGTTTACTTCTATTTCCAGAACACTTTTTATTCAAAAAAATGTTTGGTAGGGCTGGGGATATAGCTCAGTGGAATAAGCGCTTGCCTAGCAAGCGCAGGGTCCTGAGTTCGATCCCCAGTACCGCCAAAAAAAAAAAAAAATTTGGTAAGGTGCTGGGGATACAGCTCAGAGGCATAGCGCCTGCCTAGCAAGCGTGAGTTCGTGAGTTCAATTCCCAGTACAAAAAAAAAGTTTGGTAAAGAAGTCTCTTTGCTTCAGGTGACATTTTACATGTAACCCCAAGTAGAAAGCAGAGAATGGCTATCTGAGGAACATGGTTTAAATCTTGCCTCTTTGCTGCTTCACTTGTTAAGGGTCTGACTGACGGTGTCCCATCTGCTATGGTTTTAATTCTTCCCTCCCGTATTTCTGTGTTGGAAGCCTTGTACCCAAATTCCATGTTGATGGCATTTGGAGGTGGAACCTCTGGGAGGTCATCGGGAATAGATGAGGTCATGGGGGTGGGGGCCCCAGGATGGCATCAGTAGCTTTATAAGAGGAGAGGTGACTCAAGCCAGCACATTCGCTCTGTGTCTCTAGGATACGCTCTGCCATGTTATGGTGCCGCAGGAAGCCTCTCACCTCATGCCAGCGCTGTGCCTTTGGGCTTCTCAGCCTCCAGATCTGTAAGGCCAGTAAACTCCTAAATGTTTGTAAGTTACCTTGTCCTAGGTTTTGCTATTCAACAGAAAGCAGACTAAGACATCCTTTCCTCTTTTATTCTCCCTGATATCCAGAGCAGGCCAGACCACAGACTGGAGTACACTTGTCATGCCATTTTGTTTAGCCCACACCAGGATTTTTACTTTATTTTTCATTGTTTTTAACATCTAGCTTTATTGTATAGTTTACATACAGTAAAGCTCACCATTCTTAATGCCCAGCCCTGCATTTTGACAGGTCACTGGTGTAATCAACCGATAGATCCTTTCTCTCACTTAGTCATGGTGCCCATCTGCCTCCACCTCTAATTCCTGGTAACCACAAAGTCATTTTCCATCCCTATAGTCTTGCCTGTCCCAGAGCATCATAGAAACGGAACCCTGCATTGTGAAGTCTTCAATAAGAAATCTTTACCTCAGCAGAATGCATATTTCAGCAATTTTATTGAATATATGAGTATGTTTATTCCTTTTTTTGTTGTGAATTTGCATTCCACAATTTGATTTACTATACTGTAATTTGTTTATCCATTCCCCAATTGAGGGACTGTGACCATTAATCTTAATTTGTCAACTTCGTTGGATTAAGAAATACCTAGTAGGTTAGTAGAACATGTTCCTGAGCATGTCTGTGTGGACTGCAGAGGCATGGCCTTTGAAACCCTATGTGGTCTCTCGCCCATTCCTCTCTGGTGCTGTTCCTCTGCTTTGCTTTCCAGCCACTTAAAATTGTCTTTCTTCTTGACCAAGTTTGCATGTTTATATCTGGTAATCAGAATTACTGATTTGAAGACAACAATATGCAATACAAGAACCATTGTTGAATTCCTACCATCTTGTATGGTGAAGTTCTACATCATTTCCATTTTTTAAAAATTACTTGTCATTGTCTTTGATTGATCAATCTTACATTCTTACATCTGGTGGACTGAGCAACTTCATTGAAGATAACAGTATGTAATGTAGCAACCATTGTTAATTTCTATCATTTTGTTTTGAGGTCATGTATCATTTTGTCTTCATCGCTGTTGTTTTGTTAGGTTTTATTGTCTTTAAGATAAAAAAAGAAACTGCCAAATGATTTCCAAAGGACGATACAATTTTGCATTCCCATCACTAATGTAAGGGAGTTCTAGTTGCTTCACTTACTCATTAGCACTCAGTATCATCAGTTCTGCTTTAATTTAGCCATCCTAGTAGATGTGTAGTGTAACCTTGAGGTTTTAGTTTGCATTTTCCTAATGAGCAATGATGTTCATCTTTTCATGTGCTTCTTTATCATCTGTATATCTTCCATGGTGAAATGTCCAACTCTTACTTTGTTTTAATAGAGTTTGTGGAGCAATTTTTATATTGTGAATGTAATACAAAGTATTCTTAAAAATTATAATCTATTAAAAATAAAAGTATTCTAAGTAAATGTCTGGATTTCTGTTTCTTGAAAAGGAAGTTCTGACAAGGCTGAGCTCGGCACTGTATGTGGCAACAATGGCAGGGGCTGGGTGGTGCTTGCATCATTGCATGGGCTATGTTCCCTTGTCTCCTTCCTCTTCGCATGCCAGCTGGCTTCGGCAGCATTTGAGTTTGAGACCCCCCTGAATAATGCATTGTTTTGCTTGTGATATGTATTGTCCACATGTACAGCGCCCTCTGGGGATGAGTTGAGGTTTTGCACAGTTTTTCTTTTGAGCTTCCTAATTGCCTTTACTGGAGACTCAGGCTCCCACACTTACTCAACAGGACCACAAGACCCCCTCTTGTGCCCTTTTGTTTCATGATGTTCCCACCTATCTATCATTCACACGGTAGTTGATGTGGATGACATTTCCCAGGGCTGTGCACTATACAATCCACACTGCCATATATGTTAGCCACATCCTTGGTCCCTCCCTAGTCCACAGCTCTGGTATTTGTATTTCTTCACCAGGTAAGAAGATGCTAATAGTATAAACTAGAACCCGAAGTCGTTTGAAGACAAGTCCACTGTATTCATTAGCTTTGCCATCACTGAGACACAGTACCTGACACCCACAATTTAAAGGAAGAAAGGTCTAATTTAGCTCATGGTTTCAGGAGATTCAGTCCATGGTTGTCAGGTTCCAAGACAGAAACCTCATGGGAAAAGACCACTGGGAGCAAAGCTGTTTAGTTCATGGTGACCAGGAAACAGCAAGAAATCAGTGCCAGAAAGGAAGGGGCTGGGGACCATACGTAGTACCCAAGGCCACACCTCCATGACCCACCCAGGCACACCAGAAAGAGTGCTTTATTAGTTTGCTAGTCATTCCTTAATAAAATGAAGTTGAAAAATCAGGATTAACAGTCACATTCCCTTCGTGGATTTTGGTTTGAGAAGTATAAATATGTATAAGGACTGTACTGGACTGATGGTCCTCAAACTTGAATGTATACCAAAATCACTAAAAAGGTTTGTCAAGGCGCTGATTGCATGGGGCTCCACCCTCAAAGTATCTGAGACAGTAGGATTTCAGATGGGGCAATAGTTTCATCACTAACAAATAGCCAGGAGATGCAGATGCTGCTAGGCCAGGGCCAAACTTTGGGAATGACTATGCTAGATTATCCCAGAAGAAAGGAGAGGAAAGGCTGGTTTAGGGAGAGGAGTCGATGAGAAAACAAAGTCCCTGAAATTGTAAAAGGGTGAGTGATCCTTAAAGTAAGAGAACAGTGTTGGGGAGTAGGGGTGTGGTGGTCCCTCCAAAGGAAATGGCTGCACCCACAGTGGCTTGATTGAGGTTGCAGACTTAGCAAAGACCTTATCTCAAGCTGTGGGATGTGGTAGGGTTGTTGACAGGGTTGTCGAGAGCTTAGATGGGATGGGGACCATGAAGAGTGACCAGAAGCAAATGTCCATCCAGACTACTGGGACAATGTTTGGAGTTGGGTTTAATTTGGCTCTATTTATTTAAAATGAGTTTTCCAACTTTACTGAGGTAACATTCACAAAATTATATGTATTTGTGGTGTTCAATGTAATGTTTTTCTATACATATGCATCAAAAAATGAGGACCACAGTCAAACTAATTAACATATCCATCTCATACAAAATTGGGGTGTGTGTGCATGTGCGTTTGTGTGTGGGAGTGAGTGGGTGGCAGAGATATTTGAAATGTACTGTTCTTACAAATTTCAAGTACACACTGAGGTTTTATTAGCTATGGTCTCTATGTTGCAAATTAGGTCTGCAGAATTATTCACCTGCACAACTGAAAGTTTCTACTCTGTGACAATTTCTCAATTTCTCTCGTTCCCCCAGGCTTGGAAACCACCATTCTACCCACTGATTCTGTAAGTTATGGTAGCTTTATCTCTTTCAACTTTTATTTTTATAAGTACATGTTTGGATTACATGATGACTATATTCCTTGTGGGAAGTTGATTCATGTAGATAACATCTTATTATCTTTTCATCCTCTTCTCCCATTCCTCTCTTTCTTGCTCCCCTTCCCAGTTAAGGAAAATCTACCTTTCTACTTCTTATTACCTGTCTTTTATTTTGCTATTTATTTGTATTTTAGATTTCTAACAAAAGGGAAACCATGCAGTATGAGTTATACTATTTTTAGGTTTCACACATAAGTTACATCTAGGGGCATTTGTCTTTCTGTGTCTGGATTATTTCACTTGGCATGAGATCCTTCAGGTTCATCCATGTTATCACAAATAATTATGTTTCCTTCTTTTTCAAGGCTGAATAATATTTCATCTGTCTCTCACACACATCACATGTATGCACACACACACACACACACTCCCACAATATCCACTCCTCTGTTGATATACATTTAGATTGATTCTATATTTTGGCTATGATGATAATGCTGCAATGAATGTGGGAGTGCAATTATCTTTTTAAGATACTGATATCATTTTTCTTTAAATATGTACTATACCCAGAAGTGAGATTTTGACATCACATGGTATTTTTAATTTTTCATTGATCTTTTCTATTCTTTTTCCTGTTCTATTTCATTTATTTGTACCCTTATTTCTTCTTTCCTTCCTTTGATGACTTTGGGCTTAGTATGTTCTTTTTCTAGTTTCTTGAGGTATAAAGTTAGGTTGTTTATTTGATATCTTTCTTTTTTCTTCGTGTAGATATTTATCACCTTAAGCTTCCCTCTTAAAATGCCTTGTACTGAATCCCATAAATTTTGGTATGGAGTGCTTCCATTTTTAATTATCTCAATATAGTTTTTGGTTTCTTCTTTGACCCAGTGAGTAGGAATGTGTTGTTTAATTTCCAATTTGTGACTTCTCCAGATTTTCTCCTGTCACTGATTTCTGAGTTCATGGCATTATGGTTTGAAAAAAAATACTTGATTTGATTTTGATATTTTAAAATTTGTGAAGAGTTGTTTTGTGGGCTAACATGATCTATCTATCTTGGAGAATGTTCTGTGCATGATAAAAAGAATGTGTATTCTGCAACCACTGTATGAGGTATTCCATATATATTCATCAGGTCTCCTTGGTCTACAGTGTTATTCAAGTCTCTGATTTCCTTATTGATTTTCTTTGTGAATGATCTATCCACTGTTGAAGTCCCCACTATTGCCTTATTTATTTTTCCCTTTAGTGTGGTTAATAGTTGCTTTGTATATTTAGGTGATTTAAAGTTGGGTGCACACATTTTATGATTGTTACAACCTTTTCTCTGAATTGATCCATTTGTCACTAAATAATAGTCTTCTTGGTCACTTGTGATGGCTTTTGATTTAAAGACCATTTTTCCTGGCATAGGAATGGCTACCCTGCTCTCTTTCAGTTATCATTTATAAAGAATATCTCTTTTCATTCCTTCACTTTCTGCCTATTTGAGTCCTTAAAGCTAAGGTCTCTTATGGATAGCGTATAGTTAGATCTTAAAATTAATTCAGCCACTGTAGGCTTTTTCATTGAAGAATTTAATCTATTTACACTTAAAATAATTGTTGATAGGCAAAGACTTAATAATGCCTTTTGGTTTTTTTATTCTATTTTTTTTTAATTTTAAAAGTAAAAGAATGAAAATGGTAGCAAACAGACACAAAGTAGCACAAGAACAGTACAAAAACTGAATTATAGATAAGGTGATGGGATTAACAATGGCTGTTGTATTACACATTGATAACTTCAAAGTGTATGTTCAAGATTATGCAAATAGACATACAAGATTGACTAAACAACTAATCATTGATTGTTCCTTACAATAAAGTGGTATCAGACAATAGTGCAACGATGTCAGCCATGGTGTGTATACATATATACTTACATAGTTATCCCTTTCTTCCTTTTCTCCTTCACCTCATCCCGACTGCTCTTTACTTTTGAGCAGTTTCCTTTCATATCTCCTAATTTATATTACCACCTTCAGGTTCTTACACTAATGATACTGCCTTTAGGTTAATTGCTTTCTTTCTGTTTTGTAGTTTCCTTGCTCTTTCTTCCTCTTGTGATTTCTTCCTCTGTGAGTTGAGATTTTTTTGTGGTAGTATGCTTTATTCTTTTCTCTTTGTTTCTCAGGTATCTATTACAGCTTTTTCTTTGTAGTTATTATGAGGCTTACATAAAATATCCTACAGTTATAACATCCTGAAGTTTATAATGATTTAACTTCAACTGCATTCAAAACTGCATTTCATCTTCTCCTATACCCACACTTTTTGTTTTTACTGTCATCTTTTATATACCATTCACCTATTAACAAATGATAACTACCAAGATTTTTCTTTTAACTTTTGTACTAAAGTTAAAAGTGATTTACACATCACAAATACAATGTTATTCTGGTTTTATTACATTCTTACCTTTACAATGAGTTTTATGTTTTGTGTTTTCATGTGGTTGTTTAGCAGCTTTTAATTTAAACTTGAGGAACTCCCTGTGACTTTTCTTAGAAGGCAAATCTAATGGTGATGAGTTCCTGTAGCTTTTGTTAGTCTAGAAAATTTTTTCCCTTCTTAGCTCTGAAGAATAACTTTACTTTTATAGTATTTTTGGTTGTTTTCTCCCTTTCATCAATTTGAGATATCATCCCATTCTCTTCTGACCTAAAAGTTTCTGCTGAGAAATCTGCTGATAGTCAAATAGAAGTTCCCTTGTATACAATATATCACTTTCCTCTTGCTGCTTTCAAAATTTTCTCATTGCCTAACTTTTAAGAATTTAATTATTATGTCTTGGTAAAGATCTCCTTGTATTTAACATACTTAGAGTTCTTTCAGTTTCTTGGATCTGCATATTCATGGTTCCTGTCTTGATTTAAGGGAATTTTCTGAAAAAAATCTTTTTTTCCCTTTGTTCCTTCTAGGGATCCTGCGATACAAACACTAATTTGCTTAATGGTGTCTCATATATACTTTCCTACATGCTTTCTTCACTTTTACAAATTTCTCTTTCTTTCTGTTTCTCTGGCTGGGTAATTTCAAGTGACATACCTTTGAGTTCATCAATTCTTTTGTTTGATAGAGTCTGCCCTTATAGCCTTCTATAGAATTTTTCACTTTAGATACATGTTCTTCTGCTACAGAATTTTTCTGGTTCTTAATTATAGCCACCATCTCTTTGTTGAACTCCTAGGTTTTCTTATGCAAAGTTTTCCTTATATCACTTGGTTGTCTATCTGTATTCTCCCACAGCTCATAGCTCACTGAGATTCCTTAAAACAATTACTTTGAATTCACCAGAAAGTTTACAAGTCTCCATTCTACTAGAGTATGTTATTTGTGTTATTTGGTGGCGTAATATTTTTCTATTTGTGGTCCTTGTAGCCTTGCCTTGGTCTTTACCCATTTGAAGAAATAGTTACTTATTTTAGTCTTTATGGAGTGGTTATAGCAGAGACAACCCTTCACTGATCAGTTTGTCTGGACATTCTGGACATCCATAGTCATGGGTGAGATCGGTAAGCATGTTTGCTACTGGAATCCTCGGGTTTTCTGGCCTGGTTCCTGGGTCAGGGCAGTCCTAGAGGCTGGGTCTGTGGGGGCTGGGGTGGTGGCAGGAAGCTGATGAATAGGTCTATGGGAGTAGACCTGAGGCTTGTACTGTGGGGCTAGGCTGGCATTGGGGTAGGCCCCGAGCTAGAGCCCATATGGAATCAACCTGGTACTGGGATTGGCCTGGTGCCTATTTCTACAAGGATGGGCCTGGCCCCAAGTCTATAGGAGCCAGCCTGGTGCCAGGGTCCCTGGGATGGACCCTAACACTTGGATCACAAAGCTGGGCCTGGAACCTAGACCCATAAATGTCAGCCTGGCACTGAAATCTACTAATGAATGTCTGGACTCTGGATCCACTGGAATGTGGGGGTCATAAGAGGTGGTTTGGCACTGGAGCTAGCCTTGACCCTGGGCCACAAAGGCAGGTATCATATTAGGGGTGGGTGCAGAACCTGAATCTATGAGGTTAGGCCTAGTGCTGGGAGAAGGGCTGGAGTCTGGTACACAGGAGCTGGCCTGGTGGTGCTTGTGTGTGTGGGGCTGATCTAATGCCTGGATTAGTTTAGAACTTAGTGCTAGGGTGTGCCTGAAGCCTGAAGCTGTAAGGTTCAACTGGCATGGGCCAGCCTGGAGTTTGGGCCACAATTATGGGCCTGGCTCTAAGGGGGAGCCTGGAGCCTGGGTCTACAGGGGCCAGCCTCTAGCTTAGGCATGTGTGGCCAGTCTGGTGCTGAGGTGGGCCTGGTGCTATAGTAGGCCTAGAGGCTGTGTGTGTTGTACCTGGAGCCTGGGACCTTGAAAACTGACCTGGGGTTGCAGGGGCTGGCCCGACACTGTGGTTCACTGGGGTGGGCCTGACTTGAGGTCTTTAGTGAAGTCAGGTTTCACCCACTTGTTTCACTTTGCTTCCCTCTCACAGAGGGTATCTGTGCGGTGCTGCTCAGGTTTGGGGGAGGTGTGACGTGGGTAATGTGAGACTGTCCTTCTCCTCCTCCTCAAAGCACAGCTGGTGCCTTTTCTCCTTCTTCCCCTTCCTCCTCCTCCTCCTCTCTCCTTTTCCTCCTTCTTGTTCTCTTTTTCTGCCTCTTCCCTCCCCTTCCCCCTTCTTCTTCCTCTTATTCTCCCTTTTCTCTTTATTTTTCTTTCTGTCTTTTCCTCCTCTTCTTCCTTCTCCTCCTCTTTCTTTTTCCTCTTTGGTACTGAGGATGGAACCCAGAGACACTACCACCGAGCTCCAGCCTCAGTTGTTTTTTTTTTTTTGAGTTAGAGCCTTAGTCTCCGAGATTGGGCTCAAACTTTCAGTCCTCATGTGTCAGCCTCCCAGAGTGCAGGGATTATAGGCATGCACTACTATAGCAAGCTTTCTTTGTTCTGTGCTCAACCTAAGTGCCATAATCTCTCATCTGAATTCTTTAGCTCATGTGAAAGTATTTTGGTGCATGGATAATTTCTCAAATCAATGTTTCTGTGCACACTGAAACTACTTCCATCTTGCTGATATCACTCTTCACCCTCCATTTGGCTTAGAAAAATACAAAAGACATTTCTAAACACACACATAAAGTCATGTAGTGAAATTCATGCTTGCTTTACATGATTTCACTTCACAAGTGCAGTTTAACCAAGAATAAAATAATCCTGTCTTTCTTGGACATACAAGAACTGATGATGGAAAGAAGTTAGTGGATGATGGAAATTGGTTTGTCTGCAAAGTGGGGCAATCAAGAATTGGTTATAATCACTGCTAGCTCTGCATATCACCAAAGCTTTCAAATAACAGCAACAGTGATGAAAGCATCTGCCAGGTGTTAAGCACCTACTGTGTTGGGCACTGTGTGCAAAGATCCCCAGTTATAATAAAAAAAGGATCCCCAGTTATATCATTTATCTTGAATCTCTGCAAAGAGAATTTACTCGGGGCTGGAGGTACAGCTCAGTGGGCTAAGTGCTTGCCGCTAAGCACTAAGGCCCTGAGTTCGATCCCCAGTCCCGGAAAAAAAAAAAAAAAAAAGAGAATTTACTCTTCTCATTTCAGAAATAGGAGAAACTGAGGTTAAATGATTTCAGTACGAATACATAGGCAAGGCAAAAGCAGGATTAAATCTAGATCTAATGTGTTCTATTTACGTGGGGGTTTATACAGCTGTAGGTGCATACAGTCTCTGAAATCACCTCACACAGGAAATGATGCCCCATGGCAAGATACAGGTAAGGTCAAAGGGCAAGGGCCTGAGCTGCAGATGGACCTCAAGAAGGTGTGGTGCAGGAGGGGAGGCTTCTGTCCAAGCACACTGGGGCCATCTGGTTTTCTCAGTGCAAGCGCTTCATCTTCCTTTTCTTACAGATTGTTTATCATCTACACTTGCCTGTGGTCTAATTTGGCCACACCGGCATGGCTTATATGACTGAGTCTTAATCCCAGCTCCCTAAGAAGGAGTATCTGATTGGCCCAGCTTGAGTCAAGCGTCCATCTGCCAAAGGTCCAACTGGCCATTTCAAGGGCAGGATGAAAAGGGTGAGGCAAGGGCAGGAGGTCCATTCTAAGAGGCAGATGTGCCCTCTGGAATTTGGTTCCCCCTTGTGTGGGACACCTGAGGTTTTGAGAAATATTTTGTCTAAGATCCGCTTAGCTCACGATGAACCCAGGGTAGAATTACTTTACTGGGCTTTTGAACCAGGCAGACCTGGGGCTAAGCCTTTGCCTCACTCTGTAGCCTCAGGACCATCCTTGAGCCTTGAGAGACAGTTTTCTCCAATGCAGAGTGCAGACAATGTAACTCACACCACAGGACTGCTGTATAGAGTGGATCATGTCTACTCAGCAGCTTACACAGAATTGACCTCAGGGCTTACAGGAAGCATCTCCAGGGCATGAGAGGCAGAACTGTACTTTCCTTTTCCAAAATAGCTCTGTTAACCATTACATTAGGACAAGAGAAGACAAATGGGTGACATGCTTCCACCTGGTATTTCTTGCCCCTTGAGTCTATCATTAACCTTTGTGTGACCTCAGGTCAGCTATTTGAATGCCGTGGGCCTCAATTTTCCCCTCCAAGAAGAGGGCACAGTCATCTCCCCCATCTTCAGTGGTGGAGGTGAGGTTCTAGGTGGGCTGGGGAGCATGAAAACTCACCTGCAATCCTAGCATTCTGGGAGGCTGAGGCAAGGAGGAGCCAAGTTCAAGCCCAGCCTGACCAACTTCCTGAGACCCTAACTCAAAAAAGAAAAAAGAAAAAAGCAATGAGGCTGGGGATGTAGCTCACTGTGGTGAAGGCTCTGTGTCCAACCCCCAGTACTGCAATAAACAAAATCAAGAACTTCCAGGAAAAACCATAGTTTACAGCAACAGTTAAAAAAAAACTGCACAGGGTAGAAAACTCAAATGCTCAAGGACTAGGCAAGGACAGTGGGGACCCCTAGGAAAATGGCTTTCTTATCCTCTCCACAGACGTTCCGATTTTAAAAGAGAAATTAGAACAGAAATACTTTATATATTTGAGATGGTTAAATCTCTATTTTTTCAACCCTTTGAAATCTCTTAATATTGGAATTAGTATTTTAATTTTAGCAGATTATCACTGGCCATGGTGGCACATGCCTGAATCCCAGCAGTCTAGGAGGCTGAAACAGGATCGCAAGTTTGAGTTAGTGACTTAGTGACTTAGTAAGACCCTGTCTCAAAGATAGAAAAGGTGGGGCTGGGGATGTGCTTTAGGGAATTCCATCTGTAGGACCACCAAATAAAAAAATAAAATGCATAGGATCAAATACAATAAACCCTGGTGCTGCCAGTTTGAGACCCCTCTCTGGAGTGAGACAGGGAGGTTAGTGTCCTCACTCGGGAAATTGCTCCCCACTCATGCTGTGGGCCCAGCCTTGGACCAGGCTCCAGAGTTCCCACCCCCCCGGAGTTCCCCCTTGGACCTCCTCTTGCCTGGTGCCAGGGATGACTTCAGCTGGAAAACAAAGGGGCCTTCATGTTCAAAGGCCGGCAAGACGGTTCATCCTCCATCCTTCACAAACAAACAGGGCGGCTTTGATCTGGGTGGGGGTGGAGGCCGCAGCTCCAATTAGGAGATCAGCCCGTGACTGGGCTAAAGAATGTTTGTAATAAAATAAAAGATCTAAGTGGTTTTAATGAAGGGTAATAGAAAAATAGTGTTACTTGGGATTCTCTCTGAGTCGCCCCATTTTAAGAGGATTAACTGATTGGGTGGGGAGTGGCCCAGGACCCCAAGCCTCCCCCAGCCTTCACCTCCATCCTTTGCTGGGGTTGGAGGCAACCCTGGGTGACACTGAGGAGCCACCAGGAGAGAGAGCCTGACCTCATCTAGTGACTTATTGAGACCCTGTCTCAGAGATAAAAAGGTGGGACTGGGGATATATAGCTTATGGTATCCCACCCCTAGAACTGCCAGAAAAACCATCATGGAGTCAGACAGGTGCTTATTCATCTGAGCTATATCTTCAACCTCCATGGAGTCAAATATGATAAGCCCTTGATAGGGTGCCCTCTTCCCCTTTGCAGATGCAGCCAGCGCTCTGGAAGGTCCTCTCCTTCACATGATGCCTGTATGTCAAGGTGTCACCTGGGCCCCTCTTCTGGAAAGGTTCCCCTGCTGTTCCAGGCTTCATTCTCTGGCCTGCCCCAGAATGCTTCATCCCTGGAGTCTGCCCCAGAGTCTGGTCCTGCTCTACAGCAGGGCTGGAGCTGCTGCCTGCCCTGAACCTCTGTTCCTGGAGGGCATGGACACTTGTGGATTGGGGAGAGCACCGTTCTTCCTCAGCTTTACATCCACTGCAGTCGGGAAGGTGCAAAGGGACATTTTCTGAGTTAAACTGGATGGTTTGATAGGTGCATTTACACAGAAAGAGGCTCACGCATGTTATCTCTGACATGCCAGTTTGCTTTAAGTTCGTCATTGCGGCTGCTGGGAATAATTGCTCAGACTGCACTGCACAGCCCGGCAATGCTGTTTGCAACCTAAAGAACGGTTCTTTCCATAGCTCCATTCTTTCCCACAATAGTACTGCGAGGTAGCCGTTTTGGTTCTCAAATCAGGAAACTGAGGCTTGGGGAGAATGAAAGATAGGTTCAAACAAGATGCCCGAGGTGAAAACATGAAGCATCCAGGGGCCTGAAGCTCTTATGTCAGGATATAGCACTGAGCAGGTATCTAGTACTGTAGTATTGATTTAGCACACACTGTTGTGGGCCTGTATATGTCAACCTGTCCAGCCCTTACATGTCCTGGTGAGGTGGTTACTGCTATTGTCTTCTGTATTTTACAGGGGAAGAAGCTGAGGCAGAGTGGACTTGAAGGAACTTGAACTTTCCCAAGGCCATTCGGTCAGCTGTGTTGTGAACATTGGAGTTTCAACAAATGCATTGCTGATGCCCACAGTAACCACTGCCGATCTGGTCATCAATGCAGGACCTCATTTCTTGATACTTGGTCTGATGCACTTTTTTACCCCTATAAATTGGTGATTCCATCTATCTAAGAAAGCCATCTTCACCCATCCCAAGTACACCAGGGTCCCTCAGCAAGAACTTACTGGAATAGGTTCTCCTCAGTCCCCAGATTACCATGCACACGTCTCCCAGGAGCTACTTGCAGCTGGGCCTCAGCTCCAGAGGAGGCCTGAACCCTTCCCTTCTCTCCTCGTCCCTGAGTTCCTGGGGAAATTATGTGAGGATAGATTGGATTCACCTCTAACATAGATCATGACAGTCTTATATTTATTTCTGTAATTGTTGGCTTCAACTCATTTGATATGTCTTCAAGTTCATTGCCTTTAAATTACACTGAGTAGATGGAGTTGGGACATTAGCCTCTTTCTTTTCTGCTGGGTGACTTGAGAGATAACTTGTTTAAGAAGAGACATAGACACCCAAAGACCCTCTTGAATCGTCTGCATGTCTGGAGGAGGTGAGGGACAAGAGACAGGATGGCTCTGGACTTGGAATTCTGATTTAGTTCTAGCAACAGAGATTATGGAGCCCAGGAGGCCAAGCCAGTTCTCATCTGTGCAAGGACAAGCAAATCTAGGAGGCCACCATGGAAGCAACTTCAGAGACACACATTTGCCTTTTTCTTTTTGCTAGTGACAGACTTTTAAACTGCATCCTGCTGTTGAGTTAGGTTCACAGAGTCTTGCCTCTGCCTGCTATTACAACAACACAACCCCAGTGTAAACCCATACGGGATCCGATGCGAGTCTCTGCCATATCTGGCCTTCTTGGGGTGGGGTGAGGACTCCTTTGTTGATTCATTTCAGCTGGTGCTAATCCCTCAAGGCTTCTTGATGTGTTCAGAGCACCTGGACTAGTAGCAGCTACAAGCTACAAGCCATTGCTCTTTTGTTGGAGTGGTGATCTAGTGCTCAGACCCCAGAGTGGACAGACCCAGGTTGAAATCCTGGTCCTAGCTCCAACAAGCTGTAAGAACGTGAGCAACTGGGAGGGCCTCTCTGAGCCTCAGTTCCCTTATCTAGAAAAGAACAATGCATGTCTGTAATCTCAGAACTCTGGAAGACTAAGGCAGGAGAATCCCATGCTTAAACCCAGCCTGGGCAATTTAGTTTAGAAAGAACCTATTTCAAAATAAAAAATTTTAAAAAGGCCTAGAGATTTAGCTTCATGTGGAAGCAGTGTGTTCAATCCCTACTACTGTAACAACAAAAATAACAGTAATAAGAAGTGCAGTGTTCAGTCCTGCCTGTGCAGGGTCAATGTCATGATTCCATCTAATAATGTAGGTTGGGCATCCTGTAAGTACACAGTGAGTGTCACCTCTTAGTATCGATATTACCAGCAAGGTAGATGAGATGTTCTGTGTGGATTTGACTTGACTCTATATGCCAGACCAAAAGAACAAAAAGATGAGGAAAATGTGTGTGTGTACATGCCCACCGCGGTCACCATGAAAGTGTACCCTTGAATCTCCTTTCAAGAGCAACCATGCCATTCAGCTGCAGTTGCAGTCAGTCTGGGCTGCAGCACCTTTACCACCTGCCTCTGACCTCAAGCCCAGGCTGCACTCATCTCAGAAGCTCCTGGCCAGCAATAAGGAACAAGGCGAGACCAGGCCCAGAAGTGGTGTTTTGCCCATATGGGGCTCCTCTAGGAGGTGGTCCTTGGAGTTGGCCAGGACTGTCAGATCTGCATCTCAGCCTGAGACTGCTGACTGGTCCTGGTTTGTCCCACTTTCCTTTCAGCATCCGGTGGCAGGTCAGCATCCTGTCCCCGCATGATACTCCATTTTGACAGTCAACTTGATTGGACTGAGTATCTGTAGGCGGTTCCAGAGATGATTGGCATGTATGACCACAAATTGAGGGGAGACCCACTCTGAATGTGGGTGGCACCATCCAATGGGAGGGAGCAAATGGAAAAACCAGTAGGAGGAATCCCAGTGGCGCAGGGTCTCTCTCTCTCTCTCCCCTTTGCAGTTGTCAAGAGGTGAACTGCCTTCCTCCACCATGCCCTTCTGCTGAGGTGTTGCTGCCTTACCCCAGGCCTAGAGGCGATGGAGCCTGCCAACCATGAACTGAAACCTGAAACTGTGAGCCAGAATCAATTTTTCCTCCTCAAAATCGTTGTTTTCAGGTAATTTATCACTGACAGAAAGCTGACTAATACACAGAGGCTCTCCTGCCAAGTTGCCTCTCACAGGAGTTAAGCCCAACTATTTATGTACCTGGCACAGAGAATGAGACAGAGACACAGAGAGAAAGAGGAGAGAGGTCAGGTGCAGCTCAGGGTGCGGCACTTGCCCAGCATACCTGAGGCCCTGCAAAACAACAGAAAATGTGAGGACAGAGAGGAATCCCAGTCCCATGTCCCTCTCCTCCTGTGACAGTGACTCCTGCGAGAGTGTGGCCCTCAGGTATTGTCACATGGCCTGTATATCAGTCAGGGTTCTCCAGAGAAGAAGAACCAAACAGGAAATTTATGTATATAAACAAAACAAGGAATTGCCCCATGCAACTATGGAGCAAAGCAATTCTGAGATCAGCAGTCTGAAATCGGGGGATCCTGGAAAGTCCACGAGTAATTCCAGCCTGAAGACTAAGAACTGGAAGGTGATGGTGTAGGTTCAGTCTGAAAGCAGATCAGCTTGAGACTCAAGAAAAATTGATGATCTGGTCAAAGGCCAAAGGTAGGAAAGACCCTTGTTTCAGACCTTCACTGATTGGGTGAGGCCCAGCCACACTGGGGAGTGCCATCCACTTGACTCAGTCTACCAAGTCACATGTTAGCCTTATGCAGAAACTCCCACATAGACCTCCAGAGTAATATTTGGCCAAATTTCTGGACACCCCGTGGCCAGTCAGGTTGACGCTTAGAGTTCACCATCGCGGCCTCTCCTGGCAGCTAGCTCTGTCCAGCTTCCATGCTCACTGGTGCACTGTGGGAAGGGGTGTGCAGGTGGAGCAGGCCTGTGCTGGTCTAGGGGCCACTGCTGATTTCCTAGGGAGAATCTACGTTCCACTCCCACCATCCTTCTGTGGAGCCTTAAGCACCTCACAATGGCAAATCCCACACCCCTGAGTTATTCTCTCTCCCTGCCCCACTACTCATGCCCACTGCCTCCAAACTTGCCCCTCATCCTCAACTGAACAGCCTGGGCTCCTGTACCTCATGACTGAGCCCCTACCACGTCCTCCTACTTGGAGGAAGCTTTCTCATCACCCTGGGCTGATGTACGGTCTTCAAAATGCTCACCTTTCAGTGTAGACCCAAGGCAATTTGGGTCAATAGAGCCAAGTGGGGCAGAGGCTTTGGAGATAGAACTTTCTCAGTCCTCAATCCTCGTCCTCCTCCTTAGAGCTGGGAGACGGAGTCCTGAGAGGGGAACACACTTGCCTGGACTGGGTGGCTGCCCGTGTGCTCAGGCTCTGGCCTTCCTGTGTGCTGCAGGGAGCAGTGGATGTGGTGAGGTGGTGTACACAGGGCATGCTGGGGGATGCATGTGAATTGTGCGTGTGTGGCCCTATGTGGCAGTGTCCACATAAGCACATCTGTAAGCCCATGTGGCTCCTCTGACATGACTCAGGCAGGGGCTTCTGCTCTAGGCCCCACCACTATGGCTGAGTAATGAATGAAACCCCTTCTCCAAACTCTCCTTTAGGGGACAGTGATCTACACCAGCTTCATTCTCAAACTGTTTCCATGCAGGCCTTCTTGGGGGTGTCCAGCTGGGCACTTCTGGGCTAGCTCTTCTGGAGGGGAGGATGGATTTCAAAGTTCTCTTTGCAGTGAGTGTTCTGTCTAGAGGTGGCTAGGGGCCCAGCTCAGCAAAGCTATATCCAGTTGTACTCTGCTAGTGCTCACCCTCTTGGGCAAAGTTTCTCTCATCTGCACCAGAGGGGTGTGTCAGGCTAGAGGCAGTTTCCAAACACTAGCCTTCCATGCCAGCCTCTGCCCCCAGCCTTGGCAAAACCAGAAGAATAAGGACAATGCAATGAGTTGTTCATAAAACTGAATACCCTTGTTTTAATGGACTTCCCTTTCTTCTGAGATGATATTCTTCCCTTTCAGATCAAACGCTCTTTATAAAGTCAGATGAGAGAGGTTCTGTGTGTGTGTGCGTGTTTATGTGTGTGTGTACATGCACGTGTCTATGCTTATAACAAAAGCAGGCCAATGAAAGGCAGTGCTTATCAAAGTGTGTCTGAGAATGCGTGGCCATCCCTAGAACACTTTCAGTGGTCATGAGGTCAACATTATTTTCATAATAATACTCAGATGTTACTTGTCCTTTTCACTGGGCTGACATTTGCACCGATGGTGCAAGTACAATGACAGGGACATCTGCTAGTGGGGCAGCTCATGTCAGGCTGGGATACAACATAAAAATCAGAAAAGGAGACAGTGTTGTTGAGGACGTCCTTGAAGCAGGAAGATCTATGAACTTGTCTATCTCTCAGCCTCTGAGGAAATCCACTTTAACAGTTGGTGTGACCAAGTGCAAGTACGAGCGTTTTTCCTACATCCTGAAGTCTGATAGTTGTCCTAAGGAGAAGAACTTGTGCAACTGCATTGTAAGCTGTCCCTACTGAAAACAATTATATTTGGAGCAGGGAAAAGACTAACAGAGAAATTATGTTATTCAGACTCAAGTACTGGTAGATATTTTCTCAAAATGAATGAAATGTACCTGTCCATTTAAGGAGGATAATAGACTGCCTTTGTCTCCAGTGATAGAAATCAAGCTTTCCAGATAAAGGAGAGTGATACCTGGAAGAAATGCATCTCTTCCCTGCCCCTGTTTGTTCCCTTTTCTGTCTCGGTGAAGATTAGTTCCACAGCCCTGGTGGGCAGCGTCTGAGAACGGGGGGTACCGGTTAGGGGGCAGGGAGAGCTGCTGTAAGAACAGTTGTCCACGCACAGCAGTGGGAACAAAGAAGAAGGTCCTTTATCTTGTGTGAACCTCCAAGTTAGGAAGTGGCCTGCGTGGTGATTTGACTCCACGAACTGGATCAAGGACGCAGGCAGCTTCCCTCTTGTCCTCTGTCCTCCCCCGGGTTGAAGCTGGCTCTCTGTACTACGTCTATGTTCTAAATTGCAAAAAGATGGCAGGAAAATGTGAAGAGTGAATGCATGCTGTGTCTGATCTTATCTTGCTCACACAGGGCCACTCTTGGCTGCCAAAGAGTTTGGAAAGTATAGTACCTAACTCTCTGGCCATGGGACTGCTAAAAGAACTAGGGAGAATGGATACTGGAAGACGGGTAGCAGTTCCTGCTGTAGAAGGAGCAGTGTAGGGTGCAGAGAGGAGAAGTGTGACTAGATAAAGGGTGGCACCGGTGGGATCTCAGCTTGGGATGCTCAGACTAAAACCCAGACAGGTCTGTGTAGACCCCAAACTCCAGAGTGGCTGCCCCTTCTCCCCTTGTCAGTCTATGCAAGTGATCTAGGCAAGTGTGTCTACATTTCCTCCAAATAGCTAAGGGAAGGGACCTCTGGGAGATCCTCTCTCATTCTTTAAAAGGAAGGCCGAGGCCCAGCATCAGAGAAGACTCACTTAACAATACACAGCAAATCTGAAGCAGTGGCTGTTGAGTATTCACGCAGCTGAGTCCCAGCAGCAGATGACTTTAATGAAAGGGCAAAGGCTCAAGCAGGTGTGGGATTTCCACCTGGAGGTCCCTTGTACTGTGGCTTTCACTAGGAAGCCTGTGGCTGAGTCAGGGCAGCCATACTGGTCCCCGCTTGCAGCAGTAGATCTGAGTTGTTCCCATAGCCAGAATTTGAAGGGTGGTGAAGCAGCCTCAGGTTTGCAACTGGCCACAGCTCTGTGGGTTGAGGTGTCTGTCTACTTCCCGAGCACCTGCGTGGCACCTGGGAAACCTTATGCCTCCATGACCATGGCAGACTCTGGTTCCTGATGTACACCAGAAAAAGACAGGAAGGCCAGATGCATCTGGACCACTGAGCAGATGTTGCTTTCCACCCGGAGATCAGGGAAGGCCTTACAGACGGGTCGCTTTCAAGCTGGCCTTGAAAAGATGTGAATTTACCAAATGGGAAAGAACAATCACAGGGCTTTATTTACCTTCTGGCTAGAAGTTCTACATTTTAATATTCAACTGAGGAAGATTCACATGGCACCTCCTATGTGCCACAAAAAGTTTGAAAGCTTCCTATTTGTAGGGACTGCAAAGCTGTGTGAGCTGCTTGTGGGGATTTGTGTAGCCTGGGCATGACCCTGCCCTCTTTAGGAGTCAGGTAGCTGGTCTTGTTCCCCACAGTGGTGAAGGCATGGCGGGGCCATTGGGTGCTTCCCTGTCCAGAGCAGCAGGGACAGTGGAAGGTCCCCTCCCTGCACCCAATGGCTTCAGAATCCAGTCCTTGTATGCAGGTCCACACGGTGGTCTCTCCACCATATCTTTGGCCTCTTCTGTCTCCATCTGCCTGGACTTTCCTGCTTTCTGACCATATTCTCAGTCTGATTTTATAGCCACCCTTGCATGCTTTCTCTGTTAGGGTTTATCCAGGTTGGGTTCTATGTTAGCGCCCAAAATCTTGAGTGGTTCAGGAGAGGAAGCTGGGAGATAAGCCCTAATATACATGGTCTGAGGAAACTTACCACCAGGCCATGTTTAGGATGTTTTCCTGTGGTCTATGGCTCTTTTTCAAGGATGTATTTCCAAATCACCTGATGTATTAGTTAGCACTAACTGTGATGGTGCTGTGTAACAAGTGACATTTCCCAGGGCATATGACAATAATTATTTCTTTGTCCTTACTACAGGTTTGCAAGGGGTTACTCTGATGAACCTGACTGGTATTAGTGGAACATGGGTCCAGATTGGGGATTGGGTTTAGATCTGTTCTGTATGTCTCTTGTGACCCAGGCTGAAGGCATGGGATCTATCTGCAGCAAAGTCTTTTGTTGAACATAGCAGGAGTGTAAGAAGGAGGGGTGGAAATACGCATGCCTCCTAAGCCCTTGAGTTAGAATTATCACTGTATCACTTTTGCTCATATTCAGGAGAGCAAAATGAGCTGCATGCCCAAGTCCAACAGTCAGTTGTGAGAGGGCCTTTCTACTCACATTGAATCCTAATAGAGACGAAAGGGAAGAATTGTGGACAGATAATTTAATCCGCCACACTGGGATGTGTTTTCATAATCTGACACCTTGGTTCCAAGCCTCTGAGCAAAATATCTACTTTCTATAAAAACTTCCCCAGGTAATTCTGAATGACTCCCTCATAGGATAAATAGTATGCAACAGACAAGAAGGCATTGGAGCTCTGAGCAGAAGAATGATATGATCCGTACTGGGTTTGGAAAACATCTTTGTGAAGTAGGTGGCTGTGGAGGCTAGGAAGTCAGTTACCAGACTGTTACAACTGACCCAAGACACGGCCTTGAACCTTGTGTTCTGATACCTATTCCTGTGTAACAAAACACCACAAAACTCAGTGGCTTATAACAACACCTGTTTTATGAACTCTTGTGATATTGGGGGTGGATGAGCTTCGCTGGGATAGTTCTGCTCCTTAGGATGTCTGTTAAGGCTACAGTCCTTGGGGATTCATCACTGCTAACATCCAAGATGGCATGCTCCCATGGCTAGCATTGCTGCTCCATGACTGTTGTGAGCTCAGCTGGAGTGGGTTACCTCTACATATGTGTGACTTCTCCATGTGGCTTGGACTTACAACATGAGGGCTTGGTTCTGAGAGGAAATACTCCAGAAATAAGCATTCTAAGAGAGAGAAAAACAAAAGCTGCTTGTTCTCCCATAGGCAAGGCTGGGTCCAGGCATGGCCTCACATCTCCCATGCCTATTGGGCTGCGATCTCTGAGCCAGTGGAGACTATGGGCTTCCAAAGGGGACTGACAAATCACTTACTTTAACTATTTTAAATCAGTGGGCAGTATAGTGCAGAATGAGGGGATTCAGATTCAAGAAAGATTTAGGAACAGTGGATGAAATCTTTCACCTTATTGGTCATACAAGGAAGCATTAGAGAAGCTCAGAAAGTCTTGCCTTAAGAGTCTGTCAGTATGGCTACTCATGTTAGCTGTTGCTATTCTAATATAGAACAGCCTCTCCAGGAGGTATTCATTGTATTTCCTGGAGGGAAAGCTGGCAGGTACCTTAGCCTAAAATACTTGCGGTCACCCCAGCAGGCATCAGCTAGTCATATTAGCCACACCTCTCAGCAAGTGCTCACTGATGAGGACACAGGATTGATAAATGTTGGTGACTGCAGGTAGGAAAGGCAATTCCTGGATACTCCTAGGAGAAGAGGTTGCAGGTGCTAGAGTAGGATGGAGTATGAGTGGGTCAGGGAAAGGGACAGATACTGGCCTCTCACAACCCTGAAGACTCAGGTTCTTACAGATGTTATGAGAGGCTGAATTACTCCTCCCCTCAGAGCACTGGGCTCCTCCCAGGGGTGTCACTGGTCCAGATGGTGAGTCTTGATGGCAACTGCCCCTTCATGGTTTCCCTCTGTTCTTGAGATCCAGGGTGAGGGATATCCCACAGCTCCACTCAAGGGAGCAAATACAAAACTCATTTTCCTGAGTATCAATGAACATTGACCTTGGAGGGCAGTCATAGCTCATGTATGATAAATATTTTTCCTTTCTTGCTTCACTAATGTAATTTTTTCATCTAGCTCACTCACCAAGCTGGTTTTACTTCTGATCTTGGACTTCTGGTCTCAATGCCATCAGTGTTTTAGGGCTGAGGATGGTTGCTAACTTGCTCTTCAGATTGTTCGGTCCCTCCTTCACGTGCCCAGACAAAGAAGTCAAGTTCACTATTGGAAGATGTCTCCCAAGACCAGTGGGATCTGGTGCTGGTTGTGGCAAGACTGGCTCAGCTGTGGGGAATGTTAGCTCTTATACTTGGTCAATCTTTGTCTTCATGGGCTCAGATGCAGGAAAACTCCCGAGGCAGACACTCAGTTCCAGAGCCACCACTTATAAATTGTGTGATCTTTGGCAAGCTGTGCCATAGTCTTGAGACTTACTTTTGCTGTCCCTTTAATGGGGCTACCATTTCTCTGATAGACTCTGAGTTCTTTGTATTGGAAGGGTCTAATTATATGAGGGTGTTCTACTTTCCTTAGGTAGGACAATGCTTCCCTTTCCACTCTTTCCTTTGTTGCGCTTGCTCCTTTCCATCCAGTACTGTGGTTGAGGTAGAGCTGGTCACAAGATTGGCCATTCCTAAAGTTGGACCAATCCAACTCCTATAGTGATTGGTCCATGAATATGCAGATAATCTAAGCTAGACCAATCAGAATCCTTCCCTGAATTGTTCTCACCTGAGCTGGGGAAGAATAGCTCTCTTTTTCATTTTCAACACAGAGCTGTTAGGTTATAAGTCTGAACCTGTCCATACTCTCTCTGTGCTGCCAGCTTCCGGATCATGTAAGCCCATGATTCCTTTTTGTTTGGGTTATGTTTGGTTTATTTTGGATCTTATAACCAAAAAGTGCTGCAGATCACATTACTTTTTGATGCTTAACAACAATTGTAATAGCAACAGCTGCTTTTACTACCTGTCTGCTATTGGTCAGGCACTTGCATATATTAGCTCATAATTTATCTGTATCTGTGTTATTTATGTTCATGTGGCAGCCTTCCCCAGGCACCTGATCTCCTCCTGGTTGGTGCTGCATTAAATATCTGGCAGCCTCATGACATCCTTTGACAAGTCACCTGAGACTTAGCATGTAGCACCCATTGCTCAGGGCAGACATAGAGTTGGTCCTCTGAGAGGAAGGCCACATAAAAGTGGGAAGTGCCCTGCGCACAAAACTCAGGCTTACACTCTTCTTTCCTGCTATTTGGTTTTTTGTTCCTATACTAAAATGCCTGAGGCTGGGTACTTCATAAAGAAAGGAGATTTATTCAGCTCACCGTTTTGGCAGCTGAAAGTGCAAGACTGGATGGGCCATTTGAAGTCTAATGGGGCCTCCTTGGCTATGTCACAAGATGGCAGATGGCACCACTGTGGGAGAGAGTGGTTATGTGGCAGGACAGGAAGTAAGTGGGTGCTCAGGGGCTAGGCTTGCTTTTTTATAACAACTCACTTTCATGGGAACTAAGTGAGGTCCTGCAGGCATCCCGTGCATCCCTTCCTGTGGAGCCCTCATGACTCATTACCTTGCAATGGTCCTTCCTCTTACAGATTTCACCACCTCTCAGCATCACCTCAGTGAGGACCAAACTCCAGGCACATGAACCTTTGGGGAACAAATCTCATCCAAAACATTGCTGGCTCCAGAATCCTGCAGGGGGCCACAAGAAGAGGAGGAGCAGGAAGAAATTTCTATTTCTGCTGAGCTGCATTAAGTGGCTATGAGGCCTTCCCAGTGCTCCAGCTGTCTAGGGGAGGGAGTGGTTTCTAAACTAGGACAGAGAGAGGACACCGGCTCAGGTGGCAGTAAGGGATGGCCCAGAGGGGCAAGCTCAGGGAGGCTAGGATTTGAGATGAGGGGGAAGAGTGGAGGTCATGGCTTTGGCTTCCCATATGTGACAATTTTCTTAAGAGCAGAAAATCTGGCAGTTTTGTTGGCAATTAAAAAATGTTGAAATCTGAATTATTTTCATTGGGATTTGGAGATATCGAGAACATGACCTAGCATCAAATGTGAGACAGAATGCAGGCAGCACTGGTTTCAAAGTATAGAATGGTTCTCCCTGGTCCAAATCTCTCTCAAGGGCTCTCATGGCTGTTCATTGCCCACTTCTCAGGCGTCAACTAGGCTCAGGACCTTTGCAAAAGTTGCTTGTCCTCCTCATGCCACTAGAGACATTTGGGCTCCAAGGGGCTCCAGGGGACCTAGACAGCATCCTGTGACAAAGAAGGAGGTACAGGGCTTAGGGAAGAGCAGGGAGAATAGCAGGGAGAGGATCTCAGGCCAGTTCCCAGCCTGTCCCTTGTCTCCCATCTTTCCGAGGCCTGCCAACCCAGGATAATGGGCATGACCAGGCCACCTCTCCCCGGCACCCTCCTGGGGAGACCCAGGGCAGTTGGTAGGGGAGCCTTGTCCTTGCTCTCACTCCTTTCTCCCCGAATCAAGGAACAGCAACAGGGGACAGAGGACAGCAGAAGACACGGCCAATCTTCCTCACACTCTTTGCCACTTTTCTGCTGCGTTGCAAAGGCCTGGTGTGTTGGGCTGCCAGTGATTCCTGAAGGGTTTGGCTTGCTGCTGAAAAAGTGTGGGCGCCATGGAAGGTTGTGTATAGGAGGGGGACATGGCCTGCTTGAGCATGTTTCCATTTGTAGGAGGTCACAGAGAGGAGTACAGCATTAATGGGGGCCAATCTGAGTGGACATTGAAAAACATTTTACAGATGGAGAGAGTGAGGGTGAGTAGCTGCTGCCCAGGATTGCCCTGCTGGAGGCTGAGAAAGTCAGAGCCATTTAGCCTCAAATCCCAATCCCATCACTTGGTGCATGTCCTAGCAGTAACTCTGAAGATAGTGGCACAATCACCCTTTGCAGATAAGACACTGTGGGCAGATGGAGGAGCCAGGAAACGCTACTGTTCTGCAAGTTCTTTGCTTCTCTCAAGGTAGCCATGGAGGGCAGAAAGTCTGGGCAGAGGATGGAATGTGTTTCTTCACCAGGAGCAAGACTTGTGCTGGGACGAGGGCTCTCAGGAGAAGTGCCAGCCTCCACACTCTTGGGCTAAGCCCCAGGGCTTCAAATAACCTTGATGAGTGCTTAATTTGTTGCAATTTTTAAAAATTTGTTGCAACCACAGAGCTGGCATGTACGATTGAACAGATTACATACTGCATGATTCCAAGAGTTACAAGGCATAAACCTGGGTAATTTATCTTGTAGCCCATGGGACAGCATATAGTGGTGGCCACAAGCAAGGGTTCACTGGGCAAGCAGTGGGATTCAAATCTAGTCTCTGCCACATTTTTGAGACACTCTATTCTTTTCCTTGCGGCCATTTCCTCATCTGTAAAATGGGGCTGTTGATTGACATCCCTTCTCCTTTGGATCCTGTGAGAGATCAGACCACAACAGTCCCTCCCACTGCACCCGGTTCCTCAAACTTTACCTCCCTATCTGGACTTGAGGGCAGGGAGTAGTCCTGCCAGATTGGTGCCTGCCTCCTCCCTGCCTGCTCTGTCCTGGCACAGAGAGGGATCAGGCACCCATCTGTGCACAGCAAGATCTTTGTGGGTACAGTGGGCAGCAGGCCCTGGTCTGCTATCACCTTTGGAACAGTCTGGAGCCTGGTCTAAGTGACCCCCTCCCACTCCCTCCCACTCCTCTGGGAGGAGCTCACCCAAGCAGCCCTGGAAACTGGTGAGCACAGGCTGGCTCCCCATAGGAAATCCTGTTTCCTTTGGCTAGCACTGTGACTTAACATTCTCCAAGTAGTTTCCAAAATTTTAAAATATGGAGATTACACTCAGAAACCAGGATTTCTAACTACTCTTAAAAAATAAGATCTAGTAACTGAGGGTCCTTGAGTGGTGGTGAGCAGCCGTTGTCCATTTATGCTGGATAAGTGCCATTTAGCCTGCCAGCCAATCCACCTCGCCCAAGCCCCTTTCCTGGGGTTAACCAGAGACCCCTGGCTCCATAGGGCTCCTGGGCTGACAGCTGACCTGTTGAATCTCGGTCTAGCAAACTGTGAGTGAAGATCCTGTATTGTATAGAGGGCATCCATCACCAGGGAGAACCCACGAGGCTGCCCTCCAGTGGTGCCAGGCTATCTACCAAGCCTGCCCTCCTACCCCGGGTGCCATGTACTGACTTTCTCTCCCTCCCCTGCCTCCACCCAGCCATGGAAGCTACTGCCTCGCTTTGGGACACAAACATACACACGTTATTAGAAGCCCAGATCAAAGGCGACGTCCCACGGCCGCTGCTCAATGGTCCCTTTGTGCAGACGGAAGCCTGCAAGAGAGTTAGAATCCAGGCAGAGCAGGAGGGGCTGGGAAGGGGGCACAGCACAAAGATCCTTGTCACCCGGAGAAGTCTGCAGAAACTGATGTTAAAAGAGGCGCCAGGTGGAGGATGTACCCCAGCTCCCTGTCTGGAGATGCAAATGGAGAATTCTCAGTTCTGTGAGAAGAAAACACTCATCACTTGAGATCTCGAAGAGAAAGATGACAGTGGCCGGGTGGAGGAGCAGCCGCCGCATGTGCCCTCTGGCCCTTGCTGACGGGGGTGGGTGTGATGCAGGCTTACAGCAGAAGGGTGGCAGCAACCTTGTCTTGGGCACAGAGTCAGAAGAAACAAAAACTGATTTCAGTTTTGGGGGGGTGATGGGAAGGTTAGAAGATGCTGTGGGGATCGGGTCACCTCTGGTGAGACAGGTCTGCTCCCTTAGCCACTGAGACCTACAGTAAGCATTTCTGAAACCCCTACTGTATGCCATGTACAGTGTGGGACGAGGCAGGCACAGAGGGGATGAGCTGGAGTCAGGTGCCCACTGTGGAGGGCCAATGTCAGCTGTAACTACTGCATCAGAGACCTGGCATCATAGGCCACTGCCCTGGCTGGATGCCCCAAGCAGGTCACACGCACTGTCTCCTTATATCCTGGGCCAGCGGGAACAAAGACGTGCTTTGAGAGTTCCAAGGCAAAGCCAGGCACCTGCCTGCCAGGGCTTGGGGGAGGAGGGCTAGTGAGCAGGTGTGGAAAGGGAGTTCTCTAGGAGGGGACCTCCAGGACTAAATGGAGGTCGAGAGGCCTCTGTGGTGCTCAGATACAGAGGAGACCGGCAGAACTGATGACCCAGTGAGTGGCGGTGATCTCTAAACTTGGCAGACTGCTGGGCTTGTCCTGGACCCTCCGCGCTGTCTGTCTGTCTCCATTCACTCCCCAGGATCTCCTCTAGATGGGGCTTTCAGTTTCACCTGCTCATGACACCTGCTGGCAGTTGGTGGCTCACACGTGAGCACTGCAGACCCAGCTGCTCGAGCGTCCATTGCTCCAGTTGCTGGATACTCCCATGGTCCAGCCAGGCTTCATCCTTCCTCCCTGCAGACACGCTCTCCGCGCAGGCCTCCTCTACTCAGTTCTGGCTCCAGCCTTCCAGTTGCTTGGTCTCCAACATTAGCTCCTCTCTTTCTCTCCCACCCTATGTCCTACATGGTAGCAAATGTTGTCGCCTTTAAATTCAAAATGCATTTGGCATCCAACTTCTTCCAGCTCCTCCATTGCTCTCCCCCTGGCCTAAGCCACCATCACCCCAAGCCTGGCCTCTCTCCATCACCCCTCAACCCAGCTCTGTTCTTAACACAGTAGCTGCTTGCTGAAGGGCCCAGCTCCCCGCCAGTGGCTCTTGTCTTATTCCAGGAAAGCTGATGCCCCTGCTGAAGCTCATAAGGGTCCCGTGGGCTGGGTATCACCTTCAGCCTCGTTTTCTTCCTTGAATCTCAGCTCTTTGCTCTCTCTGTTTCAGAGCCAGTGGCTTCTGCATGTCCTCAGTGCAGGGCCTTTGCACTGCCATTCCCTCTGCCAGGGCCACTTTCCCTTGGCATGCTTTGGCTTCCTTCCCTGTTTTCATGCCTTTGTCCCAAGGTTGCCCTCCCCAGCTTGTCTAAAATTGTAACCTCCTGTCCTGATCTTTCTTCTTCCTCTTTCCCACTTGATCCACACCTCCCCTAAATATACTATGTTGTATGTTTTTGTTTTTGCTGTTGTTTTTTGAGACACAGTCTTGCTATGTAGTTCATCCTACCTGGAACTCACTAAGCAGCCCACGCTGGCCTCAAACTCATGGCTGCCCTCCTGCCTCAGCCTCCAAGTGCTGGGATTACAGGCGTGTGCCTCCACGCACTATAGTGTATTTCCCCAGCTTATTTATTTCTTTTTTGTCTTCCTTCATGAGGACAGAAATTTTCATCCAATTTGTGGACACGAGTGCCTGGTATACATCAGGCCTCCAGGAAATCTTCACTGAATGACTTGATTAATAAAAAAAAAACACCTATAATTCTTCGTTCTTCTACCCTGACTTCCTCACCCTCAACTCCGCTTAATGCTACTTACTCTGTGCAGTTCCCTGGCCCCAGGAGCTACTGAGAAGGCTCACGTTGGCTCCAGCCTCAAAGTGTGTGTGGTCCCCTCCCCTCAGGGCATGTTACAAATGCTGAACCTCAGGTCCTGCTCGGACTGCACTCTCACAAGTTCCTGGGAGGGGCTGGGGATATAGCTCAGTGGAATAAGCGCTTGCCTAGCAAGCGCAGGGTCCTGAGTTCGATCCCCAGTACCGCAAAAAAAAAAAAAAAAAAAACAAGTTCCTGGGAGATTCCAAGGAGCCCTCTCTGGACTATTTGATGTCAGCCCAAGAAAGGAAGACCCAGTGCTTTCAGGGACCCAGGTTCAGGAATCCAGGCATGGTCAGGGATGAAGACAGCCTGTGTCTCCAACATAGTTCACCATTTCTGGTCCTGCCCCTGCTTCTGCTCACCAGTTCACCTGGACCCCAAGCAGCTACCCCAGTTCCTAGGACTATGCCTTCTCCCTCAAATTCTGCAACAGATTTTGACTGGTTGGCACAGGAGTGAGGCATCTAATCAGCTGTGGCCCAGGAGAAATGGGGTTAGGTGATGCCAACACTGAAGCCATTTAATGGGAGGGAAAGAGAGGAGGAGGAGGAAGAAACTAGGTTTGGAGGGAGGGTATGTGACACAGGCAAATGGACCAAGAGCTTTGCTTCAGTGGCTGCTTTCCTTTGCTCCTCAAGCCGTGGGCTTCAAAAGCCCCAAGTACCAACTCAGAGCCTCGTGTGAAGCTTTCCAACTGCTCAGAGGCCTGGAACTCCACAAAAGTGTCCTCAAGTGTATGAAAGGGGCACATGTGAATATTCTCCATTATGGAGGCTTTATACACTGACCCTGTCCCCTCTGAGAGTTCCTTCCTATTGCACTCTTAGTCTAGACCTGGACCAGAACTAGGAAAGGACCTTGGAAGTCGTTAGCTCCAGCAGGTTCCAAACCGTGTTCTATGAACTTCCACAAAACGCTCCTGGTCTGGTGAGTTTAAGAAACCCTGCTTGTGGTCTCCTCTTAGAGAAGAGCAAAGCTATATGCTCATGGAGGGCTCTAAGTCCTCCAGAAGAGGCGCTCATCTTCCTTTAGCTAAGCCAAGGCTTCCCAAAGTTTCTCACAAGCTCGCTCTTTCCAATAGCATCTCAGAAAAAAAGTGTCCAGTGAAACCCATTTTAAGAAATACCCACCAGCATGACCTTCCCTTGGATGCCGTGGATGGGCACCCCGGTGTACAAGGAGCCTGGAAATGGGCAAAGCTGGGAATCATGAGTAGGCTTCTCAGCCGAACCAGGGAAGCTGTGTCCTGAGCGTATCAAAACACCCTTCACTAGGGAGGAGTTGGTGCTACGAAAAGCCGACTTAGACAGACCCTGTCTCAAAAATAGAAAATAAAAAGAGCTGGGGATATAGCTCAGTGTAAAGGCTCCTGGTTCAATGCCCGGTATTACAAGAAAAAAATCAGTTCAACCAATATTTGGAGGAGGCTCCAGCAGCTGTCCTGTGGGGCCTCTTTCCTTTAATACCCGCATGGAGTGGCACGGGGAACCCATCCCTTGTTCTAGGAGAGGTGAACACCCTGTGTCAACTCCGGAGACCAAGGCTGGGGCCAGTGATGCTCCTGGGCTTCTGGCTCCCATCCTCCCTCCCACTGTGCAGCTTCACTCTGAAGATTGCCCATGGCCTGGGGTCCCATGGATGACCTGTACTGGGCCACCTTCCTGATCCCTTCATTCTGAATGATGCCACGGCCTCAGAAATGTGGTGAGGACTTTGAAGAGGGTGTGGAGCTATGGAGGGAGGTGACAGCTACCAACTGTACCATATCCCTCCCAACGTGACTTGGCTGCTCGTCCCTGATCAGAAGCACCCCTTCTACCACCCTAATTCATGCTACATGGTACTTCTTACACCTCAGTCTGCCTTAAGACCTTTCTCTTCTCCTCCCCGGCTGCCATCTCCAAAATCACTGCTACTTTCTCCTTCAGAGATGTTTAACTCTCTTCTCACCCAAAGTGGGTCCCAGACCCCTGCGGACCCAGTGAAATGAAGCAACTCCAGGAACCTAGCAACTGAGAAACCACTGGAGACTCTGGAGTTAGCTTTTTCCTTTGTACTTTCATTCTTTCTCCCTGTACTGGGAAATGAACCCAGGGCTTACACAATGAACTGCAGCCCTAACCATTTTTTAAAAATGTGTTTTTGAGACAGGTTCTCATTACATCGGTAAGTTGCCCAGGCTGGGCTTGAATTTGCCATCCTCCTGACTCAGCCTCCCCAGGATCTACCATCTTAGTGACCATAGCATAGCCCAAGGAGTTACTCCCTTTCCACACAGACCCATATGATATGCTATGCTGTGCTGGCCACTAAATATGGAGATACAAGGTGGGTGAGACCCCAACCTCAAGCGGGTCTCCAGGAGGAACATTGGTCTCCTTATTTAAAAAGCAAGGAGCGCCAAATATTTGCAGGAGACTGAGGGATGCCCTGGCTATTGACAGCAGAAAAGATCCAGAGGAGGCTTCCTCTAGAAAGTGGTGTTTAAAGGGGGTCCGATCAGATGGCTTAACTTGCGGAATGGACAGCCAGCCAGGGTGATGTGGTTAAAAAAACTCCCCCCAGCCCCCTGCTCTGTGTTTGTCAGATTTCACCTAAACCAGCCTTGCTAAGTCTCCAACCCCATGCAACACGTTTGCTATAATCTCTCTCTCTTATCTCTCCCTTGCCTTCTTCTCTCATTCTCCTCCCCCAGAGGATGGGAAATCTTCAAAGAAAAAGATGTGTCACAGTAAGTATACAGCCCAAGAAATGGGCCAGATAAATTATTAAAACACATAAAAAGACAGTGAGTCCTGGGGCCGGCAGTCCTTGAGGTGGAACAGCCATCCCAGCTGGACTGTGCACTGGTGGTCCCCAGAGTCTCTCCTCAGAGTCTGAACAGGCTAACACCTCCCCATGCAGCCCACACTGTGTACTCTCACTCAGGGGCCACATGTGGGGGCGTCACATCCCAATAGCAGTAAGAGCCTGGGCGCTCGGTGGGCTGAGAAGTACCAGGCCCAAGGTGGAGGGGACCGCAGTGTCTGCACATTTGGGATTTACTTCCCTTAAGACTCAAGCTGGAGGGGCTGGGGGTATAACTCAGTGGCATAGCTCAGTGGCGTAAGTGCTTGCCTGGCAAGTGCAAGGTCCTGAGTTCGATCCCTGGTACCGAAAAAAAAAAAAAAGACTCAAGCTGGTAACCACTGAGTTTTAGTTTTTGCTTTTATCTCTTTTTGAACTGTAAAAAGAAATTCCCAAGGGGGCGAGGGGGATACTATTTTCTTATGAAAGAAGAAAGCCACGACTGGTTTAAGGAAGTCACCAACTTTCTAAGCACTGTGAGAAACAACACTCAGAGTTGTGCTTTGACTTTAGTGCACCCTGGCACGGGCGGGGGCAGGGGTGAGAAAGGCAGCAACCCGAAGTGAATTTCATTTCCACGTGAGGAGGCCCGGATTCAGGGACTCAAGACCTACCTGGTGCTATACCTGACCCTGTTGTTCTGCTCTGTTCTTTCAATGTCCTATAGCCCAGGATTCTGACATTTGGGAGTAGATGACATGGGGGGAGGCTGTCCCCTGCATTCTAGTAGGACATGCCCCCAGACATTGCCAAATGTCTGCTGTGGAGCAAAGTCACCACATTATTAACCCACTCATTATGGTGACTGTCCATGCCCATCTTCTATCCAGCGGAGAATGAGGATGACATTGAATGAGAATGGCAATTGTCCATTTTGTTCTCTGATAAGTATTTCAAATGCCTAAGACAGTGCTTGCCACATGGCATTTAGTATGTATTTCTGGATGGGGTCTTTCTCTCTACTGATGGGCTATGAGGTCTGCAATGTGTTGGGGCAGCCTGCTGTGGTAAGATAAACATGACAGGGCAATCAACAGACATGCGTTTAGGTCCTAACAGGCTCACTGACTAGCTGTGTGACCCTGGGCAAGTACATCACCTCTCTGAGTCTGGTAGGTTTTTCTACGAGCCCGCATGAGAGGGTGGTTATGAAGGCTGTACAAATAGGACAATGATAGTTGTAGAGTAGGTGCTGGATGAAGAACTGCTGACACGGGTTTAATTAATGCACCTGCTTGTAAGAACAGCCCTCATTTCCTCCGAACAGGGGTGAGGGAGGGGGGCTGGGGATTGAAGTGGCGGAGGGGGGTGGGGATGGCAAACTTGGACTCTGGGTGGAAGCCCCTGCAGGATGGAGACACTTATGGTTCTGGGGGGGGCACACTATTCTCAGTGTCCTTTCGCTTTTTTCTTTTTTGGTATTGAGGCTTGCTAAACTGCCCGGGCTGGGCTCGAACCTGTGATCCTCTTGCGTTAGCCTCCCAGAGTGCTGGGATTACAGGCTGACACGTGTAGCTGCTCAGAGCTGTGCTGCCCAGTATAGCAGCCACTTGCTTCATGATAAGGTTCTCTTACAATGTGGCTGGTTTGGGCTGGGCTGGCTTTTGAGTGTAAAATATACCCTGGGCTTTTAAAGAGTGCAAAACAAAGAATGTGACATCTTGTATGTTTAGAGATTATTTTTTGACATATTGGGTCAAAGAACATATTAGTATTAATTTCATTTATTTCTTTTTACTTTAAAAATGTGGCTACTTAGAAAATCTAAAAATCTACTTAGAAAATCTAAAATTGCACATGAGGACACATGCTTTTCCATGGGACAATGGTGCTCTAGGGACAGGTAAAAAAAAGCAGGATGGAATCTCCATTTTACAGAACATGAAACTAAGGCTCACACAGAATATTCAGCAGAGAAGGAAGAGCTGCTCTGTTCACTGAGCTTGAGTGTTTTTGGATTTTGTTTTGTTTTCCCACGCCCAGGCTGTCTGATACCAGGGAGAGCTTAACACAGGCCCAAGGTGTCCCCAGCAGAGCATGCATTCTCTCGGAGAACCACAAAGGTGGGGTGGAACCTCTTGATGTCGCCCTCCTCTCCGCGGAGACCTCCCCAGACAAAACAAACAAGCCCTTGGGTCTGGAGAACTGCAGCGGGGAGCGGAAACCAAGAAAGATCAAAGACCCAGCGGTTACCCCCTTCCGGGCCGCGCAGCTTGGCAGCTTGCCCCGACCCCAGGCGGGCACCCACTGGCCCCTAGAGGAGATCTGAACGATCGGCTGACAACTCGGGGCTGCAGGACACTTGTCGCCTCCAGGGGCGGGCTGGACCCTCAGTGGCCCGAGATGCAGTGGGGGTTTCTCCAGGACTAATAAAAAACTAGAGGGTCGGAGGAGGGACAAGGGCGGGAAGTAAACGAGCACTTTCTGCAGGAGGCAAGTCGTGCGAAGACTGTGAAGAGGCGCTGCGGCAGGAGAGCAGTAGACGCTCGCACCAGAGCCTCTGTGGACGCCGCTCTCTACCTCAGTTTCCCCACCTATAAATTGGAGAAGCTGAATCCTGTTCTGCCCACGTCGAGGAAATAGAGAGGAGGGGAGGCACTGCACTGTTAAGGAAGGGAGCGGCTGTTCTGATGGCCAGAGCCTCCGCAACCGGACCCCAACCCCGGGTTGGGGAAGTGGATCGCTGCCGCAAGCTGTGCGGGCCCCTCCCGCGCCGCTCCAAGTCCCGCCCCCGGCTGCAGGGCCCTCCCCGGCTTCAGCCCCGCCCCTCCCCGACTAGGGCCCCGCCCCCTGAGGACCCGCCCCCACCCCCGCCGTGGCCCGCCTCGCCTTTGATGCACCGCTCCTGGCCAATGGGCGCGCGGGGAGGTGCGGGGCCGAGGCGGCGGGCTGGGGGCTCGGCGCGCCCGGGCGTCAGTCGGGCCGCGGCGACGGCGGCAGGAGCTCGTCCCGGCGTCGCCTCGGGGTTGCTCGGCTCCCGGGCTGCTCCGGGAGGAGGAGAGCGAGCCGAGGCGCAGGGCCCGCGGGCCGAGCGCATGGCTTAGGAACGTCCCTGCCTGCCGCGCCCCCAGCATGGGGAAACTTCACTCCAAGCCGGGTCAGTGCCCCACCGCGCGCGCCGCGACCCCGGCCCCGCGTCCCCGTACCACGTCGCTAACTCTCTCCTTCTCTTTTCTTTCCGGCTCCCGCCGCCGCCGCGCGCGATGTGCCTGCAGCCGCCGTGTGCAAGCGCAGGGAGAGCCCGGAAGGTAGGGGCGCGCGGGGCCACTGGGGAAGGATGGGGAGGCACCCGGGCGGCGGCCGAAGGGCCCAGCACGCCGGGTTGAGCTACCGGGACCACCCCAACCCCAACTCCCGCGACCAGACCCCCAAGCCCGCTGCCCGAGCGTCCTCAATGCTCCTGCGAGCCTCCTCCCCCTCCGCGCGGTCCTGCGCTCCCACTTCTGACCCTAACCCCCTCCCCCTCCTACGTCCGCCTCTGCGCCGGCTCATCACAGGCTCTGCCCCCTCCTTCTGGCCCTAGCCCCTTCTCCCGGGATCTGGGCTCCCGCCCCCCGGCGCCCCCTCTCCTGACCTCAGCCCTCTTTTCTGCATTTGGGGCCTCCCGTGTTCCCTCTTCTGACCCCGGATCCGTCCTCCCCTCTCACTCACCGCTCTGTGATCCATGTTCTTGAGGTTTCCGTGAACCCGCTCTCATCGAGCTACCCCAGCTCTTGAACCCAGTGGACCTCTGAATGCCTTTGCTTGGCTCTCTGCCGCGCCCACTCCTTCCCTCCTCAGGGGTAACTTTCCTCAGGCCGACTGGGGCGATGCGCATACTCAGGGTCCTCTTGTCGTCTTGCCCCAGGTGACAGCTTCGCAGTGAGCGCTGCCTGGGCTAGGAAAGGCATCGAAGAGTGGATTGGGAGGCAGCGCTGCCCCAGCGGCCTCTCGGGACCCCGGCAGCTGCGGTTGGCAGGCACCGTTGGTCAAGGCACCCGGGTACGGTCCCCACCCTGACCCACCCCCTCACTCCTTTCAGCCTCACAGATAGGTGTCCACACCCCAGCTATTAGCACCCTCTTAACACAGCGCCTAGATCCAAAAGTCCTTCTCAGCTGCCCTTGCCCTTCCAGCATGACCCTGTGCCCTCCTGCTTTGGGGAACTTTGGAGGTCAGGCAGACACCTGTGTCCTGTCCAGTTGCTGGCAGAGGGCTGCCCGGGGAGGAAGTCCTAGGTGAGGAGGTGCCACAGGTCCAGCTGATGGGGAAGGATTGCTGGTGGGATTTGGGGGCCTGCTCTGACCTCCACCTAGGATCTGTGGCCAGCATTGAGCCCCCACTCCAAGGTGGGGAGGAATTGGAGCTATTGGGTGTGGGGAGATGGGGGAGATGGTAGGGGTGTCTTGGTGGAAGGCAGGGCTGTGCCGGCCTCACACCCCAGTGTGTGTCTGTGGCTCTCCTCAGTGCCATCTACCATCAGAGTGGAGAGCGAGGGGGCGCAGAGACGCAGCAGGGTCCTTAGCATGGCCGGCAGGGAAGAAAGGGCCTTGGTCTCCCTCAGCCCAGGCAGGAGGCTGTGCCTTCAGCCAGCAGGTTGCTGGGGTTGGAGTTGTTCCTAGGGAGCAGTGAGCAGTGTGACAGGGGACTGAGTGAGCGCAGCCCCAGCCTCTGGCCTGGGACTGGTGTTCACAGATGTCCTGTGAGCTCCACAACTCCGCACGGGGCTTTCAGATGGTCTGCGTGGAACTCTCGAAAGCCGAGGATCAAAGGATGAATCAACTTTTTGATGTGACATTTAATTTTTTTTTTTTAAACTTAGAGGGGAGCAGACTGAGTGTCAGGTCCAGTTAGTGCTTTGGTCCTACCCATGGAGGGAAGAGCCTGGTGGAGACTTCGATGTGTGTGGGTTTGTGTGGTGGGTACTGGCCGCTGGGTTGCAGGGGCCTGTGCTAGGCAGTGGGCCTGTCTGCTTGTGCAGTACCCTCTGTATCCTGGAGGAGCGCCCTCCCCCCTTCTTCTTGCTCTTCCTCCCCCTCCATTGCCTGGCTGGGGGCTTTCTCTTCTCCAGTTCTCTCTCGGCTGGGTTGGAATTGGAGCTGTGAGTCCCTTGCGAAGGTCAAGCCTTGGTGGGTGGGGAGCACTGCAGTGCAGCCCTTTAACAACAGAACTACAAACTTCTCTTTCTTCCCCCACCATCTCTAGTTTTTCATCTACTTATTTGTTTAAAGGCCACTGAAAATGATCCAGTTTAGCCATATGAACAAATGCATTTGCAGCTCAAGACAGAGGCCAACTGAGTGGATTTCCATTAATCAAGTTTTGGGTTTTTTCAGCCTGTTTATTTTTACAAAGTATTCCTGCAGAATGACATGTATTTGCAGTCCCTCCTTTTTTTTTCCTTCTTTTTTCCTAAACTGCCAGGCAGCTTTGCTCCATGCTAGAGGGGAAACTTGAAATACAGCGAGGGTTTACTTCAGTTGACTTTTATCTTCAAAGCCATAACAAATGTTACCCGCATGTTTTTGGTGGGTCTCCTTGGCATCCAGTCTGAGAGGATGGGGTGGGGGGAGGAAAGAAGGAGAGGAAAACAAAAGTCTGTCGTTTTTAATTAAATAGTAGTGTTCCCAGCAAGAGGAATGCAAGCCAATAAAAGTTGCCATTGGGGGAAATGAGGGAGGGTGGGGAGGGGGCCCCAGCTTAAGACTGTGGCTTTGGTGAAGTCATGGAATTTTGTTGCCTGGTTTCTTCCTCCAGCTGAGGACAGCATGGGATGGTGCTTGTCCCCCTTCCTCCCTCGCCCCCTCTCTTAAAGAAACGCTGAGGGGTCATTAATATTTGTTCAAAGTACTTTTGAAGATGTGAGGCATAGAGCCATCGGCATGACATGTGTTGGGTGGCTGGAGGGTGGGCCCAGCCATCAAAGACGTTAAGGGCGGGGTCTCTGCTTCCTTGGGAATTATTCTTAGTGGCTGGGCTTAAATGCCTGGCTTCTCACCTGCCTTGGTCCAGATGGCTCAGCTTTTGAGTCTGCAGAGGTAGGAAAGATGAGGCTGCCCTGGGAGATGGTCATGATAAGCCCAAGGTGTGGGGCAGCCCTGTAGGGAGCCTGTGAGGCAGTTTTAGGTGGTTCCTGTAGTAATATTTTTAATAGCTACCTATGCTTTTAATCAAAAAAAGGAACTAGGCAATCAAACCCATGATTTTGTAGATATGTTTGCTTAGGATGAAGTTAAGTTAAAAGAGACATAGTGTAAAGTTGATTCAGAGAAAAATACTAGGTACAAGTGATCAGCACTGTGAATGTGAGACAGGGTGTCCAAATTTGGGACACTGAGGGACAATGTTGGACTCTCCTTGGGCCTGTTTCATTTCCTGAGTGCTGCCAGCACTGGAGGGGTGGCTGGCAGGGTCTCCCGTGATATCATCAGCGTGTAGGAGGACGTGGGCTCCAAAGTCTGCCTGCTTCCAGGGCTGGCAGTGTCCTCTAGCCAGCTCCAGCCTGTCTCTGCGATGGCCTCTGTCTCTCCTCCACCTGGCCTGTCACCAAGTGGTTAGGGACACAGTGGCTTATCCAACTAACATTATTACTATTGCAACGACAGCTACTATTTATTAAGTGCCTGTGCATGTCAAGCACTTTGCTTACATTATCTTAATCTCCCCATAACCCTCTGGAGTTGCCTGCCAGCTGGTGTGGACTGAATTTCTCTCCCTTCCTGGAGCACTTTCTAGGAGAGAGGAAGTCATGTGTGGTGAGGTTCTGCACCAGAATATGGTCTGGGAGGGTGTGTACTGACTCATTGGGTGGGGGCATCAGCTAGCTGGTGAACATGTGGAGGTAAGCCGCCATGATGCAGGCAGTAGCAGGAGGGGCCGCTGTTCCGCCCACTTCCCGTGTGTCTGAGGACCTCCGGATGTGTTCTCATCGCGTGCAAGGTCGTGGGGTATGAGAGCGTATTCGCACTGCCACTAACCTAAGCCTGCCTTTCTGACTACAGAAATCATTGAGGTCAGGCTTACCTTATTAAGGTAAGGTCAGGTATACCTTAAGCAGCTCCTCTGCAAAATGGGTGTGTTATTCTCATTCCTGGCAGAGTTATAACAGATAACTCTTCACAAAGAATGTGGATGGAGATGGAGGTGCATGAGAAGTGATTATGAAACCACAGCTATGTGCCTCTGCCCATCCCCCTTACTAGGCGGGACCCAGGCTAAGGCTTGGGCCTTTGCCCCTTCCATGACTATGATAAAATCCAAGGGCACATGAGCTCACTGGAGAAAAGTTCGGGGAAATGGCAGGATACAAGTAATCTGAAAGAAGAACAATAGACTGAGCCACGCACATGCCAGAGATCCATGTGGTACACAGAAGTAAAAAGTAAAATAAGCATAATCATCTCAAAGAGATAGTGGAGTGTGTTGGAAATGCACAGCAGCAATAGGCAGTTGGAAAAGAAAACCAATCGGAAACATTGAGTTTGGGAAAAGCAATGGGTGAATACAAAAGTTTAACAGGTGATAGTCTAGCAGGATGAACTCAGGTGTTGGACAGGACAGTATGGTGACGCAGAACTTCTGCGCCTCTGTACTTGCTCATGTAGTGTGTGCATGTCTGTGTGTGTGAATATGCACAAGCAGGTTTAACACTGCCCCCCCACCCCCGGCTTGACCCTTTTGTTCTTTTACAGCAGAGATGACTGCAGAAATACATTGTGAGCTGTGGGCCAGGCAAGCCTGCCTCTAGATCAAAGGCTGCTGTCAGGCAGTTTGGTAATTTGATTAGGGGGCACCTAGCACATTTTGATATTTGGGGAAGATTAGGAAGGTGCAGGCCTGATTGGAGCCCGTGGGGATGTGCGCGGCTGGGTGATGAGATTGGAGGCTGGCCCAGCTGCTGCCCAAGTGCTGGATTCCAGGGGAATTACCCTTGAATGATACCACTTGGCACAATTAAAAGGCCCCATGTCTTCGCCATATGGAAAGTGTTAGGCCTCCTTACGTGGTTTCAAAGCTATGTGCCGGGAGGTGGACTTGACATTTGAGGTAGAACATAAATTAAGTACTTGGTGTTTCAGAATTAAAAGATGATTTACTCCGCAGCTGGTGGAAGACTTGGTGTGGAGGAATTGGACAGAGGTTCTCCTTTGCCATGAACACCCAAGGGCAGCTTTGTAACCCAGCTTTGCTTTCTTTACACCAGGGAATGGAGAGGAGAGGCTCGGAAAGCTGAGCTGGGTCAAATGCCAGTGGGCTGCTGGCTTCCCATAGGTCTGGGTCCCTGGGGGCTGCTGGTGGTGCTGTGATGCATCTTTGATGAGGGTGCTGGTGGAGGATTCGGGGACTCCCTTGTCCTCTTCTCTGTAAGGCTGGAGCTGGGCCACATGTGTGTGCTGGTCCCTAAAAGTCAGGAAAACTCCTATGCATGTGTGTTTTGTCAGAGACCCAGGGAAAATCAAATGCAGGAAGCATCCACTGTGTGCCCTGCAGGGACTTAGAACACAGGGGTGTTTCTTCTCCTCATTGTAGGGGGAAGGTGTCAGAAGTGGGGAGAGAAGGTAAGATGGTAGAAAAGAACCCGCCACCTGTGGTACCCCCGGGGCACACAGTAGGTATTTACCATATACTGAATGAATGAAAGAAGGAAGGAATAACAGAAATTAGATTAAGTCACCGCTTCTGTCTCTTTCCCCAGCTGGCTTCTCTCCTTTATTTCTGCATCCCAGTTCCATCTTCTGAGGTCCCACTGTCCTGAGTGGAAGAGTAGAACAGGCCTTTTTTTTGGACACAGCATAACTGATTAACTAGGTAATTATTAATTAATAATGAATAGCAATTCATTCTCGATAATAGTTCCCTAACTGCCAGGCACTGGGGATCTAGTAAAGAGTAAGAGATATGTGTTGCAGGTTGTCTTATGGCTTCCAGTGTAATGAATGAAGGGCACCAAGGCACCAAGACGCAGCAAGTGCACAGACGCTTGCTTGGGAGTGATGCTCTGGGCAGGCGGTGTGGGAGGAGTGCAGACAGGCTCACCATCGTCCTTGGAAGAGGGATGGGTGGGTTTGTGGGGAGGGTTCTGTGTGGGATTGGGCTGGGTGGAAATCTTTCCTTGTGCTTCTCTTCCTGGAGAACCCTGCCTGTGGGCAGTTCTGAGTTACCTGTCCCTCTGCACAGGTGTGTGGGTTGGAGGTGGATCCAGCTGCCAGCACACTCCATGGGGCTGATTAACAGAAGTGACACAGTGACTGGGGCATCATTCCAGCTGCTTCAGTGGCCCGATGGTCCCTCTAATTGTGTCAGAAGAGGTCAGTTGTAGGGCCAGAAACTTAGTTGTGGAGAGCATGGGGGGATGAGGTATGAGAGTGGCTGCTGACAGACAGAGGGGAACACTTCAAAGGCCAGGGGACAAGAGGCAGTGACAGCTGACCCCAGAGGGAATCCATCCTACCCTGGAACTCAGAGTGCATATGCCTGAGGGAAGAGGCTTCCTTGCCTGGGCTTATCACAAAGAAAGGGACATACAGAGTGACCATTCAGTCAGAGGGACAGTGTAGTGACACAGGTGAGTCACGGAGCCCAGACCCCTCTCAGCTCAGGGTTCTTGCAGCCTCACTCAACCGCTGTGGGTTCACACTCACTTTGGCTTGGAAACATAATTTTTAGGTCACTTCTTGGATTCCAAGGCAGGTACTTCCCCTGCTACCTCCCTGATCTCTGTGTCTGTCTGTCTATGTCTCTCTCTCTCTATCCTTCCTTTCACAGCTCTTGTCTCTCACAGAAATTCTTTCTCCTCCTCTACCCTCCTGCCAAGGAAGGAAAAATTTCACTCTTGAAAAATCCCTGCCATTCTCTCTGAGGGAGAGCTGAGGCAGGAGCCCAGAATACCCTGGAAGAAATGCCAGAGAGAGCTGAAGGCCTCAGTTGTTGAATCTGGAAGGAGGGCTTTGATGTCACCCCGCTCCGTTTATTCTGGGACGCTGCCTGCTCCTCTATGGCTTCAGACTCTCTGCGTGAAGAATGGCCAGCTTCCTTCAGGGGCTGGACCAAAGGCCTGCGCACTCCCTAAAAGGCAGCCCGAGGATGTCGCCACCCCTGCCAAGCCCAGGTGGGGTGGGGGCCTTTTCTAAACACACACTCCAGAGACATAAGTAATTCTTTGATAGCTTCCCGGGCAAGCTGGAGCTGTTTACCCCTGTGGGCACCAGTCACGGGGCTCTGGGAGGAAAGCCTCAAGTCCCTCTGCTGAAGTCATCCTCAGCCTCAGCAGTGCACATATGCGCTCTGCCCGTCCGCCCAGGCGGGTCCTGGGTGTGTGTGTGTTTTGAGGGCTTTGAGAAGTTGGTCTGGTCTTTGCATTCCTTGCTTACAGAGCTACGTGGGCTGTGGTGGGTGTGCAGGGCCTTCCCTGTGACTGATGCCTTTCGAGGTCCCCTCCCATCTCTGCACAGAGGATTCTGCAGCTGAGAGGCAGGGTGGAATCACCCCGCTTCAGCCCCTGTCCACTGAGTGCATTTATCCAGACCTTACTGCAGCTGCAGTAAGTACACGCTGAGTAGTCACTTGATGCCAGGGATACATTTATTCTGAGCAGAGAACACAGGTCTTGCTTTCGTGGGACTTACAGTCTAGTAGGAAAAGATAAATATTTAAAAAAAATAAACTGTACAGTTGAAGCAGTGCTATGTTTCTCCAGAGAAGTACTGGGTGCTTTTTGAGCCGTCGGATGTCATCTGGGTGGTTATTCACCCTGCGAATAGTTAACTACCTTCCCCAGGCCAAGCACTGTGCTTAGGACGCTATGAAAATTATGGGGACTAGGACATCATTCTTACATCAGAGCATTTAGAGTAAGTGCAATTAAACTCTGGTTATTGCCTCTGGTCTGTTTTTCTTCTCTTATTGCATTGGTTTGCGTCTCCTATGTACTCTGTATAATAGTGATTAAGTATTGTGTGTAGTGTTTATGTGGTTAAGAAAACTTGCTTCCATGGCTGGATTGCTAAGAATTATAAAATGAGGAATCATGAGTGAATTATATCAAATGCTATTGGGCTGTTGATGGACCAAGTCATTCTGTGCTGGTTTGATGTGTAATTTGTATGCATGATTTTCATTGCTAGATTTCCCAGTATTCAATTTATTTACACTGCTAAAATAAATCTTTTTGTCATGATAGATTATAAAGCTGGCCATCCATAATGCATATCCAAGGGTTCAATCAAAGATTGAAAATTTAAAAAAAAAGTGTGCTGAGCATGCACAGGCTTTTTTCTTGTTATCCACTCCCTAGACAATATAGTTCCACAACTAGTTACATAATTTACATTGTTTGAAGTATTGTAAGTAATGTAGAGATGATTTAAAGGCTACAGGAGGATGCGTGTGGGTTATATGCAAATGCTGAACCTGGTTATATAAGGGACCTATCATCAATGGAGTTTGGTATCCACAGGGGGTCCTGAAACCAATCCCCTGTGGATACCAAGGCATCACTCTACTCTTTTAAAACGTGGCTGTATTTGATATGTAAATGTTTTGCTTTGGATCTCTGCGTGGATGTTTGTTCATTAGCTTGGCTCATGGTTTGGGAAGATAGACACTGAGCAGAAAGACAATGTTAAAGGGAAGGTTGGGGGACACAGGGTCTAGATCAGAGAGTACCAGCTGGTGTAGGTGTAGGTGGTCAGAGGTGGTCTTGGGGGAAAAGTGATGTAAGCTGAAACACAGAGGTGAGCTGGAGATTGGAGGAAGGGTTATGGTCATGTCCGTGTTTGGTGCGTGGACCAGCCGTGGGAAGGAAAGGCTTATAACAAAGAGGGCAGTTTATTTGGGACCCTGACTGAGCTCCAGACATGGGCCTGGTGGCCTTCCTAGCTATGTTGTGGGCCTTGGGCTTCTTCCAGAGGGAAGTGGTGGGTCCTGTGTGAGAGGCCCGGTGCGACCTTTCAAAGGGGGGAGGGGATGTGGGATGAGTTCTTGGTTGTAAAAATGCTTCGGAGGATAAAGAGGAATCAGTGACAGACTATATTCTCTAGGCCCAGGGAGATTCTGGAAGTCTGCACTGGCCTTGGCAGAATGCTTGTTTCTCAGGGTGTCATCCAGTGACCCTTGAGGAGGTTGTAGGCAGGCAGAGGACCAGGAGAAATAGAAGTGGACTGAGGTTAAAGAGCAGGGGCTGTGGAGGCCAGCATCCTGGGTTACAGTCCTAGCTGCTCCGTTTCCTAACTATGAGACCATGGGCACCGACAGAGTTCTGCGTATTCCAGGTGTCCAGCTGGAAGTGGATGCATGTACAGCCCACTTATTACGGTGAATGAGTGCATAGTTAAATGGGAAAACTTTCAGAGCCCCCAGAGTGTGAACAGGATAGGGAGCCCTCATGCGGTGCTGAGGCGCCCAGGCCTAGCCACAGTGGGAAGCAGTTACCTATCTTAGGGTAGAAGGACCAGAGAGAAAGGAGTGTGGCTAGTCTTCACAGGCGCTACAGCTGAGGAATAGGGCTGGGGTGGCCAGGCAGAGATCTTAAGCATGGAGGATTAACTGGAGTTAGGGCCACGGTGCTGCAGTGGTGATAGGGTGGGGGGAAGTACCCCACCTTCTCTCCTTCCCGCCTTCTAGGTTCTTGCCTGGACTTCCCCTTGGCTGACTGCAGAAGTTGACAGGCAGGGAGGCCCCTGGAGTTTAGTGCCCCGAGGTCGGCTTCCCGGGGTACAGAGAAGGGGCAGGAAATGATGGGGTCACAGACAGCAACAGAAGAATCATCTCGGCCTCAGTTTCTGCGTCTGGAAAGTGAGGATAAAAATGTCACTTGCCTCCTATGGTGGTTGTGAGGAGTCTCCTTGGGAAATGATTGTAACTCCCCAGCACATAGTAAGTGCTCAGTACAAAGTAGCTGTTGAAGTTGTTCAATCACAAGGCAGACACGGTTTGTGGAGATTGTGGGGGGCGGGGATTTTGGAAGGAGGTGGTGCCTGAGTAGAGCTTTAAAGGGTGATAAGACTGAGATCAGCAACCTACAGGGACCAGAGGGGTCATATCATACATACAGCAAGACCGAGTGGGAGACAAGTGGCAGGTGTATGGACGGGGTCCCCTGAGAATACATGCCCTGTCCCAAGGGGGCAGGGTCTCTCAGTCCCAACTGACTGTTGCTGACTGGCATCTAGATTTTTATGCAAAGTCTTCCCAATTTAAAACACTGTCATCCAGTTTGGGCCATAGTACCCCGGGAGCTTACAATTGCTGGTTGAGACCTTAGTGTTTTGGTGGTGGTGGTAGTGGTGATGGGTCTCAGTGTGTGAGTGATAATGGGATACACAGGGGAGTATGAGGCAGTCTGAGCCTTGTGCCGAATGCTGCACCTACATTTTCTCTCTCACTGAATCCTTGCAACTGCCTCCTGGACTGCTTCCCATCGTACAGATGAGGAGACAGGCTCACATCTAGCCAGGAGAGCTGGATGCAGGTTGCATCCAGGACAGAGAGAGTACAGCTCTAGCCAAAGCTCAGTGCTATGAAGCTGTGACAGACAGTTTCAATTTGGCTGGAGAACGGTGTGGGAGGGAAGGTGGAGTGGATGTGGTGAAGATGTGCTTTGGGCTAGCAGGGCCCTGGAAAAGGTGCCAGAAGTGTGATGCAGCTGGCAGAGTCTGACTTTTTGAGTCCAAGTCTCAGGTGCTTTTCTCCTTACTGGGTGGCCTTGGGCCAAGTAATACTTCCTCTTTAATCCTCAGTCTTCCAATCTCTGGAATGGATGCAGTGATGGTTCCTACCTTGGGGAGTTGTGAAATGAGCTCATTTCAGGAAATTGGAAAATAAAGCAGATCTTGTCCCTCCCCTGGCAGCTTTCTTATGTGGTTTGCTAATGACCACCCAGATGTGAGCTGAGTACGCGACCAGTGCGCCAGGTATGATGCAGGGAGAGAACAAAGGCAGTGCAGGAGATCAGAGGGGATTCTACTTTGGACGGGTGTGACCCTCAAGTTCTTTGACCCAAAGGATACGTAGGAGACAGCCACCCGGCAGAGGGCTTGGTGAGAGCCTTCCAGGCACAGGCCGTGGGAAGTGCAAAAGCCAAGCGATGTGTGTGAGTGGTTCCCAAAGTCCTTACTTCATCCGTGGTGTCTGAGGACCAGACGCCTCTGAGATGTCAGGGCAGGAATCTGAGATCTGGCAGAGGAGTGGCCAGCGCCTGCTGGTGTGGGTGGAGCTGCTCTGTTGCAAGCCACGGTGAGCCCGTGTGTACTGCTGCAAACCTCCCGTGACTCCAGCTTCTCTTTGTGGTGGTGGAGCACCAGGAAGCAGGGGGAAGACTTTAGTCCCCAGAAATAGTGTCATCCTGGAGCTGACTGACTGGCCGCACGGGGGCTGCCCAAGCCTTGAGTATGGAGCTAAGGGCTGGTGAGGGTGAGGGTGAGGCAGAGCGCAAAGGGCCGCTGTTAGCAGGATGGGCCCATGTCCTCTCAGGCTGCAGGTAAGGGCTGGGCAGGGCCACAGCTTCCCAGGTGGGCTCCTGCTGAGGATATTTTTCTGAGTCAGAAGACTGCATGGGCTAGGGCCCCTACGAGGCCTCTGCTTGTGGCGCCTCCACTGAGTAGGTTTGGGGCACTGCTGAGGGCCACCATGCCCGCTTCGTGCTTGTTTTCCTATGTTACAGGGTAGTTGTCGACCTTGACTTTGTTGTTTTGCCCTTCTTTTCCCCATTAGTGTCTCGACAGACTACAAAAGCAAAAAGGTCATTTAAGAAAACCCCTACAAGCCAAGAACAGAGCGCCTCTGAAGAGAGTGCCGAAGCCTTCTCTTTGCGCACCCCTGTCCTGGGAAGTTAGAGAAGTACATTGGCTCGGGCAGTTCTTGGTGGGGGCCTCCTCCCCTGCTGTTTTGTGACTGCAGGCTTGGTGTGTCTGTTAACTGCTGTCTGTGTGCACAGCCCTATGCTGCCCCGTGGGAAGGAGGTGCTCTTTGCTGAGTGCCTGCTGATGCCTCACGCTCACTCCTCACAGAACCCTGGTGAAGTAGGTGTTGCCAGTATACTCATTTTACCTATGGGGAAACTGCAGCATTAAAGAAGTCTACTACCTTGCCCAAGGACACTTGACTTGCAAGTGACCATAGCTCGTGAATTCATTTCAGTACCCAGAGTTTAGAAGAATGAAAAAGCAAAGAATAAAAGTGTGAGAATAATCCCACACAGAGTAAGAAGGAATATTATCTTATGTTACTTTTTGTATTACTGGAAACATATATGCATATTTATACCCAAAATCATATAGACAGAAGGCCACTATAAAAGATAATTCCTACTTTAGGTCCTGATCATGGTGTTAGGTAAATATTGGTATTTGTTCATGAGTAGACAGTTAAGTGGGAAGACATCCAGTGCTCCCAGAACGTGAGCAGCATGGGGAGGCTCATGCGGTGCTGAGGCACCCAGGCCTAGCGGCCCAGGGAAGCAGCTACCCACTGTGGGTACAGGCTCTGGGACAAAATGCCTCGCTCTATTTCTCCTTAGTTGTGTGACCGTGACCTTGGGTAAGTTCCCTAACTCTCCTGTGCCTTCATTTTTCTTTCTTGGCTTTACAGCCATTTACCTTGACTTTTTTTCACCAGGACAGATTCTCCACAGACTATAGTGGTTCCTTCCCTTTCCTGCTAAGCACTGCACTTGCTTAGGGGACAAAGAGAGTGAGGAGTCCCATGGGGGCCCTATGGCTTCATGCCTGAAGCCACCCTCTGAGCCTGAGCCACAGTGATCTCTGCATGCCAGAAAGCAGATGGGGCTGAGGCTTTGGACTCTCTATCCTAGGAGTGGCCCAGCTTAGCTATTGGTACCTCTCCTGGCCTTTGCCTCCTCCTTGACATACGTTAAATGGGAAGGGGCTTTATTTCTGTTCCCATGAAAGAAAAGTCCGAAATGTGGTAACTGAGTCAGTTTGTGATTTGCTCAAGATAGTACAGTTTAGGCAGAGTGTGCCAGGACAACTTGTCTGTGGCTCTGTTGGCCCAGCTGGAGTGGTCTGTCTGCAGTAGTGATGGTGGTGAGGTGTCTGGGGCAGCTGGCCTCACCTGTGGCTAGCTTGGGCTCCCTCATAGCTCAATCATCTCAGATTGTCAGAATCACAAGGCTGCATCCCCAAGAGTGCAAAAGGGGCAACTGCAAAGGCCTTCTGAAGAGTGAGGCCACTGTGTTCTCTTGGGTAGGGCAAATCACGGGTGCAGCCCTCATTTAGGGTATACAGGGTGTAAATACTTGAGGGGTGGGATTCATTTGGGGCCATCAACATAGTCTACTGGAGAATATGGTTTAGAGAGAAGTCACCGAGAAGTGGAGATAGAAAGACTGAAAGGAAAGGTGTCCATTGGACTTAGGTGACCACTGGCATGCGATCATGGTTTGCTTTGGCACAGCTGTCCTGGTGAGGTGGCAGCAGCAGCAAGACTGCAGTGGGTCGTGCGAGGACTGAGAAATATTTGCATGTCAGCAGAAGCATGTGATTTTGAGAACATTCATGGCTGTGTTGTTGGAAGAATGCCAAATTGGTGACAACTCGAGTGCTCATCACTAGGGGACAGGTTCACAAGCAATGGCGTGACTGTGTCATGGGTTCCTGCACCTGGTAAAAGCAGGATGCGTTGGGGTCTCACGTGCTGGCAAGAAGAAAACCAAGAAAAGCTGTCCGATAAGCAAAGGAAGGACATAATTATAAGGAGACTGTGAGCTGGCCGCATGCATAGTTGGTTCTCTGAGGGCCTGTTCCATGCATAGGTCTGGGTCTGGGAGTTCCACATCTGCAGAGTCAACCAACTGTAGTTGAAAAATACTAACAAAGAAAAGTTGAACATGTACTCTTTTTTCTTGTCATACCCTCACTGATATAATGTAAAAACTGTTTACATAGCATTTATATCCCGTTAGGTATTACACATCATGCAGGGATGATTTAAAGTGTACAAGAGAGTATGTGTAGGTTGTATGCAGATGCTCCTCCATGTTATACCAGGGACCTGAGCATCTGCAGATTCTGGCACCTGCAAGTTCCTGGAACCAGTCTCCCATGTGTATAGAGGGACTGCTGTATACAAAAGTCTGTTCAGGCCAGTGTCACTGTATATTTGCAGGTGCATAGTGAAAGGTCTGGAAGGCTATCCTGTCAAAGATCAGGGAGAAGAATTTCACTTTTATGTACTTGACTTTACAAAAATGAGCATGTATTAATTGAAGGCTTTTCAAAAAGCAGTACATTTAAAATGAGAATGCAAGGTGAGGAGCTAGAACAGGTTAGCAGTTGTAAAGTAAGCTTACTGGGAATGGGTGGAGAGAGGGGACAGGTGCTGGAGGGGGCCATGGGGTGGGGACACACTGAGTGTGGCCCCGGGACCAACAGCTCCCGGACCTTCTGGGAGCTGTTTACCAGAGACTGGTTTCCTTGCTCCCCACCTTCTGAGTCGGAAGCTCCCTATACTGAGGACAGCTGTGCGGACTGGACTTGATGGTGAGGTTACAGAACCACATAGGAGTGGGGCGGGTCAAGGAGGGCATGGCATCCTGCATGGATAGACTCATGGTTTCTTAAACCTCTGTATGGATTCTTAAAAGGGTTTTCTGGTTCCCCCTCATTTTAGAACTGGAAGAAAGAAGGATGTGAAAAGGACGTGTGGTCCAGTGAACCTTCCTGGAGGTGGACAGCTCCTGGTCCACATTATGCAGTCTAGGAGCCGTTAGCCTCTATGGTTGGGAATGATCATGGCCTTCCTTCTAGACAGGTAGATTGGAGCACTGGCTCCTGATGTCATAAATTGGGGCTTCTTAACCCTGGAGGTTTTGCTTGGCGACTGCTAGTGGAGTTCCTGGGTGAGGACTTGTGCTTGTGGCACTTGTTTGGGCTCTGGAAGGCACACTGTGCTGGAGCTAGAGGTGGCAGCCCAAAACAGGGCCAGGTTCATCCTCCCAGTGTTTGTCTGGGGCTTCGTGGTTTTCAAGGGCTTCCTCATAGTGATTTGTCAGTTAGGTAATGTTTGCAGCATCTTGGCCAGGATCAGTACTTCTACCGTGGGGAAACTGAGACTGGAACTCAAAGTCCATGGGGCCCCCTCCTTGTGGCCCACCCTTGTAGCCTCAGGGCCACTTGTACTGTTGGGCACATGGCAGATGCTCAGAGAACATTTGCCAGGAAGGTGAAGCACAGAGTGCCCAGCAGCTTGGGCAGAGGGCACAGAAGTGTAGAGGAACAGAGCTCTTCACACAGAGCTCTGCTCTGCACCTTTAAAAAGAGCTTCTGCTTGCTTCTCCCCTGCCCTGCAGAAGGGGCCTCACATTTTGTGTGTGAGTTAAGTCATGCACATGATAAATGCATAAATAGCAAATCCAAACTGGTCCTGAAGGCCATGCAGCGCACAGGTAGCCTCATTCCCCTCTGCTTTCAGGGTGGTCTGCTGTTTGAGGTTCCTCAAGGAGGCTGCAGCCTTTCTGTGTTCATGCATGCCCGCTGCCTGGAGGGTCAGTAGACTTCCTCTTGGCTGAGAAGACTTTGTGTGGTAACTGAGTAATCCACTTCAGGTGGACAGTTACAGGAAAGTGACAGAGACTTAAACATTTCTTTTATCGTAAGCCGCATGTTATACATCTGGTTCCACACCTTGCTTTTTTAACTGAACAGTGTATCTTGGAAGTATTCCATGTCAGCACAGATGAGCTTACTGTTCTTCGTGGCTACCCAGCCTTTCCTTACAAGGATAGACCGTAATTTATTGAGCTGATCTCCTCTTTTGTTGGGCATTCATATCATTTATGGGATTTTGCCTGCAGTTGGTTTTAGATCAGTGGTGTATATTTCTGTTCTCTACCGCCTTGATACACAGAGTGCATACCCTGATGTGATCTCCAGGTGTTGCTCTACCGCTTTTCTGCCAAAGCCAAGTTTCTGCTCCCGCTGGTAGCTTTGAAAGCAGCTTCAGGGACTTTGTGGTTAAGTAGGTGCAACCCTTTTGTGTTTGGAGTTGTGAGGACCCTTTGGGTTTCAAGCCTGTCTCAATTGTTTCATTCAAAGGTGTTACTGGCTCATGTAACCATGGAGTTGACTTCAGGTGCAGCTGGATCTAGAGCTCAGACTGCTCCAGCACAAGTGACCTGTGTTTTCAACTCTGGTTTCTTTTGGGTCAGCTTCATTCTTAGGCAGATTCTGTCCAGGTCCTGCTAATTTGGTACTCAGCAGTCCAGACCTCTATTTATAGCTGGAAGAGAAGGTTCCTGTAAAATCCCAGGCTACTCTTCTGTTATTTTGGGGAGAAGCACTCCTTGCCACTGCATCTGGAAAGAGCCTGGGGGCATTGCCACCTCCTCTGTGTGGTCCATTTGGCTCACAGCCTTCCTTTCCAGTTCCCACCCTTTCTGGGGTGATCATAGGTTGATAGTTCTTAACCTTCAGATGTTGGTAACAAAACCCTTGGGAACCTGCTGAATCTGATGGCATTGTCTCCCTCCACAGATAAGTGCTCTTACACCCTTACATGCAGTTTCAGAGCTTCCGCAGTGCCTCTTCCCCCAACCCCGCCATGCGAGTCTTCTACTAATTCAGGGGGCACAGAGCTTTGGGATTAGGCCTCAGGCCTGGATTTACACTGAAATGTGTTGGCTCTTAAATTTCCTGACCTGTAAAGCAGGGAGCAGAGTACCCCTTCGGAGTGACTTTGGATTAAACAAAATAATGCACAGAGCCACTTAAGGCTAAGAGCCACTTAGCCTGTGGTAGTGCTCAGTGAGCATGCTTGGTGGCCCTGTAAGGCCGCTGGAGGTGCTGTATGTCCCTGGAGATTTCCATTAAAACTGCTTCCACCTCTTCAGGGCCCCAGTAAGAGGCTTGGTTGCTGTTTTGTGGTGGAGAGGTTCAGAGAGGGTACCGCATCTTTTGGCCCAGTGGCCCCCCATCTTAAATCTTCCCTATTTATAAATGGGAAAATGAAGTCCTAGGCATATTTCAGTGGCCTCTCTAGGTGTCCTGGAGTTAGTTTGGTTTAGTTGTGAGTGTTTTTCTACTCTGATCTAGGATATCCCTCTTGTATTTCATAACCTAGACCTCCTCTCTGGCCAAGGACAGACCATAGGGGATGGCTCACCTGTACACTGGGGTCACTTGCAGGAGTTCCCTGATCTGAGCTGAGTCCCTCCTGACCTGTGAACCCAGCCATGGCTCTGCCGCCTGCCTGGCTGGACCCCAGGGCCCGGGTGGTGGGTATTGTTCTAGTGGAAATGTGAGATGGAGCTTTGCTTTGACTGTATTAAGACACAAAGTCCCTGTGGTTAACAGCAAATTAATCACTGTGCTAAGGAGGGACCATCTCTGGTAGACATGACTTCATGAGCTTGTCATAATGTCTGCCCCTGCTGTATTTCACCCTCCAAGATTTTGACTTTCAGAAAAGGAACCGCAGATAGAGTTACCAAGTTATACAGAAATATTTTTCCTGGGCAGAAGATTGCTTTATGGTGAGAGCCAGTTATTTCAGGAGACAAGCAAAAGGCCCTTTATTCTCACGTTCTGTGGGAGGAAAATATTATGCTAGAAGCCTGCTTCTTGGATGGGCTGTTTGCGAAGCTGGGCTGTACTTCTGGAGTTGGGAGTGGGTACCATGAGATGGCTCAGAGAGACCAGAAGCCTCCAAACATGCACCCACCTTCTCTTAGCTCTGCCTGGGGGCTTGGGGCTAGTTTTACAGGCAGCAGGAAACCTAAGGGGGGAGAAGTAGGGGGAAGGGTAGAGAGCGGGGAAGGGAGGGGTCAGGCCAGGCTCTCACCTGGGGAGGTGTGGCAGGGAGGGCTAAAAACTAGGATCTGGGTGTACCAGTGGGAAGGCCCCAGGGTGGAGAGCCAGGAAGTCTGGGTCAGTGCTAGCTCTGCCATTTCCTTCCATGTGGAGCTCTCTATTTGTAAATCAAAGACACCAGCACTACTCACATTATGTCAGCCATGTCAAGCCCTTTCTTGATTGCTCCATCTGGAGATGTCCATGGTGTTGCTGGGGGGGAAGGCAGTAGTCCACCCCTCAGCCCCATTGCTGGAGCAGCTCACTGCTTGGGTTCTGAGTACAGAGGGCCCATTCAGGGAGCCATTTGCAATCTGGGCCATCCTAGCAGTTTTCGGCCCTTACGCCTTGAGCTGCAGTTAGTGCTTCGGTTCACGGAAGGGACTGTTCTCACCCGGAAATGGAGGGGTGGCTATCCGTTTGGTTGTGCTTGGGAGGATGGGTTTGACCTTTGCAGATCAGGACTCCTTGCTCCCCTCCCCCATGCGGAAGAGGGATGTCTGCCAAAAGTTTTGTTTGTGTCTGGAGCAGGCTCGTGCCTGATAAGGATGCGGCCTCGGTGCTCCCTTCTTGCGGCTGACCATAATCCCTTTTAAGTTGGGCGGTTGGGAGGGTTGATTTATTTCCTTCTCCTCCCCACCTCCCTTTCATTATTTAGAATGTGAGGGAGAGTTTATCTTGTTCTCTGGGAGATCTATCATTTTGGCTCTCGAGTAGCATCCAAGTTTACAGAATGGAGTCTGGTGCCCGGAACCTTCTGGTAAATATTTTGGGAAGTAGGATTCTGACGGCATCATGGCCCATGGGGTGGGCAGTGGCAGCTTTTCCATGTCTATGTTATTGGACCTGGATTTTTCTCCTATAGTGTCTGTGCATAGGCTTGTGCTAGCATATCTTTCTGCCCAGCATGCCTGCCTCTTTTCCTGGTCCTGGCTCTGAGGAATCTCTGTGCTGTTCTGTCTATGGGCAGTTCACCCATTGCTTTCGTACTTCCTGTAGATATGCCCCCTGCCCACCTTACCCAGGGAACCCTGCTTCCTCCTTCCACATTTCACTCCCTCACCCTGCAGCCTTTGCTGTGGCCACCCTCCTTGTTCCTGAAAGCTCTCCTGTTGCTTTCCTGGCCCCTTCCTTGTTCTCTCCCTGGTTGGCCAAGACAGATTGGTGGGTCCTGGGCAGGATCTAGGCTCTCTCACGTCTCAGTGTTCTTTTCAGTTAAATGGAACAGTAACCAAAAAACCCACATCCAGAGCAAGAATGAGGATTAAAAGACAGTGGTGGTGTTATCAGGTAGTTGGCTTGCCAATCAAAAGTATTCCAGGTCTTTCTTGCCACCGACTAAGAATTACACAAGACAAGCCAAACATGGTGCCAAAAGTTTATTTGAAAAGTAAGGGGTGAATGGTTATGGAAGAGACCAGCATGGAAGCAGTGGTGATCAGTGCCTGAATTTGAGATTCTTAAAAGTCATAGAATTAGCCAAAGGTGTCATCTGCTGGCTTTCCTGCTGGGGAGAAAGGACTGAGGAGTGGCCAGGATCTGTGGCCTTCATTGGGCATGGAGGGCGGGCACACATACACCTCCTAGGTAGATGATGGGGGTCTTCACACAGCTTGCATCTGGGTGTGTGAGCAACGTGGAGGGGAGGTCTTGAGACTGTGTGGGGCCAGGACTCCACCAACCCTAATGCCACCAGGTGCACCCAGTCTGGTTCCACAAGCTGTGGGCAGTCGACTCTCCTCTTCCTGGCCATGCTACCCATTCCTCCTGATCACCTCTCCCTGCAGAAGGCAGAGCCCTGACCTCGGGGTCTCTAACCTGGTGATCTTAGAACACAGTATCGAGCGTGTCTGTTTGCTTCTTTGTTTGTGGCACTAGGGATAAAATACAGGCCCTTTACACTGAGTGACATCCCTAGGTCTGTTTATTTTTTATTTTGAGACATAGCCTCTCTAAGTTACTCAGGCTGGGTTTGAACTTGCCATCCTTCTGGCTCAGATCCCCAGAGTTCTGGGGAATTGGGTGACACTGGAAGGCTACATCTTCAGTTCTCCAACGAGGCCCAAGTCACTGACAATTTCCAAAGCCTGGAGAAAGACCTCTGGTCCAACTGTCGCCGTACTGTGCAGTCACTGGGCTGCCATTCTTCCCCTCTGGCATCCCCGGTCCTCCTTTTGAAGGCGGCCCCATGGGAGATGCTCAGCTCGGCTGGGCCCTGATGGGCGCTCAGTGGCACGGCCAGGATGGTCTGTGCGAGCGCAGTGAAGGCCACCGCCAGCAGGCCGCACTGTGGGGACCTCCTGTGCCTGGCACAGCGCTGCTGTGGTTGGGGTGGGGACTGAACTGCCCGAGCATCCTCTGCCACCCTCAGCACAAAGTTCTGCAAAGATGTCATAGCCATCCTGGAGCACGTCTCCCGCTGGGAGCTTCGAGGCCATAGACACCACAGTTGCTCTGTGAACTCTGGACGCAGAGTCTTTCCCTTGGGTGCCTCCAAAGGCCATGCATGGTCCACAGAACATGAACAACTGTCCCCTGCACAGCCTGCTTCTTGGGATCCTGGTAGTACTGAATGCAGCACTTCCTAGGCTTCTTCTACACCCCACAGCGCTTTGTGCTACGTACCCTTTCTACTCCCATTTCACAGATGAGGAAACAGAGGCATGGGGGGGAGGGGGTGGGGTAGGATGGGGTGAATGGGGGCCATCAGCACCCTCTTTGAGTCCAGCCACTGGGTTTCCAGCAGCTTCTCCTAGATGGCCTTTTGTGCACTAGGAAAACTGGGGACATTAAGTAAATAATCACCCTGGGTTCAGCCCTGGTGATTCTGGGTCACCAGTGTCTCACACCCCTGATGGAAACAGGGCAAGCCTGCCTCAGCTGCAGGGGCTGAGAGGGAAGGTGACCTCTCTGAGAAATAGCAGGGTGTTGTTACCACCAGGTGGGGACTGTCTGTATCCAGGAAGGGCCTCCACGCATGTGTTCATGAAATGTGCATTTACACATACAGGTCTTAAGATTTTATTGGTGTCTTTTCAAGTAGATACCAGCACTCCTGTTTTACAGGTGATAAAACTGAGGCTCTGCATGGTAACATGCCTTGTCCCAGGTCACACAGGTATCCAGTGACAGAACCTGATGTCAAAATCAAACTGGGGACCGCTTGTACACATTGTGTCCTTGTGCTGCATCCTTTGGGACTTGGCTTTACTCGGTGTCAACACCTGTTCGATGGGTATACATCCCTTGCCTTGCCCAGCCTGGTATACAGCTCTTGGATCCTGCAAGTTGGGATTGGAAGCTGCTGTGTGTGAGTCACCGTCCCAGCCCAGGGCTATTGTCACGAAGTCACAGCTTGGGCTGAGGTGTCCTGGGAGGGCCTGTTTGGTTTGTTGACCTTTCCAAGGCATGCTGGGCCTCACTGGTGCCCTGGCTGTGCAGACACAGCCACCTTCCCCCAGGGACTAAATTTAGGATTCCTTGGGCCCGGTTGGGCCTCGTCTTGTTTTTGGAAATTCTCCATTTTGTTCCTCCTGCTGTTGGTGGCTGGAGCCCAGCCATAGCCCAGTGACAGTCCTGCCTGGTCTCACTCCCGCTCACCCTGGCCTGAATTGATCTTGTTGGGAGTTAATTAGCAGCTGGCCTCCAGGGCCTGGCCTCTAGCAGGCAGAGTTGCTGTGCTTGGGGTATGCCAGGAGCCAGGGGGTCCCTCCCCACCTCCTTGCCTCACTGCCGGCTAGGGCTGAGGCCCGCTGAGGGAGGTGCTGGGGTTTTCTTTGGCACTTGGTGAGTAAATGGCTCTGTCTCCCTTTTCTTCTGAGCCCTGTAAAAATAAGAAGTTAAAAGACCCTAAAGTTTGAACAGTAAAACCAAATACATGAAACCAAGCTGTTTCCATGTGGGGGCCACGGACTGTGAACACTCAAGTCTGAAACTTCCTCTCCTTGGAATTTCTGGAAGCCTTGGAAACTTTTTCCTTTTCCCTTTAAACATCAGAATTGGCTCAGGGCGTTCTTTAAAAGCATAACCCTGGTGCTTCTCACAGCTTGATTTAATACAGCTTGAACACAATAGTAACTTCTGAACCCCGCGTTCTTCAGAGAGTGCTGTGGAGTTGTTTCATGACACCAGTAAGTGGGGGTGCATGTGTGTTTCTCCTTTAGCCAAGAAGTATATTCTAAGATTTATTAGATTCTTCCCTCCCCTCCCCCTAGTAACCCAGATTCTTGCCTGAAGGAGAGGAAAGGAAGGTTGCTCAAATGAGCCTGTTAGCAGGGGCCTGGATGGTAGGAAGAGTGGGCTTTTGGAAGGGGGAGGTTGGCACTAAGTGTGTGTTACCCAAGGCCACCTGATTTGGTGTGTGTGGGGGTGTCCTCAAATATTTGCTACATAGACCAGGCCCAGTCCAGGTCTGGCTGTAGGAACATCGGAGGGAGGGTGATTGTATTTTGAGGAAGAAGGAAGGAAAGAAGTGGGTAACTTCAAAAAGCATGTATTCTTACCTCCCAGGGATGGGTGTGCCAGCCCAGAGTGCTAGGAGAGGGTGTTGCACAGATGATACTGGGGCGGTACTCCCCAGAAATAACTCAGATTCCTCCTCCATGTCAGTCTTTGTTATATGTATTTCTCACTTCCCAAGACCCTTTCTAGGGTCATATGGTTAGAGTTTAGCCTTTTGGGAGCTCAGGGCTCGGAATGCTGAGAATGGTTTGTGTCCTTTCGCATTTTCCCCTCTGGATTCAACAGAGTCTGGTGGAGGCTGTGGCTAGTGACAGATCAGAATGTGTTTTGTGGCTCTCACAGCAAAAAAAGAATTTAATTAGTTGTCAGAGTTTTATAATGGGGATACTGCACGTAAAAATCTAGGTTTGAGAAAATGGAAGATCTGAAGCCACCAGGGCTATATTTTAGTGTGGCCACCATCCATGGCACCATTTTGATCTAGGCTTCTGGATGATAGCGCAGGACATGGGCACATTCTTCAGTGTCATGACTGGTGAAGAATGCTGCTGGCATCTATAGCCATAGCACCCTGAATGTGCCTGATCTCGGAAGCTAAGCAGGGTTGGGCCTGGTTGATACTTGGATGGGAAAATGCTGCTGGCATCTAGTCAGTAGAGTGCTCTAGTCAGGAGTGCTCCCACACATCCATGATGCGTAGGACAAGGAATTATCGGGCCCCAGTGTCAACAGTGATAAGTTTAAGAACACTGCTATCAGTGAGCACATGGATGGCACCAGGCCCACTGCATGAGCTCCACAATATTCTCTAGAAGATTCTCAGCCCCCAAATTGGTTGCTAGTTTCTTGCCAATCTCTGTGCTGTTTTTAAAAGTTGAGATTGTATACTCATTTGTCCCCATTCAGCTGAGAGTCCTATCAGGCCTTGAACAAGCCCTGGGCAAATGGGTGCATGTGCCTGAGTAAGCAAGCTCCAGGACAGAGCCAGGGGACAGGGGCCGCCCTTCCTACCTCCTTGTCATAGTGACAAGTCCAGTGACACAAGGACATCTGGCCACTTTATCCTGTCCTTTCGCCAGGCAGGAAAAGAGTCGTAGTAATGATCATCCTGGCTTAAATATTTATAACCTGTGACTTACAAGGTTATGCATTCTCTGCCTGGTCACTGGGCTGGGGTGATGATTGCTCAGGAGTGGGCACAGTCCTGCCTGTCATGACATCTCCTGTGGTCCCTTGTGCAGAGAGCTGGCTTAGAGAGCTAGGTGTGGGACGTGAGCGTGAGTGTATTCAGGAGACTCCAGCACTGGCTGGAGAGTGGCCGCATGTTAGCCTGTGACTCCAGCAGAGAGTGATAAAGGCCCTGTTGATCCCACTGGGCGCCATGAAGCTGCGCTGATGAAAAGCTTGAACCCTCACCTTTGGGTGCTACTCTATTGAATTGGTCTGTTTTCTTGTTGCTGAGACACAGTGCCCAACACCTACAATTTAAAGGAGGGGTTTAAATTTTCTCACAGTTTCAGTCCATGATTGGATGGTTTCAAGGCGGAGACATCATGGGAGGAGGGCATGGTAGAGGAAAGCTGCTCCATTCATAGAGGCCAGAAGCAGAGCAAGGGAAGTGTGCCAGAGTGGGATGGGCAAGGAACCAACTTGGCCCAAGGCCGTGCTTCCATGACACACTTAGAAGTGTGCCTCATCAATCCCTGGGGGCAGATCCCAGTGCTGACCAGATCCCATACCTCTGTCATGGGAAGGCAAAGCCACCCTTGATGGGGTTGGGGAAGGAACAGGGGCTTATGTAGACACTGCTGTCCTCTTACTGCCATCGCTGCTGGACAGGTCTCCCCATCTTTCGATCTCATACCCTTCCTGTTGACCAAGGTAGTGGGAATACTTCCCCAGAGGAGTGTTGGGCAGGCAGACAGAATGTGCTTGGTAAATAGTGTTTCTTTTCCAAAATGTTTTCACAAATCATCCTTTTTTTTTATTAAACTGCTTTCTTGAGGTTTGATTGACATATAAAGAGGTGTACATATTTAATGTGTGGAATAAACACATGTAAAACCATCAGCACCATCAAGGTCATAGGCAGGTCCATTACTTTCCAAAGTTTCCTCCTTCTCTACTATTGTATTATTATAATGGTCAGTGAGTGTGTGATGAGAATATTTAACAGAGACCTACCCTCTTAGGAGATTTTAAGTATAGAACAAGAGTTGTGATTAAAAAGAAACATACGGGGTTTAAATAAGTTTTATTACAGTAAAAGACACATTCAAAGTGAAGGGGAATATTTTGTGGGCAGTTAATGGCACTGTGTCTTCTGCTGTAATAAATTTTAAAGATTTAAGCATTCACTGTATTTTTCAACCACCCACTATGCACTACTGCAGCGATAGGCACTAGGTGGTATAGGTCTCTGGAACACGTCTAACTTTCAAGCTGAAATTTTGTGCCTTGTGACTATCAGCTCCCTGTTTCCTCCTCTCCTATCCTCTCGCAACTACCATTCTACTCTCTGCTTCTGAGTTTGACCATTTGACTATTTTAGATTCTACATCTGAGTGAGATAATGCAGCGTTTGCCACTCATGTTGCGGGCAGAACTAAGCACCCATGGCTCTAAGAAGTGAGAGCACTCAGGTGGGCTGCCTGTGGGAGGTGATGGCCAATCCGAAAAGGGGAGCTTTTTCTACATGCTTTTGCCTTGAGCAGCTCACTCAGGCAAGGATTTGTTTTCTTGACTGTTACTTCTTTTTCTTCCTGGTCTTGTTTTAGGGGAACTAAGCTCAGTTGTTGTGTAACCTAACCTTGACATTGCAAAGATCCCAAATCTAGAGTTTTATTTGTCACTTGTGGATAGTCCATAATAGGTGTCCTGGCTGGGAGGTGACTCTTGCCTCATGACTCACTGGCCCGGGCACCTTCTAGCTGTGGCATATTCAGTGGGGGAGTAGAAAACTCTTCCCATCTGTTAGCATCTGCAGCCACCAGGCACTTGTGCCATTGCTGCTCAGATTCCATAGATGAGAAGAAATCACATGGCCACACTTGAAGCAAGGGATACTGGGAAATGTCCCAGTGACATCCTACCCTGTGGAAGAGGGAGCAGGGGTCTTTAGGGGCAGATACTCTCTGCCATAGCCCCAGCTGAGTCCTTGTTGCCTTTGTAGGCACCTTACATACCTGAGCTTCCTTTTGCGCTGGCTCCTGGTACCTCAGTGGGCTGTATCTAGTTTCACCTTCCAGAACCATCTGTGTGTGCATGTGTGTGTGTGTGTGTGTGTGTGTGTGTGTGTGTGTATGTGTGTGTGGTGCTGGGGATTGAACCTAAAGCCTTACTAAAGACAACCACCCCACCAATACACAAGCTAAATTACCAGCCCTTTTATTTTCTTTTGAGACAAGTTCTCATTAAGTTATACAGTTTGGCCTCAAGTCCAAGATGGTCCTGCTTCAGCCTCCCTGGTAACTGGGATTACACCTGGCATATCTACCTTTATTACCTCACAAAACGGCACTGTTGCTGGCAGGACTAGTGCTTTGCTGAGACAGCTCACACCAGCTTCTGGTCAGATGCTGTCACTGTGTGCACATCTCGCTGCTGTCTCTGTGTGTCAGGTTCTGCCCCCCCCCCACAGTTCTGAACATGCCCAGGAATTTTCCTGATGCCTGGGCACATCCTGGGCAGTGGAACCACCCTGGCATCTTCTGGTGCCCACTGTGGTGACAACTCAGCAGAGGCTGCTTTGGTCTCTAGGAATGAAAGTGTCACCACAGCCCCCTGGAAAAGTCACCACTTTACATCCATGAGCCTCATCTTTGAAAAAGAAATAAATTGAGCCGAGAGGTGGCCCCGTGGTGGAGCACTTACCTAGCATGCAGGAGGCCCTGGGCTCCTGTGCTGGCACTGCAAACAAACACCCACGCAAAGCTGCAGCCCTCATCACACAGGCCCTCCTTGCGTGCGCGCTTCTGCCCTCTGACCCGCTGCACCTGTGCATCCTCGGTGGCAGCAGCCTTTTTCACTAGTCTCTCCAGAGGAGTTTTCTGGGTTTGTTTGTTTCCATTTGAGAAGAATCACATTTCTGAGAAGGACTTAGGCAGTGTTGTCATGACCGCAGAATGGGGCCCCTTGATGGACTGGTGACTTGGGCCTCCCACTTTGAGAGCTCACCCCTTCCCACATGTGGCAGAGGCAAGCCAGGCAGAGGAGGGCCCCGTGCTGGGATGCTGCTGGCAGAAGGCAAGCATATGTCTCTGGGAGGCTCCTAGCACACTTGGCATCACAGCAGGTGTGTGCAGGGGAGGCAGGACACACACTGAGGGAATGTGAGAGACAGCACCCAAGCACGAGGCTGCAGCGCTGCTGTCCAGTTCTCCCAGGGGTCCCAGGTCAGAGACACTTGGGGAACAGGTTTAGTGAGCATCCTGTTTGCTAGAGATCCAAATCTGCTGGGCTGAATCATGCCCCTAGGGAGATTTTATTTGACCTGATCAATTTTTTAAAGATCTGAGCCAGATTTTAAAATGTGGGATTTTAGCTGGGCGTAGTAGTGTGTACCTGTAACCCCAGCTACTCAGGAAGCTGAGGTAGGAGGATTATAGATTCAGGGCCAGCCTGGGCAGTTTCACAAGACCCTGCCTCAACATAAAAATAAGAAGGGCAGGAGGTATGGCTCACGGGTAGACTGCCCAGTACTGCCAAAAAGAAATAAAAGTGGGATTTCTCTTAGGAGTCCAGACTTCAGACCTTTGTTTAAAAGCCAGAAAAGCTGGTATCTCTGGCTTTAACTTAACCTGGAGCTGAGTATGGATGCAGCCCATGGCCCCAGGGCCTCTGTAACGTCTACCACCTATGCTTCTCATTTCTCTCTATTGCCTTTCCTCATTCCTGTTGCATACATTTTTCTTACAGGAGTGTTTCTTTTGAATCTTCCTGTTTCTCTCATTTAAAAAATATCGTCAAAGACGGAGTAGGGGAGAGATACAGAAGGGAGGCTCTTTATGAAAAGGAAAACAAGGGTATGTTTTTCATGGAGATGAAGTGTGTCTCTGCTTCCTGTGCAAATACTAAACCATGCCCACCTCGCCGATTTTTTTCACTTCCCTCCCGTAGGATTGGAGCTTGTTACATCTGCCCTGTACTGATGTATTGCTTTCCTGAGACAGTATTTCCTAGTATAGTATCCCACTAGATTTGGGGATGGGGAGAGATTTTGTATAAAAATGAAGTTGTAAAACAGTGTGATGCAACAGCCAATTAAAGATGTTCCTGTACTGCAGAACTTCTCAGAGCCTTTGATGCTAATGGGCTACCATTGCTGATGTGCATTATGAGTCTCAGATGTGAATTTTGGTGTCACCCAGTGTCTTTCCATTTGGTGATCAGTCTCCCAGGCCTCTCAGGCCAGGAAACCCATGGGAGATAAAGCTCTCGCTTTGGGAGCTGTCTCCTGCACCCACCTGGTGTGTGTTTCATTTCCTGTGTGCACCTGCTGTCATGCCACATGCATCGAGGCCTCCCAAAGATGCAGGCCTTGCTTCTCATAAAGCTTTGTCTTCTGCCAGCATTTCACTGAGATTCCAGTCTGCCCTGCCAGGTGGAACCCTGCCACTTGCTCAGAAGCAACTTGGTTAGGCAGCAAGTGCCTGCTATCTGTGGTGGGCTGGTGGTTCCGGACACTTTGGGGCTTCCACAGAGCTGGTGGTTGATTTTTCTGGTCCAGGATGATGTAGCACTATTTTGCAGCAGCTCTCAGCCACTATGAGCCTGCAGGGCAGGAGGAGAGGGGCCTAGGAAGGACAGAACTGTATGTGGAGGTGTGCACGCCCTGTATCACTACTGGCCTTAATTTGCAAAGGGCTGGCTTGTTCAGGAGTCAGGGAGCAAGCAGCTGAATGCAGGGAGCAAGGGACTTTATGTGCAGGCCTGGAATGTTGCAGGGATTGGTTCTTGGAGGGTACTGGGAAGACTGCTGGTTGCTCTCTTTAAGCTCTGCACACTGGAAGGGGTATTTCTTGCCCCCTAACACATTTGTCTCTTTGCCCAGCTGTAGAGGGCTGTCCTGGACCATATGCCAGCCTTCATCTGCAGAGCTTCCTGGGCTGGTTCTAAGAAGGCCCTGGCATGTTTGTCTGTCCAAGGATGTCTCAACTAATTAGCCCATTAGAGCCGATGGGCCTCAGATTATGATTGGGAGCTGGCTGCTAATTATGCCTTGAATGTGATTTTTAGTGAACCAATTAAGGACTCTCCCAGAGCTGTCCTCCCAAGAGCAATCCCTCAGGCCTGTGCCTAGAGCCCTAGCCAAGGCAAATCACTTCTCTTCCAGGAGAGAACTGGTCCCACCCGTAGGACTTGAGGGAGTTTAGAACTTGTAGGTGGCTGTTTTCCAAACTGAGGTCTTTGCAAAGCGTGTGGTCACCTCACATCTTCTAGACATCCCTGCCTGTGTGCAGGGAGGGCAGGAGATGGTTGGCATTCAGTGGTCCTTATACACATTCATTGTAAGAAAGGAAAGGGACCTCAGTTGGGATGTGGGGGTCCAAAGGCTGCTGTGTTCATCTTGAAGTGTCCATGATTCTAGAGAGATTTGCAGCACATACTTAATGAGCGCATCTGCTGTAGATACATCCCGGCTTGCTGACGAGTAAGGATCAGAGGATTCAGAAGAAATATGTTGCTGCTCTGTTTCACGGTTTGGCTCAGGCATAGACCTAGTGGGCCATGGGTAGGAGATCACTGGTGGTGGTGGATTAAATGGCTGTACCTCTTTTTTACTCTCCCATTGAGAGGTGGAGTTTATTCTCCTACCTTGAATCTGGGCAAGTGGAACTGCTTTAACCAATAGGAGGCAGTGGAAGGGATACCTACAAAGACCTGGCAGCTTCTGCTTTGATGCTGCTGAGACCCTGAGCTGCCATGGGAGAAGTCCTGCCACCTTGCTGAGAAACCATGTAGCAGGGTCATATGCGGAGGATGGGGCTCAGAGACCAAATAGAGAAAGAGAGAGCCCAGGGATCTCGACCTCCCAGCCATCCCTGCCAAGTCACCAGGCACCAAGTGGACCATTTTGGGTGTTCCAGCCCTGCTGAGCTCCTGTTGGTGGCAGCCCTGGCCTCCATCTGCTTGTAGTTACACAGGACTCAGATGTGACCAGCCAAGCTGCCTGGTGAGCCCAGCCGACCCAAAGCATCACGAGAGATAATAAGGTGGTGGTTTGGGGCATTAAAATTTGGGAGTGCTTAGTTACGTAACAGTAAATAAGTGAAAGAGAAGTGTGCTTAATGTTGGGCTGGCATGGAAGAAAGATTCCCTGTGCCCTGGCAGTGGTATAGCATTGCCTCATAAGTCTGTAAGAAAGCAGCCCAGGAGTAATAAGTGGTCCCACTTAAGGGACACCATGCAGAGGTGTCTCAGAACAAACAGATCTGTGACTGTAGTGTGACTAAATCCTTTGTGGCTATCACCCATAGTTGTAGGAATCAAATCCTGCTCTAAACACAAGAACTCATTGACCACCCCTCATTTTAAGCAAACCCTTTGCTTTAAATGGATTGAGCATCTCTAACTCAGAAATCTGAAATGAAGAATGTTCTAAAATCTGAACCTTTCTGAGCACTAAGGTGATGTTACAAGTGGAAAGTTCCATACCTGGCCTCCTGTAACAGGTCACAGTTAAAACACAGGCACACTAAAAGTATTACATACAATTACTTTCAGATTATATGTAAAAGTGTATGTGAAGAATTCATGAGTTTTGTGTTTCGACTTTGGTTCCACTGCTAAGACAGTTTCCTACATATATGCATATATTCTAACATCTGAATAATTCCAAAATCCCAAACAGTTCTGATCCCCAGGATTTCAGATAAAGAATACTTAACCTGTAGTAATTGTTTACCTTGTTAATTCCCCAGGGAGTTCTCTTCCTATCAAAAGAGAATGGTCAGTTTAGTTGACCATATTAGTTAGCTGTTGTTACACAGTAAGCCACCCCAAGACTTGGTAGCATTAACAACTGTTTGTGATCCCTTACACTTCTGGGCTGATTAGAGCAGTAGTACTGATGTGGAGACTGAGCTAATCTAAGCTGTCTTGGGTTGGTATGGGCTGTGCTGTGCTATACTGATTTGAGTTGAACTATGTACATTGTGCTGAACTGGTCTTGGCTGATCTAGGCTGATTGCGGTGGGTTGACCTAGGCAGGGCTGGACTGGGATGGGCTGATCTGGGTTGGGCTCCTGTTTCTGAGGATAGTTGACAGCTTGGCTGGTGACCACCTGGTCTAGAATAGAAGTGGGCCAGGCTGGCCTGGTTCACTTCAAGTAGAGTTCTCATTCTGCTAGCCAACAGGCCCAGGGATTTCTTATCACAGTGACAGACACACAGTGGATGTGGAAGTCCAAAGTGCCATGGCAGGTCTCATAGCACATTTACCACTGTGCCATTGATCAGAGCAAGTTATGGGGAAAAGCCTAGATTCAGCCTGGGATGTCACCAGGAAAGACTGGATTCTAGGAGGTGTGGACACATCAGGGCCACCAGTGCACTCAGCCATCTGTGGTGGGGTTGAGAGTTCTTTTCCCTACCCACAGGTCCTGGAGTTGACAGAGTCCTATATTTGCTACTTTCCAAATATGTAACTTTTTCTGGACATTATTTGTCCTGTATCTCAGTTTTCTTATCTAAAAAATGGATGTAATAATACAATGGATGTTCCAGGGGTTTAACAAGGGGATAAATACAATGCATATGGCCCAGTGCCTGGCACAGAGTAACCCTTGGTAAATGGTAGCGATTGTTGAAATGTCAGCCTTCCATGGATACGCAAGAGTTTGTTTCCTTAAGGTGGCCCCTGCTGAGCCCTCTGTCTGAGTGGGCAGAGCAGGGCCTCCCAATGCTTCCTCTCGCTGACACAACTCCTCGGTACCTGTGTGGCTGAGGGCTCTGGCTAATGTGTATACGCAATACGAAGTCCCAGGTTCCCAGGTGTGAGTTTGGGTACACAGGTCTCAAAATGTGTCCCTTTATGAGATTTTGTTCCTATCTTTGGAGAAGTTCCCTGGAGATGGAGGTTTTGGTGATGGTGTAGCCAAGGGAACTGGTGATCACATTCAGATTTTAACCATGTAGTGTCTGCCACCATTTAGGCCCCAAGAGGCCAGAAGGGTCACTAAAGTGACCTGGTGGTATGGGCCAGAGATGCTGGTAGTTCCAGGTCTGGCTGCTCAGGAGCTTTGGTGGGAGCAGGAGAAGGTGCCCCAACAGCTGGATTCCCTCAGCCTCACGAAGACATGATCCCTGCTGGCCAAGGAATTCTGGCTTGAGTCAGAGATGAGGCTGGTTTGGAAGCACATCCCGGGCCCTGGAAGCATGGAGCACCCTGGGCGGCAGGCCCAACTGGAGACTTGGGGCTGGAATGCTGGGAATGGAAAGCTGGCTTGACTTCTGAGGCCTGTGGAGCCGGCACTGTGGAGGCCTTGTGGCCTCCAAGGCCCAGCGGCCCAACGTTTGCCTATGTAGGGCCCCATGCTTGTGCTGCCCCCTCAGCCTTGGCATCGCCCCCATCTGTACCTCAGCCCTAACCAGGATGCTGGGATCTGTGCCAGTTTTTTTCTTTCTAATTAGAATTTGGAAATAGTAATGAAAATAATAGCAGTAGGAACAAGGGTAGTAACAGCTGCTGTTGAACAAGATTTCATGTGTCACAGGCACTTCCTGTGCATTGTTTAGTTTAACCTTTTCTCTATTTAACGAACCTGCTCTGTGAGCTGACCCTTCTGTGGGACAAGCATGTTTTTGTCCACTTCTGCTCTTCTTGTCACGACCAGGTGCAGTGCTTGTGCGTTACTGGGTGCTGCGTAGGGCGCGTTTCATGGGAGGAGTTTCGTTAGGTGAAGAACCAAGGCCTGGGTTGTTCTGGGCCCATGGATCTGGGCCTGAGCTCCAGGGCTGGGCTCTGCCTTGGCCTCTGCCGCCTCCCTGCCTGGCCCGTGTCTCTGCAAGAATTCCCTGCTCTTTGACAGTGTAGAAGACAGGGTTTGCAGTTGTCACCTTGTTCTGTAAATAGACTGAACGGTGCACTTCCTTGAAGACGTCGGCCGAAGGGTCTGGCTAGACCAAGGGAGTGAGCCGCCGTCTCCCCAGCTCTTTGAGAACAGTTGGGCCACAGGCATGTCTTACTTTGGCGGTTGGGGGTAGCTCCCCATCTGTCCCAGTGTGGGGTCAATTAGCTCAGCCTGTTTCCAAGGCCCACCTACTCCCGATATCAGGGAGCCAGGAAAAGTGCCCAGCTTGGGCTGGAGGGTTAAGAATAGGCCTATTGTCCGTTCAGACATGCTGGGCCGTGGTGGCTTCGCAAAGCTAGTGCTGTCCCCAGACAGCTCTTGGAGGGGAAGCGCACACCTACCTCCTGGTCTTCCCAGTGGATGTGGAAAACATCTCCCTGGGCTTGGGATTAGAGAAGAAAGTCTGACCTCCTAAGACCAACTTCTTCATAAAATACGAATACCTTGGATACCCCTCAGGACAGGCAGCTCGCTGCCTGAGGGGCCCCTTCCTTTGCTGAATGGCTCTACCGCCCAGAAGATCTACCGTTGTCCTGCCCTGCCTTCAGGAAGAACTGGCCAGGCCAGAACTGGCCCTCTCCCTTGCTGGGGCACCATTCTTTCCCCATTGGAAGGCAGGGGGCTGGCTTTTTCCATCCTCTCTCATGTCCGCTGGGGTCCTCAGCTGCCCTTGTGTTCCCGCTCCCTCACCACTATGCTACCAGCTCTGCCACTCTGAAGCTGGGAGCCCTGGAGTAAACTGCTGAGTCTCTCTGAGCCTTTATAAAGTGGGGATAGCCATATTCCTAGCTCGGACTTCTTGTGAATATCAAATGCATTAATACATGCACATATTAAAATAAGGCTTGGTACATACCAAGTGTATCAGTATCAACTCTTTACAGTTACTGTCTAGCCATCCCTAGACCAGGGCTTCTCAAACTTGAATGTACATATGAATTGTGGTGGGATCATGTAAAAAAACCCCAAACAGATTCTGATTTAGTATGTCAGATGGGACCTGAGACTATTTCTGACCATTTTCAAAACTATGTCAGGACTCCTAGCCCAGATATGCTGGTGTATACTTTGAATACCAAGGGTTGTATATCGGTGTCTTTCTTTAGGTATGAAACTTCATTTTCTAGCTGCAGTCTATCCTATTCCAGGGTCAGTGGAATCATCACTTGCTATGATATAGATGTGATGCTTTTATTAATGCAGCCATGTGTTGTACTACTGAGGCGGAACAATTATCTAGGCTCTTAAGATAATTTTTATCCTGTGGATTCTGAGTCTCAACCAGTCACATATGGGAAAGTTGCTATACAGTTTGCATTTACCATGATAGATCTACAAGAACAAGAAGGTCTGTGGGGAGAGATACTGGTTTCCTCTGCTCCTGGACCTGGCATGCGTTATGTGACTTAAGTGCAGTGCAGATCAGCACATGAAATCCCAGAGGGTTCTGCAAAGCAGGCACCCTCAAAGTGGGACTAGCTGCTGCTGGTGGACAGCGTGAGCCGAGCAAGTGTGGGCGATGGGCTGGGACCCCTGGTGTCCAGGGGGCATTGTACTTGCAAGCAAAACCAGTACTGCCGTGTACTTTGTTTATTCATCTTACACATCTCAGAGAAGGACCCATGCTCCTTAAAGATGTAGGTGCTCATTCTAAATTAAGTTCCTGTAATAGCTGGGGACTTGGAACACAAGTTTGAATGACATAGCAAATGCCTTAACACCAGATGCCATCGTCACCAGCCTGTCATGGAACCTGCAGTTACACCTGGCCTGGAGCCGTGGGGTTGCAGCCACAGTCCTTGCCTGCTGTTTCCTGGTCTCTACCTCTGCCCCCTGGATGGTTGTGCATGGTGGTCAGAGCCCAGCATTGCACCCACGTGGCTGGGGCTGGAGTCCTGAGGCTACCGCTTCTAAGCCAGTGGATCAGGTTTCATTATGGCTCTTTGCCTCAGTTTCCCCATCAGTGGAATGAGGAACGTAGTACTGTCTGTCATATGATCACCATTGATGGAATGAGTTCACCAACACTGAGTGTGTAGGATGACGTCTCGCCCTGTCATTGTGGCAGATAGGTTTGCCCTCTCCTGTTTGCTCTGATCTCACATACCTACAGAGCACCTGGTGTCACTTGAGACCCCAGCATACCAGGATCTTGGGTGGTGACGTGCAGATTCTTGGTGAGCCTTGGACCTGGCTGCTTCTCCCAGCAGATTTCACACTCTAGGCCCTGCTCTGAGACGCAACATCCCCCTCTCTTCCTGTTGTTGTTACTGAGCTAGGGATCAAATCCGTGGTCTCCTGGGTGCTATGCCCCATCTCCCCACTCTTTATTTTTTTTAAATTAATTTTATTGGTACATTTTCGATCTACGTAAAGATAACATTTATCACAGGGAATTTGTACCTGTACGTGATATATCTTGTTTCTTCTTTTTTTCTCCTTGTAGTCCCCTCCCTTCAACCCTTCTTCTGCTCTTTATATACTTTGTTGCTTTGTTTCTACTTTTTCTGTTCTCTTTTTTTCTCTTTCCCCTTCCTTCCTTTCCTTCCTCCCTCCCTAGTTCCCTTTCCATTGGAACATTTTCTTCTTATTTCATAGTATCTATTATATATCGTAGTCCTTATTTACTCTTTTGAGTTCTCACACCAGAGAAACCATGTGATATTTGAACATGTGTGTCTCATTTATTTCACTTAAGCATATGGTCTCAAGGTGCATCCATTTACATACAAATGTCTCACGTTTATCCTTTTTATGGCAGAGTAGTACTCCATTATATTTTTTAAAATTCATGTCTTCTTTATCCATTCATCAGTTGATTTGTATTTGGGCTGTTTCCAAGATTTAACCATTACAAACTGTGCTGCTATAAACTGTGCTGCATCTATCACTGTGGTGTAATGCTTTTAATTCTTTTGGGAAGGTACCAAGAAGGGGAATAGCTGGGTCAAATGGAATCTCAACCTTTAGTTTTTTGCAGAATCTCCACACTGATTTCCACAGTGGTTGCACAAGTCTACACTCCCACCCACAGTGGAGAAGGGTTCCTTTTTCCCCACAGCCCCACCAGCATTTGTTATTGGTTGATTTCTTGATGCTAGCCATTCTTTCTGGGGTGAGACAGCACCTCAGGGTTCTTTTAATTTGCATTTCTTTAACAGCAAATGGTGTCAAACATCTTTTCATATATTTATATGCCATTTCTATTTCTTTATCTGAGAACCTTCCCTTACTTTAAACTACGATATTTCAGACAGAAACAGACATAGAATGTGAAACTGAGTTTCCCTGTACCAGCCACTCAGGACACAACCAACCAGCTTTCTTGATCTCTTTTTTAGCATTAAACTTCACTTGTGGTCTAATTGTGCTTTTGAAGCCCTACCTTTGTGGTGGCCTGTCTTTGGTTTCTTGAGTCTGCAGCCCAGTCTCCCTAAGTGCTGCCCAGCAGAGCCCTTCGTGCCTGGAACTGGCAGCCCTTGCTAGTTCTGTCCTGTGACTGCTGGGGCCGTCTTAGGGGCTGTGTTCCAGGTGGCTGGAGTGTGGGCTTTTCCATACTCCACAGGCCCAGGCCCCTTACGAGTCCTTCGTTGGCTATAATTTTCCCCTTGGACTACAGGTCACCTCTCCTACCAGTGCAGCCCTCCTGGTTTGGAGGAGGCCCAGCCTTTCCCAGGGCTTTTGTCTCTCTGTGTTGGTCCCCCTGTGCTGTGATAGGCAGCATGAGGGTATGTTGGTGGGATCTTGAAAGCCTGGATGCCCAGCAGGAAAGCAGAAATACCCATGTCTGCTCATCCTCTCCCAAATGTGAGAGCCAATAAATGCTAAAGATGTTCTACACTAGTCATCCTTTCTCTTGTGTTCATCTTTTTATATTGCAAGTACATCACTGTCTGCCTTGGAGACCCCCCCTTTGTTTTTTTTGACAAGCATGTATACAGGCAGCCACTTACTGTTGGAAGTGCTGTCAAATATCATTAAATTTACTCTTCACAGCAATTCCATGAGGAAATTGCCATGTTCCATGACACAGAGGAGGAAGCTGAGGCCCAGAGAAGTTTAATGTCTTGCCTAGCACCACATAGCAAGTGACAGAGCCAGGCTCCCAGCCCGAAGCAGTGTGGGGCAGAATTGGGACCCCACACTGCTTATAGCACCATTATGGGTGCATGGCCCTTAGGACTCAGGCTGTTTTATGACTCATCTGATAATTACTATTTTTTGAGATGCAAATTGTCAGGTGGAAGCTGCTGGGGTCATTTCTGGGGTGTTCCATGCAGGTCTGTCTTTGCCATTCATTCCATGCGGGGTGACTCAAGCATGCCTAGTCCAAAACTTGGTGAGACTTCACACGATAAAACTGTCACGCACAAGACTGTTAAAAATATTGTGTAAAGTTACCTTCAGGCTATGTGGGAAAGCTGTGTATAGCGTGAATAAATTTCCTGTTTGGATGTGGGCCTCATCCCCAGGATATTAGGTATATGCAAATGTTCCAAAATCCAAAAAGATCCATACTCTGAAACACACCTGGCCCCAGGTGTTTCGATGAGGGGCTGTCTGCCCATGCGTGTTGCTGCTTCTCCCTCTGGGCTGCTCTGTCTGCCACCTTGGAAGCTCTTGGCACTGGGGCTCAGAGTGGGAGCACTGGGTGCTGTGCCAATGCTGAGCATGGTAGAGGGAAATTCAGTGCCCCACATTTTGTTCCTTGTCCCCCAAGTCCCTTTGCTTTCTGAGACAGCCTCGAGGACTGACCAGTGACTTCGTGAGTGAGTGGTGGCCCTGCTGGGTGGCCTGAAGACAACAGAGGCAGGATGGATAGAAATTAGTGTATAGCTGAGCTAACCCTATCGTAAGCCATGGGACATGGACCATTGTGGCAGCAAAGTCTTTGGAGACACCCCCTTGCCTTGCCCCTCTTTTTGTATGGTTGGGGAAACTGAGGCAGAGCGCCCATCTCTCTGGCACTTTTTTCCAACTTAAGTCCTTGGTCTCCCGGTGAACAGGATGGAGCATGCAGGGCAAGACTCCAGAGGATTCTGAGTTGGCCAGCCTAGGGAACGACAGAGGGCTACAGAGTAGAAGTGGGACCCTGTGGAGGTAAAGAAGAACTGTGTGTTCACCTGCATGTGAGCCAGGGAGCTGACCTCAGGCTATGGTCCTGGCCAGAACAAGGAGTCAGGCGGGAGGCTGTGGGGGAGGCAGGAGAGCTGTGTGGGTGGGGCCGTACCACGCGAGGAGACACTGTTTGTGTAGGACTGAGATGGCCGGGCTGTGGGTGGGCTGTGGTGTGGCCTTGGTCTCCATGTGGAGGGCCTAGTGCACCTGCCCATTTGCATTCTGGGTAGGGAATTGGCTGCCGCTAAGGCCTGAGCTGGCTGAAGCCAAGGGAGACGCCAGGCTGTGTTTTGAGCGGCAGCCAGAGCTGGATGCTGGAATAGGCACCCGGCCCGGGTCCAGTCCCGGCTGGCCTCAGATCAGTGAAAGCTGTCAAGGGGCCAGTGCCTTGCTGCCATCAATGCCTGAGGTTGCTGTGCAGGGCAGGGCCTGCAGAGGCCGCTGTCCCCAGAGATGTGGCCCTGAGAACATTAGCAGCATGTCCCAGGCCCACTAGGGGTGGGTCCTCTGTTGCCTGTGTCCTCCCTATTCTGTCATTCCCAGCCCCAAGGTCCCTGCTTCATATTTTTTCCCCAGATGCTTTTCTCCACACACAGGGCTGATACAGAAGCTCAGGAATGAGGGGAAGGGGGGCTCCCTGCCATTCTCTGTGCTGCTTCGTGTACGCAGGGCACCACTCCAGGCTGTATGGCCTTGAACCTCGGGAGCAAGCATATGGACACTGTTGTCACCAGTATGAGCCAGGTTAAAGGCTGCTCATCCACAGAGCACCAGGGACTGCCATGGGGGACGGAGTAGGGACCATGCTGCTCTGAGAGGGAACTTTGGAGCTGAGGCTGGGGAATGCATCAGGAGGTAGCTGGAAGGAAACAGTGAGGAGTGCTGGGCGGAGAGCAGTGACTGGAGGAGATGGTGGACAGGATGGAGGCCTTGGAGTCTTGAGCCTAGAGATGGGTGGGATAAGCAAGACCAGTTGTAGAGAGAGTGCATCCCTGACAACAGTTACTCTTGTTGTCCTGGCCTGGTGAATGCACACCCTTGTGCTCTTGCAAGTGTCCTGGTCTCGGTGGTAACATTGCACACTGCCATGGTTTGGGTGAGTATAAAGGCCCCGTGTTGAGGGTGATCCCCAAGTGGCCTGTTGGGTGGGGGTAGCCTGTTAGAGGTGAAACCTCATGGAAGGGCCTTAGGTCACAGTAGAATGTGTCCTCCATGAGAATTGTGCGACCCTAGCCCTTCCTTGTTCAATTCTGCTCCTTGGCCATGAGATGAACAGTGTGCTACACCACATGCTCCCTGAATCGCCTTCCGGCACCCTCACCAGAGGCCTGAAAGGAGTAGGTCTGCCTGATCATAGATGGGAACCTCTAAAACCAAGAGCCAAAATAAACATATTTTCTTTGCAAGTTGGGTGTCTTAGGTATTTGTTGGAGTGACAGAAGGTGACTGGCACAGTGCTCCAGACACAGGTATATCTATGTTTTATGAGGAGACTGAGGGTCACAGAAACTTGAATGCAAGTGTTAGTTGTGCAAGGCCTTGGATGAGGCCAGGAGCTGAACCTGTCTGCCTTGAAAGTCCAGGCTTTCACATAATCCCACATTGCCTTGTGAAAGAAGGGCCAACCTGAGCATTCTCTGAGTGTGGATTGCCCTGAGCACTGTGCTCTGATGGCAGGGGCATACTTTGACTAGGGCTCATTCTGTGGCCCACACCAAAACAGGCTTAAACTGGCTTATAAGCAGTGTCTTAGTCCCTTTTTTGTTATTCAGACGTAATACCTAACACCTAAAATTTAAAGGAGGAGGGGTTTTATTTTAGCTCACATTTTAGTCTAGGGTCAGCTGCTTCAAGGCAGCAAAGCAAGGCCAAAGAGAGCTGCTCATGGCATGGCAGGTAGGGTGAGAGATCAAGGAGAAGCTGGTGTGTGAGAGAGACCTTTCCGCGCTGGGCCCCAGTGACCCGCCTCTTCTGACCAGACTCCAGCTCCTAACAGCAGGTCAGCTGTAAGCCCTCATGATGTAATCACCTCCCAAAAGCCCCGCCTATGAGCATATGAGGCTCACATCTTTGTATAAATCATAACATTTTGCCCCTGGCCCTCAAAAGACAGACATCCCTTTTGTAAAATGTGTTTAATCCATCTCTAAGAGTTGCCAAATTTCTAACAGTTTCAGCACTGCTGAGAAGTGCAAGTCCAAAGTCTTCTTTGAGATTTAAGGCAGACTCTTAGCTGTGAGGCCCTATAAAATCAAAGAGAAAATTCAACACTGCTGACATACAACAGCACAGGATAAACATTCTCATTCCAAGAGGGAGAAATAAGGGGATAGACATAAATCAGACCAAAGCAAGACTGAAACCCAGCTGGGCAAAAGTTAAATCTTTTAGTTTCATGTCCAGCACCCATGGCAAATTGTGGTGAGATATAAACTCAGAGCAGACTTGGTGCCCCCCACCCATAGGATTGCCAGTGGTTGGAGCCCTCCTGGCTTCTATCTTGCACTGGATTTGCTTATTGCCCACGGGTTTTCTCAGATGTTCCACATTCCTGGCTTCTCCAACTTTTTGAGGCCTCCACTGGATTTTTGACTTCACTCTCACAACTTCATACACTGCTTTCTCAGGGGCACTGCCTGGCCTCAAAAGCTTCCTTCTGAAATCTGGGCAGAAGCACCCCTGACTCTATAACTCTTGCATGATGTGGGTAATGGCATGGTATGCCACTAGCTCAAGCAGTAGCTGGGCCTCCTTGTATCATAGATGTAGAGGTCTCTTGAGTGCCTGGATAGTTGAGCATCTTCTCAAACAAAGCCTTTCACTTCTGCAATTTTGAGCCTGCAAGGGGTGGAGCCTCACTGGTTCCTAACATGTCATTCACTATTTTTTCTTGTTGCATTGTAATGTCCTTGGCTTCTTTATAATGCTCATCTTTTCAGCAACCAAACTTTTCAGTGCTCTGTCTTTTTGGGAGGCCTTGTTTCTCATGAAACTGAAAACTTTAAAAATCACTGAACTGTGCCATTTGCTCATAATTATCGATGTAGAGCTGGCTCAAAGCCTCAGATGATACACATGCCATAGCCTGAATGTTGGGCTGCCTTGAAATTTTCTCTGCCAGATTAATTAGTCTGCTGCCCTTAACCTCAGTCTCCTGCAAAGTCTCAAGACATGAGCAAAATGTAGACAAATTTTCTGCCATACCATAGCACACATGGCTTGGAGACTAACTGCCAGTGAAGTCCCTGTTCCTAGCTGAAACCTCCTGAACCTGGTTTTTACTGTCTGCGTTTTTGTTAGCATTCTGGTCTTCTGAGCCCCAGCCAGAATCTTCAGTTAAGCTCGGCTCACAGGCTTTTAGGTCTTTTCTAGCCAGACCCTTTCCAAACTCCTCCTGCAAACCAGTTGCAAAGGCATCATATGGTCAGGTATAGTCACAGCAAGACCCTCTTCAGAAAGGTTCTTGAACTGTGCCCTAAAGGATACAGTGGGAGACTCCTGAAGCGAGGATGAACTGGGGTACAGCGGGAGAAAATGTCCATTCCCATCTGGTTGCTAGTCAGACCTGAGCCCTGGCAAAGAGCATGGCACCTCATTCAGCTGGGCTGTCTACACTGTGACTGTTGTTTTCTCGGGCTGGGCTAGTGTCCACAACTAAACATCTGGCCTTCCATTGGCCTGTTTGCTCTTGTAAGGTCACCATGTGGGTCAAATTTTCTCTACCTTTACAGGTAGTTCTGTGAGAAACTGCCTCACAGAAGCAGAACCTGAGGTAAAGACTGAGTGTGGGTGATTTCTTAAGGACTCCCCTGAGCATAGACCAGGAAGGGAGGGAGCAAGCAGAGCAAAGAAAGGGAAGGAGCTAAGCAAATACGCCCTTTCAGGAGCGTCTTGTCTCCGTCTTGCTCCTGTGGGGGACCTCTGGAGCACAAATTAGGCCTCACGTTTGTCCAGACTTCAGTGACTAGGCTTTTGGTCTTCTGCACTGGGCTCAGTGTCATCTGTCTGGGGTAGGGTGGGGTGGTGGTACTTGCAGTTCTCTGAAACTGAGACGAAGCCCTAGGACAGATGGCTGAGGGAGACTCACAGGTGAGTGCTGGGGATGAGAGGAGACTGTGCACACTGAGGTGGGGATCCTCGTGTGTGCCTGCAATCCTTTGGGGGAGTAGACCACAGTCAGAGGGCCTAGGGAGGTGGGGGAATATCACATGCTGTGACCCCTGGGACCCTCCTGCCAGTGGTCTACAAAAGAGCATGTGGCTCTCTATGGAAGAACCTAGGGACCTTTGTTATGCAGCATTCCCCAAATGACATGGACTGAATTGCTTGGACATGGAGCCTTGCTTTGGGGCCCATTGACTTTGTGCACCTGATTCTGGCTAGGGAGGAACTTGGGGCTCTTGTCTTGCTCACTGAGGAAGTTGTTATTTGCTGGCCTTTTGCTGCCTGCTTCATGTCTTTTGGATTCTGATCATGGCTCTGCCACTCTTTGGCTTTGTGGGACTATCCATTCATTCATTCATTCATTTATTCATTTGTTTGTTTATTTTTGTGGTACTGGGGATTGAATCAAGTTTTTTTTACTGTGCTACATGCCCCACTTTTTTTTTTTTTAATTTTGAGAAGAGGTGTTGCTAAGTTGCTAAGCTGCCAAGGCTAAGCTGTGCTCAAACTTGTAGTCCTTCTGCCTCAGCCTCTCAGAATGCTGGGATTATAGGCCATGGCCTCATTTTCCCCTTCTGGACTCTGCAAGGTTGTTCTGCTGGTTTATAGCATTTTTCTAGAGTGGTCAGTGGGAAGCATCCTCTGGAACTGGGGGTGCTCATAAGTAAAAACCTTTGACTCAGGGCAGAGCCCCATTAATGTGTGGTCTGAATGCTGTGTGGGCTTTCTAGTGGGAGAAGCCTCTCTTCATCTATGCTTGGAGCTCCCTGAGAGAGCCTGGCCTGAGAATTCTCAGGAGGACTTGGTTATTCCTGATCCACCACATTCTTGTCCGCCCCCCTTCCTTATATCCTCAGCCTCCCCATCTATAAAAGGGGGTGATAGCTGGCTGATTTTTGGGTTGGTGGGAGAGGTTCAGGGGTGATGGGTAGAGTTACTGCCACACATAGCTTGCCCTGACATAAGCAGCCTCAGGCCCTCCATGCTGGCATCTTCCAGACGATGTGTCTCCCAGGGAACCTCTTGAGACAATATGGAACCCTCATATGGATCACTGACCAGAATACAGAGGCAGGTAGCTCCTTCTAGATCCCCAGTACTTTTTTTCCCCTAAGCTCTCTGGTTGCCTGAGAACAAATACTGTCACGTTTAGTGTGTTGTAATGGCCCGAGTGGAGGAGAGAGTTGCTGCCTCTTCCCTTTTGGGTCCCAGGAACAGCCTGGTGGACTTATTCAGTGGGCCTCCTGCCATTTCTGAAATCAAAGCCTTGTCTACCTTACATGACCACAAAAACAAGAGCTTGTAGTCCCCTGGCTTCCTATATGTGTCAGCCAGGAGCCATGAGAAACAGGCTGGTTTCTGGAGGGGACGTCTTATAGCCTAGGTGTGTGGTGTGGCCATGGAAAAGCAGCAGCATCTAGGTGCATTGCAGCCCCTCCACCTCCCCTCAAGAACACCCATTACCCTGGAAAGCTACAGAACTTGCCATACTAGAGCCATGGCCCTGCTCATAGACTGTATGTAAGTCTTTCTACATACAGAGACAGCAAAAAAGGGTTAAAGGGACTGGCAGGGACTGCCCTTTTGTGCTCTCCCTGTGTTAGTGAGCTTCCTCCTAAGGGCCTTGCTTGTCTCTCAGATGGTGGAAGTAATCTTGCCCATTTGTGTAAAATGACCGGGTACTGTCTTAGTTACTTTTCTCATTGCTAAGACAAAATTCCTGACACCTAAAGTTAAAGGGGGAAAGGTTTATTTAACTCACAGTTTGTAGAAGTTTCAGTCCATAATCGCCTGGCTCCAAGGCAGAGTGGTTTGGCAGGAGGGGCATCACAGAGGAGAAAACAGTTCACGGCAGGCAGAAGCCAGCAAAAACAACAAGGGATTGCCATGCCTCTTTTTATCCCTTGTATCTTATCTAGGCTACTTAGAGGGGAGTAATAATCACATCCTTACTGCCCTTCAGCCTAGCACTGCACCTTGAATCAATCCCAGTGTCACACATTCTAGATCCCACCACCTCTGAAAAAACTCCACCTATGACTGCATCAGGCTTTGAGGAGACATGTAGACATAAGCCATAACAGACGCCTTGGAATCCCCACCATACATAACTTCTGGGGCATTCTGATGCCTGTCTGCCTCTGCAGACACACGTCTCTGACCTGTGTGCCTGCAATATAGGTGGATAATTTTAGCAGATATAATTGTGCTCTTTGGTAACTGTTTTTTTCCTTTCAAGAATATGCAGGAAGTGTTCTTCTGAGTCAGTCCTCATAGGGCTGTCCTGAGTTGGTCAGCACACACTCCTTGGGCCTCCTCCTCAGCCTTTGACACATGGGATATCACATGCCCTATCACATGCCCCTGAATAAAATAAGGTAGGGATGCAGGGAGTGTGGGGGTGAGAGGGCTGTAATTTTAAATAAAGGTTTGGGATGACATCATCCAAGTGACAAGATGAGGGTGACCAAAAACCTAAATGAGGAGAAGGAGAGGGATTCACTGGGAAAAGAGCTTCCCAGGCAGTGGCAACAGCAGGTACCAAGGCCCTGAGGTGGGCATATACCAAACATGAAAAAGAGCAAGGAGGCCTGTGGAAGAGGGGCAGAAGGTGAGGTGAGGGAGGTGATGGGATGGACTGGGGGGCAGACTGGGGCATTGGTAGGAATTTGGATAATTAAGTAGGGTTGCAGTAAGGGTCAGGACAGTGCTACAGTTTGGATTTTGACTGTCCCCAGAGGCCCATGTGTGGAAGGCTTGACCTCCAACCTGTGGTGCTATTGAGAAGGGGTGGGACTTTCAGGAGGTAGAGCCTAGTGGGAGAAAGCTAAGTCACTGTGGGGACCTGCCCCTGAAGAGGACATTGAGACCCTGGCCCCTTCCTCTCTCTTGCTTCCTGGCAACCACAAGGCACACAGGTCTCCTCTGCCATGTGTTCCTATCATCAGGTACCATTCTGCCACAGGCCCAAAGCAATAGGGCTAAGAACCTGTGGGCTAAAACTTTTGAAACCATGAACCAAACTAAATGTTTCTTCCTTTCATTTGTTTATCTCAGGGGTTTTGTCACAGTGAAAGAAAGGACACAGGCAGTCCTTGATCATCAGGTATCATTGGCCCGGTATGAGAGACCTCTCGTGTGTGATAGCAGGGGCACAGGAGAGAAAGAGGGATGTCGGCGCATATACAGATGGGTGGAATGTGGCCTGGAAGAGAAGCATCAGGTAGCTTTGGGACTCTGCTTGAGCACTGGGAAGCAGTGAGCTGCCGTGCTAGAGGGAATGCCTGGTTCTCAGTGCCCAAGCATTATATGTCCTTCCAGAAATGTTCTATGATTGTCTCAGCTGGCATCTTTGCCTGTTTTATTCATTTGTGTGATAGGATTAGACCCTCAGCTGTCCCCCACCAGCTCTGCTCCCTGGCAGCACTGGGGACCCTGGGGGCCCTCACTGCCCTTCCGGTCCCTTTAACTCTTTTTGCTCTGTCGCACTCACTGTCAGTGTGATGCTCTGCACCCGTGTCGCAGGTATCAGGGATCACTGCCCACGTTTAACAGATATGGTCCCCGAGGCTTATGAGTATACTCTTCAGCCGTACTTTGGAGTGAACTGGGACTGCTGGGGCCACCTTTGATGCTACCCAGTTTGGGTAGATTGGATAGTTGGGGGAGGTACATGACTTCACCCTAGTGAAGGGCAGAGGGCTGTCTGGGGTGTCCAGGGCATGAGTGGTCCAGGAACAGAATGGAGCGGACAGGAGGACGGAGGGACCAGAGCTCAGGAAGGGAGGCCCAGGGGGCCAGATAGGCATGGACAGAGGGCTGCTGCTGTGGAGTGGTTTCTCCAGAGTGCTTTAAGTCTTCTGGAGTGGGCTGTGTGTGTGTGTGTGTGTGTGTGCCTGCATGTGTTTTGTGCACGTGTGTGTGTGCACAGTTTTATGTGCCTATGTATGTGTTTACATGCCTGTATGCTCACCTGTGTGTACATGGGCAGCAGGTGGGTCCCAAAGTTGGCTCAGACTATTGCTCTCTTATCCTCTCCAGAAAATGAGGACTGCTCGGAGGGATGAATGGAAAGGATCTTATTATAGCATCTGTTTCTTTAAATTGGGAAAACAAGAAGCCCAGACCCCTGACTCCTGAGGTGGGGAGGGTGGACGTCCAAGTTGCCTCAGGCTTCAGGACCCTGCAGGCTCCTGGCTGGGCTGGCTACCAACAGGGCCAGAGTGCATGTGCTTTCCCACAGCGAGGTGGCCCGGGGGCTGCAGAGGCACCATACCCTGGCTGACAAATGATGGTGCTGTGTCATAAGCAGCCTGGCTCCTGGCCACCCTGCTCAGCAGGGCACACACGTTGGATCCTGGAAGCCAGGAGCTACTGGCAGAAGCCCCAGCTGTGCGGTGGTCAGAGGACCCACAGCCCCTCTTCTTTCTGTCACCAGCTGTAGGCTGGGTGGTGGGGCAGGCCAGTGGCTGGGTGGGTCAATGGTGTGGCAGAGGCATGGCGGTCAGTGAGTGGGGCTGGCTCAGGGGGTGGAGACTCAGCCAGGTGCAGTCCGCTGGCCAGAGACATGGCTGCTTGAGGCCTTCTGGTATAGTTGGTGCAGTCCTAGGCTTGGCTTTGCTCAGCCTTCTGATCCCTGAAAGTGGCGGGGACAGGGAAGAGGGAGGGAGGGGATGGAATGACAGACTCAGCCCAGAGGAAGCAGGAAGCAGCAGCGCCGGTCTGGGTTGTGCTTCCAGCTGAGTGCTGTGTACAGGCCTCACTGCCCTTCACCGCGCTCTCCCAGCAGAGTAGTTGCCTCGTGCTCAGCTGAGGACACTGAGGCGCAGGCCAGTGGAATCATCCATAGAGCGACACAGGGAGAGCCAGGGCTCAGACTCACTCTTGTAAATTACTTCCCCTCTCTAAGCCTCAGTTTCCCCACAGCTCAGGTAGCAATAGTAACAGGGCCAGTCACAAATGATGCCCTGAAAGTGCTAGCAGAGCATTTGGCTAGTGTCACCCTCTCAGGACACCCACAGAGTCCTTTGTGCTACTGGTCCCCACACCCCAACAATTAAATCCTGGCTCACCCTGGAGCAACGCTCTTGAATGCTGGTGAGGAGGATCACCCAGCCAGACCAACACCAGAGTCCCCAACTCTATGCTCTGGACTGTCTGCCCTGCACAGGGCACCTCCTAAGGCTCTGTGATGCCCAGTTTGAGACAAGAGACCACTCTGGATCATACCAAGGTTTAGCACTTCCTATTGACTTTGGCTTCTTTTTTTCTTCCATCAGCCATTTTTGTCACCATATTTGGAAATCACATTTCCAAAATGTGAGCTGTGGCTGAGCATGGCGGTACATGCCTATAATCCCAGCAACCCCGCAGGCTGAGGCAGGAGGATTGCAAGTTAGAGCCCAGGCCTGGGAACTTAATGAGACTCTGCCTAAAATAATAATAATAATAATAATAATAATAACAACAACAACAACAACAACAATAATAATAAAATATATATATTGTGTGTGTGTGTATATATATATATATATATATATATATATATATATTTTTTTTTTTTTTTTTTAAGGCCGGGGATATAACTTAGTGCAAATGCCCTGCATTCAATCCCCCACCCTGCCAAAATAAACCCACACAAAACAGGAGCCTTCAAGGAGGAAAATATGTGGGGCCGGGCCTGGGATGGGCTGGCCTGGTCTCTCCATCCTCTCTCCCACTAGAACCAGCTTGACCACTTGAGGGGGAGCATAGGAATCAAACTACATGCTCTTTATATTCTGTAGTTTGTAAAGCCTGGCACACATTCCTCTGAGGGTTGGAACTTGAGGTCACGAATGGAGGACTTCTTGTATTTTAATGATGCTGTATTTGTTTAATACAAATTAAATATCTTAAAAAATCAAAACAGATGCAACCATGATCATACTCCTTATCTCACCGACCTTATTACTTATGACAAGATGGGGCTGGGGTGGGGGCTATGCATCAACTGAGAGGGAAGTACTGGAACCTGGGGTTGTGACGATGGTGTGTGGCAGACAGCTTGCTGGGGTGAAAGCCCACGAACGAAACTGTTGACTCTCGCTGCCTGTGTCTGGCTCATTCCAGAAGTGGCCAACCTATCTCAGGGTTGTCTGTCTGTACCCAGTGGGGTGTAGGGTCTGAGGCTTTGGAGTCAGGCCCAGGGTCTGATGTCCTTCCCCCAAGCCCTGCTGTCAGCTCTGTGCTGAATGCCCACCCTTCCATCATCAGACCCTCAGGCCCAGGAAGCTGCCTGGGCTGGAGTCCTGCAACGTGGAAAGCTGAGATTGGAAGGTGCAGAGAAGAGCCCATTAATTGCATTGCAAGCAGATAAAAATAGGGGAGCAATGCAAGGAATTTTAATCGCTGCCGCACATCTCTGGAGTCTGGAAGGCTGCTCCTTTGGGGCCCCTGCCCGAGGCCAGCCCTGCATGCACAGCTGGGAGCTGCCAACCTCCCCCACAACTTGCTCTGCGCTTAGTGTCGGGTGAGCCAGGGTGACACGTGGAGGCCACAGTGCATGGGGAGCCCTAATGTCCTTCTAGGTGTGGCAGGGAGTCTTGGGCTCTGGTTTTAGGAGCCCATGACTTGGTTTTGGGGGCTGCAGGGTTAGAGGTCTGACTTGCAAATAACAGAAGTTCAGCCTAAGTTGCCATAAGCATGAAGGACAATTGGGTAGTATTTGTAGCTACCCCATCAATATAGACAGGTGACAGTGGGCTTGGCCTCAGGGCTCTCCCAACACATGCTGTCCAGTGCCTTGTATGTGTGGAGGTTGTGAGGCTGGCTAGTCCCCACCCATGGCTGCTGTCTCTTTCCACTCCTGTGGTTATATGAACTTTCATCTAGCAGAACAAGCCCACAAAGGAAGCTGGCATTGAGTTGGTGCCCAGCCCTGGCCACAGAGAAGGTGCCAGTGACCAGCTTCTGTGAGGGGGACCCTAGGGGGCAAGGCATGATTCCCACTGGCCTGGATGGGTAGGCAGAGCCAATGGCCACCCTGTGTAACCTGTGGTCACACAGGCTTGGGTGTCCTTGGCCAGTGATGCAGGGCTCTGCCCCACACTTGCTTGCTTGAGGAGTTGCTGCTGTTCTTTGGCTCTGCTGATATCTGCAGGGAGGGGTGAGTGTGTGTCCCTCCTGTCCCTAGGGAGGAGGGCATTCCAAGCCCCTATCACTGGAACTCTGTCCTTGCTGGCCCTATGGTGATGATGGCTTTGCGTCGGTGGCCTGCGTGGTGCATGTGGGTGGCGGCAGTGGCTGTTCCCCAGTACTTTGGGCTTGTTGTACTTATGGGTGGGTCCTCATACTAGAACCATAAACCTGACACCCAGAAAGGGGGCAGCCCAGGCTTCCTTCTCTCTCACTCCCCAGGTGTAGCTCCAGAGACAGAACGTCCCCCACTGATGGGTTGGTGGGGTTGGGGACCCCAGAAGGTCCACAGCTGACACACCAGGAGTGTTATTCTAACCTCCTCTGCCACCTTAGACCTGAGGCCCATCACTTCATCTCCTGGCTCACCCTCGTTCCTCCCTTTGTGAAGTGGGGGTTGGTTAATCTGGGATTTAATTGCCAAAGTGACAAGTGAATGAATATACAGTTGGCTCTGTATTTCTGGACTCTTTATCTATAGATCAACCAACTACAGAGGAAAATATTTGGGAAGGCAAAATAGTTTTAATGAACACATGCAGACTTTTTTTCTTGTTATCATTTCATAAACAATGTGGTATAGCAGCCTTTTACGTAGCAGTTACATTGTATGTGGTATTATAAGCAATCTAGACATGACTTAAATCCTGCAGGGCATGTGCGTAGGTTCTTTGCAAACAGTGCAGCACTGTACAGTAAGGGACTGGAGCACGTTTGCATTTTGGCATGGACAGGGGTTCTGGAATCAATCCCCTAAGGACCCCCAGGAGCAACTGTACTTAGCTGTTCCAAATTACAGCAGTTTTGATAAACGTGGTGTTCCATACCCTCCACCTTGCCCTCTGCTTCTCTGTTCTCCTTCCCTTCCCCAGAGGCTTCCACATGTTTGCATACATCCAGTGGCCTCACTGTCCCGTGTGTGCAGCATTTCCTACGTGGGCAGCAGCACCACATTCTGCACCCGCTGTCTTGCTCATTCTGTGACGGGGTGCAGTGTATGGCAGGATGGACAGGTCTGTCTTGTTCATCTGAACCACTGTGAGGGGTCTAATGTGCTTTGATGGCCTCCAGGCCCGCTCGGATTATTGGCTAATAGGAATTGTGTGGCCCTAACCATCACTGACCTTGAATGTACCGCTTGATAAGACCCATGTGAGGACAATCCCAGGGCATTCACTGAGAGGGTCAGTTCATTCACTCAGCGGGACACTCGGTGATCATAAAGGTGAACTGTGAGGGTGTTCCTGAGCACGTGTCAGAGTTGAGCCCTGCAGAAAGCAGATAGAAGGCAGCGTTCATTGCTCCCCAGCTGTCCCAGATGCCACCCTGGGCATTTTGTCCACATCTTGACCCTTCTTTGACATCTCAATCCCCATTTTATAGAAAAGGAAGATACAGGCCAGAGAAGTTAAATAATATGTTCGCTGCCAAAGGCTGTGAGGCCTGAAGCCAGTCCGCCCAGGTGCTGGGAGTGCAGAAGCCCTGTCCTCCCTCCGAGTGAGGGGACAGAAGGGAGGCAGGAGCTTGCTCTGAGCAAGGCCCCAGCTGGGCTGCATCTACACAGTGTGCTGAGAAGGGCGTTCCAGTATCCCCTGGGGCAGGCTCAGGGCAGCTGCTTGATCTAAGGGGTACTGGGCAGCCTGGGTTCTAAGCAGCCCTTCTCTTCCCAGGGTATCCTGGCCCCATGCATTTTTGGAATCTGGAAGTTATGCCGTGTTCCGTGGCTACGAGGAGTTTGCTTTGAAACCCCATGGTACCAACATCTGTTAGCTCTTAGGGAACAGAAAGATTGACAGAGACCTGCTGGGCAGTGGGGTGAAGAGATACTGAGTATAGGAGTGTGGAGGTTCAAAGACAAAGAGGAAAACCCTAACAGGCACTGGCCCAGGCCTCAAGGCCTGCTTGATGCGGTTTTCCTTCCCATAGCCTTATAAGGCATTGTGTCTTACGGCCCTGGGCTCAATGAAAGCTGACTTCCAGGGCTGGTGTTGGCCACTCACTCAGTGCCCAGAGGAGCTGACTTTCCTCCAGGGACCCAGGCACAGGACAGCTGGTTTCCAGGCCGGCAGAAGGGCAGTGCTCGGACTGGGAGGGAGGCAGGTTATGACCATGTGACCTAGAAGCCACCAAACTAGGCCCCTGGGCAGGGACTCTAGGAATCTAGGAAAGTCTCTGATCAGAACTTGGAGCACAGCACAGCATGACTGGCAGTCCCGGAGGAGGCCTGGGGACCTTGGGGCCACAGTGACAGCTGAGTAAAGACAAGAGAAGCAATGAAGGGTGCTCAGTATGTACCAGTCCTTATACATAGGCCTTTTCTAAGTAAGTGCAGTGGTGAAAGGGTGCAGGCTCTGGTACTGGCTATAATAGCTGTGTAACCTTGGGCAGGTCTCTTAACCTTTCTGTGCTTCAGTTTTCTTGTCTCTAAAGTGGGCATAATAATGACAGTAGCAAAGTGAGTACTGTAAGAATTAAATACAAAGCATCAAAAACAGTGTGCTGATAAGTTCTGTAGCCATTTGATAATAATGCAGAAGAAGCAAGAGGCCACTGAGCTGCTGAGCTCTCATGGGACAGGTGTAAGATTGAGTATGTGCCGGTAGTGGCTCCCTTAATCCTGACAGCCACCTCGAGATGGCACATGTGCTCAGCTCTGTTTGCAAATGGGCTGCTGAGGTGCCCTGGAGGTGAAGTTCTTCCTCCCAAGTGACTCTCCTGGGGAGAGTAGGATCTGCATGGACATCTGCCTGCCTGGTTCCAGGGACCCTGGCCCTGGGCCTATGGGTTCCTGGTTCTCAGGGTGCCCAGCTCCGGAGCACCTGCTCTCCTCCAGGGTGACTGATGCTGAGAGCCTGGCTCCTGACCTACTCTGCAGACTCCCAGTTAGAGCCAGGTCCTCACACCACGTGGAGGGGTGGGGGGCCTCTGAATCCTGCAGACAGATGTGTACTCAGCTTCTAACTTGTGGTTGCTGCTGGACCAGGACCTGATCCCTTTTGCCCTTGGAGCGAGTGACCCAAACCTTGAGGACCACAGATCCAGGGCCGTGCAGCTCAGCGTAGATGACTGTGCCATCCTTGAGCACATACATCAGCCAGCCCTGGCACTGGGAGCACTCAGCCTGTGACCGCAGGGCACACTTAGCAGGAAGAGGCCGACCCTAGAACTTCCCAGAGCCGTCATCACAGTGATGATGGTGCATGTGTGGCACACATGTGGGGGGCAGCATAGGGACTTGGCTGGCTGTCATTTATTTTTATTTTTTTTTAAGACAAGGTCTCTATATAGTCCAGGTTGGCCTTGAACTCACTGTGTGGCCCAGACTGGCCTTGAGCTCAAGTCAGTCTTCCTGTCCCTGCCTCCCAAGTGCTGGGATTATAGGCGTGTGCCACCAAGCCTAGCCCTTTGGCTGCCTGGTTGGGGTGACATTTGGAGTTTTATAATCCCTCCAGATGTACCAGAAAAAAGACTCAGGACTCAGGAGGCTTGTGGTGCTGGTGGGCTTGCCAACTGGAGTCAGGGTGGTGCTGAGGTCAGTGCTCCCTCCTGGGCAGGGTCCCTCACTGTGAAGGGTTTGTGAGTCCCCTGCAGACTGTGGCTGCTCTTGCAGGAACCATGCCTGCCAGCCTCCCAGGGGCAGCCAGCTGCCTTGTGCCTTTCTCTGTCATGAGCGACTGGCTTTAATTGGCTGCTGGGGCGTATCAGCATCTGAGGGTGCCACCTGTGTGTGTCTCTTTCCTGTCAGAGTCTCCCAGCTCCCCTGTCACCTCCGACTCTGTTAACACAAACAGCCAGTTTACAAGCCCAGGAAATGTTCAGTGATTAGAAAAGTCGGCAGAGGAGAGAGAAGCCTGGTTTGAAATAAATGGGACACCAGGAGCTGGATGGCCACATTTACGCACCTCTAAGAAAGACTGTGTGATGCTGTAGAAGGACTGCAAAGAAGAAAGAACAGCACAGGCCAGTCCTCATCCACAGAAGGGGAGCTGCTGGTCTTTAAAACAGAAGAGGAGGAGACAGGCAGATGTCTTCCAGCCGTGGCCGGCAGTGCCATCACCGTGCCCTGCCTGGGCTCTCTGCTCAGCAAGACACACCTGGTTTTGCTTTAAGCATCTGAGGTACAGGAATTTTTTCCTCCAAGGAAAAGCTGTTTTCTTTTTTCTTTTCACAAAGAGAAGATGGTGACAGCTGCTGTGTTGGGGCTTTTCACTGCCTGTCATCTTGGGTGCTCTGGAAGCACCACTGTAGCATCTGGTGCTCAAAGAGATGAGGTGGTACAGCCCCCAACCCTTATCTGTCCCTAGGAGGGGAGTATTTCCTAAAGTGGATACCTTGGAACTTGAATTGCATGTGATGCTATTGGAAAAACAAAATCCCATCATCTACATAGTTTGGAGAATGTGATAAACACCGGCACATGGAGATTCAGTGTTTATAAGCATTGCATAGGCCCTGATAAGTCCTACAGTGAGGCTCTTCAACTTTTGTCTAAAGCAATCTCCTTTGATCACAGAAGTCTTGGTAGGATACCAGTAATAAATACAGGAACCAGTCTGACAGGTCCTGGGGTAGCTTCTTCAGTAGGCACTGGAGTGGCCTTAGTCTGTTGACATCCTCCACACTTCCCAGTCTGTGGTGCACTGAAATGCCCCTGGCCAACCTGACACCAAAGTGGCATCTCTCAGGTTGGCCAAGGGGAGCCCTGTGGTGCAGGTGCAATACGGGACACCTTCAGCTCACAGTGGGAGCAGGCAAGTCTTGCAAAGGGCAGGCTAGTAACAGGAAGATGTGTGGGCCAGCAGACATGGGGCAGGAGGGTGGACCAGTGGCCACCAGAGCTTACAGGGTCTGAGATGCTTGTGGAGGCCTTAGGGTCTGGCGGAAGGCAGTGGGACCATTGTACAGCAAACCACGACACCCCATAGGCTTCTTACAGCCCTGTCGGGAAACTACCAGGAGGAAGAACGATTCAGACTAAGGGTCTTCTTGGGGCCTATTGGGGAGGCTTGCTGGTCCTGTACAATTGGATTGGCTCAGTGAGATAGATCTTGCCTGGCAATCCTGGTTGTGGGGATGGTCCTTTCAGAGGGAGAAGTGCAGTTCTAGGTAGCATTTCAGGGTGAGCTGCAGGTTTCAAAAACACTGCTTCCTGGAAATCATCCATAGTGAACTAATCCTGGGCACAGGGCCCCCCCTCCCTGACCTGGTTCCTGTTAGAAGACTCAGAACAGGTCCCTACCACCACCTCTCACATCCGGGTGGGCTCCTGCCTGTCCCCACTCTTCTGTAATGACCCTGCTTTGTCTTCCCAGGAGCTCGTGGGCGAGGTTTTCAGAGAAGGGCCAAGTGAGGAGGAGGAAGAGGACTTCCGGCTAGAAGGTACTTGGGATCCTTGGCTCCGTTTCCCCTCAGTGGGGTGGGGAAGGGCATCTGGCTGCCTGTGCGCCCTAGGGTCCCCAGAAGGTCTGCAGCCCTCACAGTGGAATGGGCAATAGAGGAGGGAGTACGGCTTTTCCCAGGGTCATAGCCTAGCCCAAGCCTGTCAGCGGTGGGACCTTGGAGTCAGAGTGTGGCTTCCACCAGGGTTATAATAGTAACACTACGGCTGTTCCTCCAGTTCTCCAGCCTTATCGCCCCTGGTGCCTAGCACGTGTGCATACACACATCCAGGCACACGCCCCTGCTCCCAGCCAGCCTCACTCTCTTCCAAACAAGTAGCCCTCACCTGTCATGTGGACCCCTGGCCACTGGTGTGCTGATGTGACTTTGGACGCACCTCTTCTCCTTCCAGGCCTCAGTCCCCACCTAGTAGAATAGGAACAAGGCCTGTATGGCCGTGATCTTGGCTCAGGTGTGTTTGAGGAGGGCAATGGTGCTACATTCTTAATTTGGAACCGCAAAAGAGAAGCACTGTTGTGGGTTACCTGGGAGGGTAAGGGGAGGCAGATGGCAGCAGCGCTGGGGTCCACCCAGGGGCCAGGTGCAAGGGTCCTTAGGGTGTCTGGGCTGGGAAGCCTGAGAGTCTTGAGCAGAGAGGACAGGATGCTGTCCAAGGGCACCTGGGCTACGTGAGGCTTATGGCCATGTCCACCCTGAGGGTTAACACGCACACTCTGTGGCCCTGCCGCAGGTTACCGAATCCTAAGTGCATTATGCTCCCGGGTGACTTGTATGTAAGTCATACCTGAAGGTGCTTTGTGGGAAGAGCACTCTGCTGCCCCAAAGCTGGAGGGATGGTGGGGACCCAGGTGCTGCTGAGTGTGTCTGCCTGGCCCTGGCCCCTTGTAGGCAGGTGTTGGGAGGACTTGAATCTCACTGTCCCTGGGCGCCCAAGCCTTAGCTGTCATCCTTCTCTTTCCATGGAGACATGCTGGGAGTCAGTATGTTGTAGCCGATTCATCCATGAGGATGAAGCTGACCCCAGACTCCGATTACAGGGCCTTCAGCACTCATTTCTATTTACCTGTGAATTTTCTCATTCATGTGATAACATACCAAGTTTATTCTCTTGTCTCCTACCTGTATCTGATGCCCTTTGACTATCCAGCCACCCACCCCCCAATCCAGGGCCCACTCAGCCAACACTTGCATCCGTTTGTCCCCTCTTTGGTCGCTTATCTCTCAGCCATCTAGACCAGTCCATCCTCCACCTCTGTCCTTCACTCACCTATTCAGCATCTACCCACTCATCCCCTTCCTCTATCCATTTAATCAGCTCCTACTTGTCATTCTAGGACAGTGAGTTCGAACCCTTTAGAGACCAAGCACCCAAACTGCAACCTAAAACCCTCTTATTTATCACAAAGTGCTAACACTGCAGTGAAACCTGAATACTGAGGTTTTAGTTTAGAAGCAACAAATGTTATTGGATGCTGGGCTGCGGGGGCAGCTTGGCTCTCGTGCTAATGGAGAGGGCTCTCCGTGCCCACTGGGGCATGTGTGCGATAGGTTCGCTGCCACTGTGCTAGGTCCTCTTCGTTTGTCTTTGTATCTGTCCAGTGTTTGTTGGGTCCCTGGATAAAGCCAACACCTAAGGACTTTTCTGTCCATAGAGGCTTAGTCTGAAGTCATGCAGTTGATTTCAAGCGAGATATCTTTTCCAGTAAACAGCCATGATAAAAGCTGTGGACCTGGCTCCTCAGTTCAGACTGCAATCTTCTGTGACATCCTGGCAGGTCCCCTGCCCTCCCCCTGTTACGTGGTGGGTTAGGTGAAATGCAGCCAGAGTCAGAGGGTACTCAGGGGATGTAGCCATCTCCTAGGAAGCACTGACTGCTTTGGGGCAGCATTTACAAGCATTGACTAGCGGGTGGGGATAAATACAAGGTGCTCAAGGGTCCCAGCTCCTATCAGCAAAGGGTGTGAGGTTGGTGGCACTTGGCCTGACCCAGAGCTCCATCAGCTGCATATTGGGCTTTGGTGGCAGCCTGAGTGCCTTCCCAGTCGCTGTTGGTATCCAGGCATGGTGGTGCCCCTTCCAGGGAAGGAGTTGCGTGCCACCAACCTGCCTCAGTTTCCTGATTAGAGTTTGGGCTAGGTTATTGGTAGTCAAACTTTTTAGCCTCTCTTCAAACAAAAGCTTGCCCAGAAGCACAAAATGTAAAATAGTTAAAACAGATTTCAGGGAGCTGCGTACAGCATGAAGTCATTATATAAAACCAAAGGCACCAGACAATCCTGGATATTCCTGGGGCACCACGTGTGTGTGTGTTAATATATGGACAGAGACCAAGAAGACAATAGCAATAGCAACTTGCAGTCACAGGAGGGAACTAAAATCTAAAGGGCTGTTAAAGGAGGCTGTAGTGTGGCTGTAATGAATGTTTTAACTTTTTAAAGAATGTAGCCCTGTATCCGCGAAATGAAAAACTAATGACAGGATTTAAATGTGGAAACAAAGCAGTAACAGTGAGGCTGCTTTGGTTTGAGCCAGGCGGGCACCTGGACCTGTCCAGCCACTTGGTCTGTGAGACTCCTTGGATGGACCGCAGTCCCGGGGATTGCCTAAGGTTCTCTGGCCTCCTTTAGTGTGGTGGCCCGAGGCCATTCATGCTGGGACCGGGATGTAGTTGTGAATGTTAGGGCACTGTGCAGCTGAGGCTGGTGAGAGCAGATGCTGCCCTGTTCTGGTGACACAGAACCGTCCTGCACAGGACCTGTGGCTGCGGGTGTCCCTCTGTGCTGTTGGCCAAGGGAGAATAAGCTAAGTCCTGAATGTCTTCTTTGTCTTCCTGTTGGCCAAGTTCATTGCTTCTTGGCGAGCTGGAGAGCTGTTTAAAGGGAGAGAAAAGGCCATCTGAGGCGCAGAGATAAAAAGAAGTCTTTTAGCCACCCCAGGAGAGGGTGGCTCTAGCTCCTGCGTTGTTATGTAAAGCCGGCCCTAATCCATCCCCATCCATCCCCACACCCCCAGCTGCCTTAACTGGCCGGCTGGGAGCTCCAGCCAGCAAGGGGAGATTAAGGCAGGCTTGGTGCAGGGTTGGGGCTGTGAGCGCCTTTTGAACTCAGGAAAGAACAAAGTAAACGTCAAAAGTTCCAAGCTCTGGGAGCTGCAGGGTGTGGCAAGGGGGCAGAGTGAGGCTTCAGTGGGCTAAGGGGAGTGGAACTCCTGCTGACCCAGGAGGGGTCTGGGAACAGGGGTGGGCTGCACACCACTCACCCCAGCACCCGCCTGGCTCCCCTGCCTTCTTTCTGGACAGGATGCCAGGCGGTGGCTTGGACCTAAGACCATGTCATTTATGTGGCCTCCAGGAATTAACTGTCCGAGGGGGTCCTCCTGCCCATTACAGCCCCTCCCTGACCGTCCCACAGGAAGAGGAAGACCTACACGTGCTTCTTCCCCCTTTCTCTCCCTCCGCTGTCTCTCAGTACCTTCTACAGAGTACTGGGCCTCAGAACCCTGCCGCCTTGCCTGCCCCTCACAGCCGAGGCTGTCAGGGCCACTGGGGTCGGATGGCCTCCTTTCCTGCTGGCCTTGCTGCCCCATCCCCACTGGAGCTATCTGAGGACCTTTGCTTCTCCAGCCTGAGGGCAGAGGTCCTGGAGGCGTGAGTTGTGCCAAGCAAGACAGCGTTGCTGGCCCTGAGAGGCAGGGGGCCAAGTGGCTCCTGTGAGATCGGCCCGTGCAGCTTTCTGGAGACCCTGGACTAGACATGGCCTTCGTGACAGTCCAGGGAAGGTGACCTTTCTCCTTTGTCCCAACTCTTTAGGGACCTGTCTTAGCTTGCCTTACCCAGCTTGCTGTGTGGCCTCACGTGAGCCACTTTCCTCCTCCATGCCTCAGTTTCTTCATGTAGTTTCTCATAGTGCTCCTTCACCAAGTATGCACTGTTATAAAAGCCTGAGGACACCTCTGATTCAGAGGAAGCACCCAGTGGATGTGAGCTGGGGGGATTCTTGTTTCATGGGTGCTGTTTACTTGCAGAGGGGCTGAGCCTGTACAGAGCCATCTGCCAGCCTAGCTCAAAGCAGGCGAGTCTTCACAGCTTCTTTGGCCCCGTTAGAATATCAGAAGGCTTCTCCCTTATGCTCCCAGGATGTGCCGTAAGGTCTGGGCTAGGCTGCATGCTCAGTACATGCAAAAGCATGTAAGTTAGCACCAGGAAGTCTCCAGAGTCGGGTGACTCTCTCCCTTTAGCCACGCGGGTAGGTCCTGTGTATGTGCCTGAGAACCCAGGCCTGCCCATCCAGCCTTGAAGGCAGAAGATGCATAACCACTGATGGTTGACCAAGCCGAGGAACCCTTGAGAGGCCTTTAGTCCATTTCATTTGTATTTGGAAAATTAAAGCCCAGAGAGAAAAAGTGACCTGTCCAAGGTCACACAGCACAGTGAGAACAGAATCCAGACCTCTGCGCCCTCCTCATTTTGTGTTTACTGAGCACCTGCTATAACGTGGTGCTCTGCTAGGCTTTGGGTTCACAGTCATGAACAAAATGGGCCCTGTTATCAGGGCCTTCATGGGAGGCAGGTAGTGAATAAATGAACCAGGGTATGGGGCAGGCAAGTTTCTGGTAGTGGTGGTTGGCTCCGAGGTAAAGCCCAAGAAGGGCAGAATGTGGGAAGGCCTCTGAAAAGGTGTTGTTCCAGCTGAAATGCAGATGCCAGGATGAAGCCAGCCATGGGAGAATGCAGAGGGGGAACAGCCAGGAAGAAGGAGCAGAATCCCAAGGTGAAAGGAACTTGGTGTTTGGAGAAGAACAGAAAGAAGACTGGTTGCTCTTGGGTTTGATAGGCTTAGGTCAGGGCTGCCTGGCTCTGCTGCCCCTGTAAAGAGCTAATTCTGGCTTCCAGGAAGGCATGTGGTGTAGGGGGTAGAAGGAGTGAAAGCAGACAGCGGTGGCACTGGTGCAGATGCATGGCAGTGGCACTGGCCCGGAGGGTGGAGGGGTCCCTGTGGGGGCTGGGGAGATGGAGGAAGAAGACGGGGTCATGGGTGCCTCTGGGACTTTTGGCTTGAAAAACTAAGGAAATGTCAATGTCACTTCTGAGGTAGAGTTCTGCTAGGCAATACGAGGCCCTCTGCCTTTGGGTATTCTGGGCCCAGACTCCCGCTGGACATCTGGGCTGTAACGCCCAGATGGCTGTGGATACCTGGCAGGTGGAGCGTGGAGGCCAGGGCCAGCAGGCTGGAGGATGTGTATCAGGACCTCTTTTTGGGAAGCAGCCCTAGGTAGTCCATTGACCCCTGGCGAGACTGGTTCTTCTGCAGGGCTGGCTGATGGCCTCCCTGAAATATGAGAGGGGGGCCCTCTGGGGAGCAGTGGGGACCCCTGAGGCAGGAATAGCCTCCCCCCCCACTGGTGTCTCTGCTTAAGTCCAGAACCTGTCCTGTGGGCAGGGTCAGCCACCTGGACTCCACTCCGCTCCATCCCCAGAAGCCCGAGTGTCTCAGGGACACAAGAACAAGCGGACTTTGTAGCCTCGGCAGGTCCTCTCAAGTCTGTTCTTCATAAAAGCTCAGCTTGAACAGTGGAAACTCTGACTGTGTCAGATACTGGGGAGGTTTTAATAGTTTCAAGTAGCTCAGGGTTAGATTATAAAAGTTGAATTTCATCACATGTTTCGGGTGGGGGTGGGGGAAAGTTGGAGCGACGTGGTATTTTTAGCCAGCAGAAGGTCTGTCCCCCTCTCTTCCTCTCCTGGCCCCAGCCCTCCCCAAACAGATGTGTCAGCTCAGCCCTGTGCAAAACAGCGTGGCCGGCGGCTACGCTCTGCTGAGATGAGAAGGCCAGTGTGCTGTTTGTTGGAAGCTTTTTTCCTTTGCTTCCATTTCCCCCTTTCCTCTTTCTTCTGTTACAGTGGTTTCTTAAGCAAAATGTAGTCACAGGAAAGTGCAGCCTAGGGAGACAGGACTGTGGGGGACAAGTCCTAGGCGGCCCCTCTGGACCCTGGAAGGGTCAGGCGCTTGCCATGGCCAAATGGAGAGGATCCTGGGTGAGTTCTGCATGTGGCGTTGCCTACTGAGCTAGGGCTGGGGGTAATTTTTGAGAAACAAGAGCTCAAGTGATGGGTTAGTGAAAGCAAGGCCTGGGGTTCTTTTGGAAACTCAACCAAATTCAGACTTTTGGCTCATGAAATTGAAAAATTCTAGAGCAGCTCATGCTTAAAAATACCTGGCTGGATCCAGGAGCTCAGACTGTGTCACCAGCATATTCTCACACCTATACATGTGGGCATGCGTGCTTGCGTGCACGCACACACACACACGCGCGCGCGCACACACACACACGCATACATGTGCAAACACGGTCTCTCTCATCTCTTTTTCTGTCTTTCTCCATCATCTCTGCCCCCACCCTCCTGCTAGCGTGTCTGTCACAGGGCTGGCTAGTGGCTTCCCTGAGAAAAGAGGAGGTTCTAGGGAGCAGGATGGACCCTTATGGAAGGACAGGATGGCCCCGCCCTGCAGGCGTCGCACCCTCATCCCAGAGCCTGGGCTCTCAGGGAGGGTCACTTGGTCCACCTCTGCTCCCCTGTATCCACGGAGAAGCCCAGGTCTCAGTGTTGCATAGATGGCAGAGAAGATGGCTCGCCCGACCTGGCTCTCTGTCCTGTGAGCTAAGCCACCCTAAATAAGGGTCAGCTCCCAAGTCACAATGTTTCTTGCAGACGTTTACTCTCGCTTCACTGGCAGGATAGACGGAGGCTTTGTGAGACCTGATACTTATGTAGTTCAGGGGTAGCCTCTTTAAGAAGAATGCTCGTTTTTTATTGGTCACAGAATATATGTCCCTGCATACATATTTGTATGGTTTATCCTGCTAAATCTAAAGCAGTATGTCATCAACTCAGCCTACCCTTAGCTCATTTCCAGAAATGCTGTGTTCTCCCCAGTGCCACCTGCCACCAGGAGAGACATGGAAAGTTGGAATGGATAGAAATGGTAGGTTTAACCAGTCAAGCCTCAAATACTTAATTGTGAAAATGTTCTGAAAACATGCCATCCTGTGCACATGTTGTGGAGGCCCACGCTGATGAGAGGCACAGGCGCTTAGCTTCATTTGCTTCACAGCGGGCTCCCTTCTGGTACTGACCCAAGCCCACCATTATGGCCAGCAGGATGAGAGAGGCTGGTCAGGCCCGGGAGTGGGACTCACCCTCCTTGAAGCACGTACAGTGGGAGTGGGGGAAGGGTGCTCCACAGTGGAAAAGCAGATGCTATCATCAGAAGGAGGAGGGCTGTGGGACAGACAAGGACAGGTGGCCACAGCTGTGGCATGACAGGGTAGAGACCGGTGGCCAGGGGTCAGGACCTGGGATTTGAATGTATACCTTCTGGGTTCTAGTCTTGGTTCTGGTGCGTGCGGTTTCATTTTGGTGATGATAATTGCGTTACTCGCCTATAGTGTAGTGGTTGCCCTATTATATACACTAGGGTGGCAGCGGGGTGATTCCGACCACTAAATCAATGATGATAGTGCTGTATACAGACTCACTGAACAAGACGTCCCTCCCCAGCGCCTGCAGGTAGGAGAGCATGACTCTCCAAGGAAGACCTGGGTGAGCAGGAGTTGGAGGGGTGCAGCAGTGCTCTTGGAAGGGATAACAGCATGAAAGCATGGCGGGGCCAAGAAGCAGAAAGGCCCGCTGGGAGGAGGGACCAGGAGGCAGTGGCTGCCAGCTCATGGAAGCCTTTGGACTTCTTGGAGAAAAGGGAAAAACTGGTGGGTTTTAAGCAGGGAAATGGCTTGATCGGTTTTGCTTTTCTACAGGGTGCTATATTCTTTCTGCACAGTGATGCAGGCTTTTCCCATTTTGTAAAATGCAGATAGTAACAGCCCCTGCCTGGTACCAGTAAGAGGACTTAGTGAGATGAAGGGCGTAACTACTAACTGCACCAACAGCCACATGGCTGCCTACCAGTGTGTGTGGCTGGATTATAAACAGATCTGTGTATCTCGAGGACCCTCCTCCCCTCCCTCAGTAGAGCCTGATGCAAATAATGCAAGAAACCATTTGGCCTGGAATGAACATATGATACCTTTCTCTTTTACTGGCAGCAGATTTACCCACCTAATTATATTTGGCATAGGCTGATATTAAAATCTATCTGCATTCCCTCTAACAGCTGCTGTTGGAGGGTCTGGGACTCAGAAACATCCTGGCGAGCTACCCTGAGACTAAAATATTCACAGCAGATAATCTCTATGTGGACAATTGAAAAAGGTCTGTAAATACGTTAGGGCGAGTATCCAAACTCCAGCAAGGAAGCTCTGGCTTTTGTTACTTCTCTCATCATATCCACCAAGAAGAACTTGCCAGTTAACTGGCCCATGAGAGATGTCCGCCATGTATTTGACATGTTAATAATTTCTGGTCTTTCTGTATTGGGGCTAATTTAGTTGTAACTCTGTTTCAAATTTGTCTCTTTTTTTCAAAGTTGAATATCAACCAGGCTTTTCTGGATTGTGTTAAGATAAGCTGGCATTTGCTGATAGCATCCAGGGTTTGGATTTCAGCCTAAAATTCAGCTTTTCCTCCATGCCAGGTCTCCATCTCAATCGTGCCAGGATTCATAGCATGTTTGTTATGTCTCCAGCTTGTCTTGTCCTACCTGTAGCATGTGGTGCAGCTCGACATATTGGAGCAGTCTCTGCTCCATGTGTAAGTGGGTTGTGCTGGACACTGTGGATCCCCAGGAGCAGCCTCCAGCAGGGCCCAGCTCTCAAGAAACACACATTCTGGCAGTGCAAACGTGGAGGCTGCTCTGTGGCCATCAGAGGCTCCCAGGTGGGACTGCACAGAATGAAGTGCTTGATTGCTGGAGGTAGACCACACCCCACCAGCTCCAGATGCATTTGTATCAATTAGGAAAAGGCACTCCCCCTTAGACACCTGCCTGCCATCTGTTGAAGAAATGTCATAAGCAAGCCATATACCTGTGGTGTCTGATATGTTTCTGGTGCCCCCTGGAATTGTGCAGTGCATAGCCTGCTTCTCAGAGCTGATTCTGCATGACCCCAGATGATCCCAGATCATAGGGAGAAGCCCCAAGGCACACATGCTGCCAGGATGCTCAAGAGGGTGTTGGGTTGCTTCCTTTTCCAGCCTTGTTGGTCCTGTTGTCTGAGTTGGCACCATCAGCAGTTTAGGGCAGGCTGGCTGTGCCTTCCTGCTTGCTGGGTGACTGCTGCTTGCCAGGGTCCATGGTCCCCAGAAAGTGACTGTGGCTCTCCCAACATGTGGTCCCCACTAAACCTTGCTTGTTGCCAGCCACTAGGCTTACGGGGAGGCATGGGAGTCTAGACCCAGGATCACAGATGCCACCATCTAGGTACTTCCTTCGTCTCCACTTTCTGTCCCCCTCCTTACCTTTTTTAAGCTGGGGGAGGGGAGAGGGAAGAGACTTCTTTGATCTTGGTGGAGGAAAAAAGTCTGTTCTGTTCAGGCTTTTGGCTAACACAACAAACAGTGTTTAAAATTTAACTTTGCTTAATTAATTAGTAATTCTGTTTAATGCTGTCTGATCTCCCTCCAAAAGGTATTTTGAAGCCTGAGAAGGGAACATCAAAGGGAACCGGGTGAAGATGGTCAAGTAATGCATTTAATCTGGCAGTTGCTGGGGGTGGAGAGCAGCCAGGTTGGGAGCTAATGTGGGAGAGGAGCGTCATTTGGTAAACACAGAGCGGACTCCTTGTGGCTGTGTTCCTGGTGTGAGGAAGGACAGGGAGTAGCTTCCAGAGAGGAAACGTTCTACCACCCCCAGACTCACTAAGACTGAAAATTGATTTTAAGAAATCAGTGTTGATATTTTCTTTCTTCTCTGCCCACTGTGTATGATAGACAGACATGGGTTTCCAGTTAAGAAAACAAGTAGTAAGTGAAATCCCTTCCACAGCTTGCTCCTCAAGCACCTACCCTGGCCCATAGACCTTCCCATAGAGGGCCAGTAGTGTTTCTTGCAGGCTTTGTGTGCTGTAGGTTGCTATTGTGATGACTCACGTCTGCTGATGCAGAGCGAAAGCAGCCAGAGACAGAGTATATGAGCATGGCTATGTCCCAGTAAACCTTTTATTTACAGATAGCCTGTGGGCTGGGTTTGGTTTGAAGGGTATAGCTTTTAAACTCCTGCTCCACGTCATCTGGAGATGCTTCATAGGAAACTGAAAGGCATTGATTTCCTCTTTCCTCTGTCCCTTCCCTTTCTTTCAAATGAGCACTGTTTCCTAAAGTACTGACTTGACATTTGAGAGTGCTTGGAGACCCCATAAGATTGTGCCCCACGAAAGGTCATCTCCTGGTGGGGGAGAGTGGCTGAGTTGAACAGGACTGGAGGTGGAGAAAGAACATGGATCCAGTTGCCAGTCTTGAGGAAGTGTCCCTCTTCTGTGCCTTGGTTAGTGTGGCCTGGGTGGCTTACAGAGTGCTCTGTCCACCCCATGCTGCCCACCCATGAGGTGCTGCGAGGGTGCAGGGCACAGAGATGTGGGGTCATAGCACTTGGTCTTGGTTTCAGAGAGTCCATCTGTGGGTCACATACAGGGCCCGAGTGTCAGCCTCTGCCTCTGGCATTGAGGTCCATGTGGCTCTGACTGATTTCTTCTGGCCATCTGGTCAGGGACAACAAGAGGTGAAAGGGGTGGCGGATCCCATCCCTTGTGGACCAAGAGGATGGTTTCCAGTCCTGCCACCCATCTGTGACCAGCCCATGCTGGGAGGCGCCCCTGTCCGTTCACACTGCCCTCTGAGTGTCTGGGAAGTGACGAGGGTCCCACTGGGGAGGACAGGACGATCCAGCCCATGCTGATCTTTGGAGGAGGCATAAGAGGGGTGGGTTGGTGTGCTACTCCCTGGGCAAGGAGAAAGGAGGGGGCAGGGAAGAACTGAGTCTACCCAGTGCGCAGCAGGGGAGGGGTGCTCCTGTGAAGGAGAGAACAGGGACAGAGGTTCCTTGTCTGCGGGTTTCATCAAGCGGAACATGAAAGGCAACATTGAACCCGAAGGTGCTTTTCTGATAACTTCCCTTTGAACTTGAAGTTTGGCTTCGATAAGCTTGGCTGGCTTGTGTCCCCAGCCAGGACCTCGCAGAGGAAGGCAGCAGCTTTGAAGATGGAACTAGGCTTTGTTTTTCTTTCTTCTTTTTCTTTTTCTTCCTTTACCCCATCTGAGAGGAGTGGCTAGAATATGTTGCTAACTGAACAGTCTCTTCATTGCCTTCCCCGAGCAGCTCTGTGAGGGAGATACCACTGCATCCTGTAGATGAGGGCACCAAGGTCCAGAGATGTCAAAGCCTTGCCCACAGCTGCCCAGGTGAGTCAGTGGCTGAGTCAGAAGACAGGAACCCCAAGTGTGCCTGCTCGGTGATGACACTCCTGCCAGCCCAGTTGTACCTGCAGGGGATGCTGGCAGCTTCCAGAACCGAGGCCTTCACTTCACACTGGGAATGGAGCGAGTGCCCGTTCCCTGCCTCTCTGGAGTAGTGGGAATATCACTTGACTTGTGGCCTGGTGGAAGTGGTTGTACCCTGTCTGGATTCATGGTGGTGGCAGCTCTGGCCCAGCAGGGTACCAAGTAGATTTAGGGGAGAGCAGTCAGGGTGGGCCAGGCTCTATTCTTGACTGCCCTCAGGTTCCTGGCCAATCATTTGCCTGACGCCCCTGGCCCAGTACTCAAGATCCCTCTGGAGGGGGGCGCCTCGCTTTGCAGGGTGGAGTTGGGGGAGCACCTCTGTGTTAGACGGTATCGGAGCAGACAGCGTCAGGGACCTGCTCCAGTAACCACCCCTGTGGTAGGAGGCCAGGGCCCTGCCCCCAGCCCTTCCAGCAGGGTTTCCTCTCCGAGGAATCCCAGTCTTTCAGGTTTGTGTTTCACTTGTATCATTCTGTGCCTGCTACCAGGATAGGCCCTGGGCAGTACCAGGTTGGGCCCTGAGAGTTGGCAGGTGCTTCTGACGCCTTTAGGAAGGGTCGCTTTGCTGCATGAGTGCAAAGGAACAGAGATACCCTGTGTGCTGCTGACTGTGGCAAAGGAAGAGCGCCCAGGGGACCTGGCTGTCTGGGGAGGGACCCCTGGATGGAGCGGTAGCCTCCTGTCCCCACCCTGTCTGTGCTGGGAAGCTGGACCACCCTTATCTTTAGCTCGTCCTCCTTCCTCTGCTCCCTGTCCAGCTGGCTGTATTTGATACAATGCTCTGTGTCCACTTGACTGCAGAAGCCTCTGCTTTTAGAAGCCAAGTGCCTTAACCCCTGAAAGAGGCCCAGGGCAAGGCTGTCATTGCCCTGACTGTTTCTCCTTGTGGCCAGGGCCCTGCATACTGGCCTTGGCTCATAGCCCTTTGCAGTCATACCTCATTGAGTCCACGCAAGATTCCCCAGGGAAGAGACTCAGCCTCCTGTTCAGTACCACGGGGAAACTAAATGGAGACATCTGGAGCAGGTTCAGGACCCGCTCAGGGTCATGGTGCTGAGCCCGAGCCAAGGCTGGTTCCATAGCAAGAGGCCAGTGGACAGAGGCATGGATCCCCTGAGTCAAGCCTGGAAGGGCCTGGAGGGCCATTAGCGGGGTGATGGTGAGCATGACTCATGCTGCCTTGGTTTATATCCCATCTCTGTCATTCGTTGGCAAAGCCTCTCTGCACCTCACAGGGTCACGGTGATTGCCTCACAGGGTCACGGTGAGGACACCGAGTGCTCGGTTAGTGTTGTGGGGGTGGCGGCACTCTAAGTACACAGGGAAACCAGGATTTGCTGGGCACCATGGGGAGTGCTGAAGATCACTGTGTTGGGAAGACACCTTCACTCTGCCAGAGGGGCCAAGCAGGAGCATGGCAGCCTGACCCTACAGAGTCCCTGCCGTGTCTTCTGTGGCTGATGGTCTGTACAGCTGGGTGTGTGAGCATAGAGGCTGAGGGATGTGTAAAGCCCCCACCCAGCTTCCTGGCCTGACACCTCATTTCTCCAGGCTCCGGACTGCCTGGGAAAGTCCTCCTGGTCTTCCTGTCTGCCAGGAACATCTTAGCTCCTTGCGTGACTCCTTTTATGGCCCTCGTGGCAGCCCAGCCATCCTCGGGTTGGAGCGATCACGAGTCCCTGGAGCAGGAGCACGCTCAAGTTGCTTATCTAGGAGGTATGATAAATCACTGCCGTGGGGCAGCAGAGGAACTCTGCTGTGGGGAGCTCTGGGCAGGCTCTCAGAAAGCAGTCCCCAGTGAGCCCGAGGCCCTCCCGTTGGCACGTGCACGAAGTCACCTCTGCAGCTGAGCAGTGGGTAACAGTTTTGTTTTTTGTAACTAAAACCTCAGTATTCAGGTTTACTTGAAGTGTTGGGACTTTGCAATAAATAAGTGGGTTTGGGGTTGCAGTTTGGGCCTTCAGTCTCCAAAAAGTTCGCCACCCTGGTCTAGGACAGTGCGTCTCTATAGAGCTGCCTCCCTAGAACCTCTTGGAAATGGTACCATTGTGAAACCTCATGTGAAAATGGTGTCAGTAGGTCATGGGTTTCACACCTCCCTCTGCTCCTGGAAGGATGCAAAACCAACCAGGACCTTCGGCAGAGAGGAGGTAAGCAGAGGCCTAGGATGAGCACTTTCCCCAGAGATGCTGTGTATGTGTGCACATCAGCCTGTTTGAGTTGCTTCTGTCCCTCCTCATGTCCGCTCACTACTGTGTCGTACGCTGGCCCAGGCAGGGCCACCTTGCAAGAGGACAGGATGTCAGCACAAGAGGCAGTGAGGCTGTGCAGGAAAGGCCCTGGCCCCCACGTTCCTCCCTGGGCTCTGGTAGCTTCCTGGTGCCCTCGTCCACCTGCTCCATGGCTTGATCATCCTGAGCAGGCAGGTGCCTCTGCAGAGCGCTGGAGTCACAGGCTGGTTGCTCAGGCTGCAGAGTTAGAGCAGAGGGCACGGGTCCACTGGGGTAACCTGAGGGACGCGTGTGGCTATATCAGGAGGTTATGTCAGCTTTGCATTTCTGTGACAAAATACCTGAGGTGAACCACTCAAAGAAAAAAGGTTTATTTTGGTCTCTAGCTTCAGAGGCTTCAGTCCATGGCCACTTGGCTCCCTAGTTCTGGGCCTGTGTTGAGCCAGAGCATCAGGACAGGGAGCATGTGGTACAGCAGAGCTGCTCACTTCACAGCAGACAGGAGGCAGAGGACAGAGAAAAGGGGGCAGGAGACAGCATTCCCCTTCAAGGGCCTGTGCTCCTTAACTGGGCCTCGCCTCCTAATAGCACATCTTTGAGATTAGTGCACTTGTGATGCAGTCGACTCTCAAGGACCCACCACTGCACATGGCTGCCTGCAGGTCAAACCATACCAGAGGGTCTCCCTGGGGCAGGCCTGGGCCATTATGGGGTAGAGAGCAGAGGGAATTCGATGCCAGCCAATGGGCAGGGCAGGCGTGGTGAGGATGTCCACACACCAGGCCCTGGGGACAAAGCCACAACAGCGCCACCTCCGGAGCCCCCTTGACACGCGTCCTCACTAACACTTCCTGCCTGTGCAGTGGCTCTGCCACCCGAAAAGACGGACGGCCTGGGCAGTGGGGATGAGAAGAGGATGGACAAAGCCAGCGACACCTGCCCAGCCTCCAAGAAGCAGCTGAAATTTGAAGTAAGTTGCCTTTCCCGGGATGGTCCCCCAGGAGACAAGGTAGATTCTCCTTTGTATGTGGTGCTCAGCCAGGAGGAAAGCTGAAGCCTGAGGAAGCTCCCCAGCTGGGAGGGCCCCTCTCCTGCATAAACAGAGGTTCCTCCTGCAGCACTGGGGGCCACTGAGGCCAAGCACAGGCTGTGAGGACTCAGCACTGTCCACCCTCCTCAGCTCGGCACTGGCCGCTCTGGAGCATCTGGCTGAGTGGTGACCCAAAGGACCCCTGAGGAGGTTGTGAGAGTGGGTGAAGGGAATCAGGACTCTAGTCCTGCTGTAGGCATCGCCTCTCTGACCTCAGTTTCCTTGGTGAAGCATCCCAGCTCCAGAGGATGAATGGGACATGTGGGCCCTCTCAGGTGGGATAGAGGTCTTAGGTAGGGCCCTGACCAGCGTGCCTCTGTTTCCCCATGTGGGCAACACAAGGGATGTGGCCTCCCAGAGCTTATCGTCTAGCCAACCTGTCCTTGGCCAACCTGAACAGCGGACTAAGCTTCTTCTGTGTACCGAGCACAGTCAGGTGCTGAGAGCCCGGCCTAGCGGCCTGCAGGGAACCTGCCGAGAACTCTCCACCCTCCCTGCTTTCCTTCTTGAGGCATAGGTCTGGAGTTACCACAGCAGCTGCAACTTCAGGGCCTGTCCCCCAGTGTCAGCCTCACCCCCTTGCGAGTCACTACCTGCTCAAATAGAGTGCTTGAGAGGTGTGCAGTGTGGTCATCAAGGCCAATGTCCATGGCATTGCAGAGGACCGAGCACAGGTCCTGCCCGCATACAGCAAGCTGTGAGGGGGGTCAGGGGAGTAACCCAGGCCTAGCACCTGCACAGTGACAAGATCGGGACCTACGAGCAGGGATGTTAGGAGGGGGCAGAGTGTAGGGTGATGGACACTGTGGCAGTTCTGACTGCAGTGCCAGGGAGGGCACCACTGCAGGCAAGGACTGGGCAGGCCACATGAGAGCAGAGCACAGGAGCACAAGTTGGGGGTCATAGGGAGCCTTTGGGACAGGAGGGTACCCAGGCAGGGGGAGCAGCAGGGGCAAAGGCCGGAGCTGGCTCATGGCGGTCATGGTGGCATGTGGCCTGGGAATCTCAGCCTGCATGGGGGAGGGGCGTGGGAAAGAGGGCAAGGCCTCCGTGAGGGCCCCGCCCGTAGGAGCTGAGGCAGAATAGCCCGTGTCTAGTGGAGGGCCTAGGGATTCCCGAATTCTCTGGAGCCCAGCCCTGTGCTGAGCTCACCCAGGTCCCTGCAGGATCTCCTGGGAGTCTGGCAGAGCCTGCCAAGCCCAGCAGAGGGAAGGCCAGGTCCAGGCAGCTGGCCCTGGAAGCCCCATTGTGCCTGTTCGTAGATGGCTGGCCAAGTCCTGGGGCAAAGCCAGGCCTGGGCTGGGGAGGTGCTGGAGAAGCCAAGTGGGTAGAGTCGGGGCTGAGGAGATCCACAGCGACAGGGGTGGGGATAATCACTTTGGGTTCTGAACTGCAAACCCAAGCCATCTTAGGAACAGTTAAACACTGAGTGGGTGTGTATGGGTGTGCTGTGGGGGTGTGCATGTAGGGGTGCGTGTGTGTAAGCGCACATGTAAGGGGCATATGTGTAGCAGTGTGTCTAGGGCATGTGTAGATGGGTGTAGGGCTGTGTGCATGGAAGGGTGCATATAAGGTGTGCATATAGCCATGTGCAGGCATGTGTGCAGAGCACATGAAATGTCTCCTCAGCGAGCAGAGCAGACACTTGGCAGGTTCAGAAGGGCCTGTCACAACTGAGGGGAGCTGGCTTTGAACTCAGTGTGGGTCACCTGAGAGCTGCTGATGGGACCCAACTCGGAGCTGCAGCAGCCCGGGGCAGGTACAGTGTGCTCTGCACACTCCACCACCCCTCAGGGGCTTGTCCTGCCCTCTGGGGGCTGAGCAGCCCATGTGCTGGGCGAGCCAGGGCGCCTGCTTCTCTGTGGCAGAAGAGGTGGGGCGAGGCAACTCAGGGAACAGAGTGGTCTGGGAACATCCAAGCCTATGCACAGCGTTTAGGGGTCTTGAACCTAGTTCCTCAAGTGGCCATCCTGCCCTCTTGAAGCCTCCGTGAGTGCTCAGCTAGCCTCTGAGTACAAGCTTGGGGGACGAGCACCCACCTCCAGGGCAGATTTCTGGATTAGACACCATTGGTTGCCGTGAATAATGATAATGAAATCACTGCTGGATTAGCAGGCTCTTCTGTGCCCCAGACAGTATACCTGGCTCTTGGCAAACATGGACCATGCTTTTTTGTCTCTGGTTTCCCCAGCATGAGCCCTTAGACAAGGGCATGATGTGCATGTTCTTGGGAGGGTCCCAGGGAACAGGTGCCAGGGGCAGGAGGGGAGGGACGCCAGGAAAGGGCCTGTAGACATGGGTTACTGAGGCACTGGCAGGAGGATCCGCCGAGGATCCCTATAAAACATGCTCAGCTTTGTTCCTTGGAAGGATCCCTAAGGAGACTTAACATTTGGTCACTGACTCCTGTCCTTCCCTTGTCCCAGTTGCCTCTGGGCTTTGGGTCCCTGGGTCTTGGGAGCTGCCCTTGGGCAGAGAAGCAGGGTGCCCGAGGTGGGAGGTTGGGATGTGCCTAGCACAGTGGCAGAGAAACTCCCTGGGGGAGGACATTTAATCTTGCCCCAAACTTCATCGAGATAGAGACTGTCATTTTCTGTAATTCATACAAGGGGAAACTGTGGCACTGAGAAACCTGCTCAGAGCCCCACAGCTCTGGAAGGCTGAGCAGGGGTGGGGCCCAGTCAGACTCCATAATCTTAGATTTTTGTGCCCATCTCCCTGCCCTCAGTTTGGTGGTTCACCCACCCTGGCTTCCTAGGTTGCCACACCCTGTTGCCCTCAGCAGCTTCTGGCCCTTGATCTGGCTGAGTCTTCCTGGGCTCCAGAGCCGCCTCTCCAGCCTCTGTGACTCCTTTGCCTCTGATGACCCAGCGGCTGCGGGGACCGGAGAGCCTGTCTCCCTACCAGCTCATATCTTGGTCACTGGACTCCTCCCTCCTCCAGGTCTGGGAGGGAGGAGGGCAGTGGCTGCCCGGTGGCCTGGCCCTAGGCCAGTTTTTCAGCCAATGGATGACCAGCCGTGCCTCTGTGTGTGTGTCCAGGAGCTACAGTGTGACGTGTCCGTGGAGGAGGACAGCCGGCAGGAGTGGACCTTCACCCTGTATGACTTTGACAACAATGGCAAGGTCACCCGAGAGGTGAGTGCACCTGATTGGCCACCTGCCAAGGGCCAGGGCCTCAGGCACAGGCACCCAGGTCAACACTGTTGTCTCTTGGGCCTGCTCCGGGGAAGGCTGTTGCAGGGAGGGACAGAGGCAGAGACGTATAGGGGTGTCCTGGAGCTTTGGCGACTGGGGAGGAGTGACAGGAAAGGGCAGCCAGGCTCTGCTCCATCGGGCAGTTCTTGCAAGGAAAGGGCTGGGCCACAGGGAGCCCCAGTACAGTCTCACCCTGCGTCCCTCTCCTGCACTTCCTCCTCTAAAGTAGGGCCACGCAGCTCCTCCTGCCGCTGGCGCCGGGGCAAGCCCTGTCACTCTGCAGGTCCCGCAGGGCTCCTCAGTCACAGCCGCGGTCGTGGCCCCCCCCGGCCGGTGCCCTCCTCCTGCCCCTCTTCATGGCTGCATCTCTCTCCCCCTGGAAGCCCTCTCCCGCGGCTCGCTTCCCTCTCACCTTTTCTCCATGCCTTTGTCTTGGCACATGGAGCACCGACAGTGGACCAGGCCCAAGGACACAGAAGGAGCAGACGTGGTTCATGAGATGTCAGATGCAGGAGACAGAAGACAATTCTAGGCTAACCATAAGCTGTGATGTGCTTTGTGAAGGAAGTGGCCAGGGTGGCCAGTCAGAGAGAGACTGGCAGAGTATCCTGGGAAGCTTCTTGGAGGAGGCGGCCTAGCAGTCGACCTGAGCCATGCAGCCTGCGGAGCTGGCGAGCAGGTGCTTGGAGAACAGAGGGAGCGGTGTGCGGCTGCTGTGCAGCAGTGCCATGGCTGTGGCAGGGCCAGGCCTCTGGGCTTTGGAGCCTGGCAAGCAACCTGGAGTTGATTGTAGATGCCAAGGGAAGTTGCTGAGGTTCGGGATTCCTCTGCTCCCGTGTCTCCTCCCATCGACATCGGCGTTCTCTTCCCCACAGGGGCCCTCATGTGCAGGAGTGAGACCTGCCACAGATTCGGCACTCTGTGCACTGCACTAAGGCCTGTGAGCATCGTCCTGCATTTGGGCCTCCAGGTGTCCCAGAGACCTCAGAGCTCTGCTCTGTCTCTTTGCCCTGGGCCAGGGCCAGCTTGTGCCTCTCTGTGATTAGTGCCTCTCTGTGATTTATGCTACAGAGGAGAGACTCAGGTTCTAAAAGGCCACCTCCCCTCAGGCCGTGGCTTAGGGGGACATTAGAGCATGTCAGAGGAGGAAGCTGCAACTGGTAACCGTTTTCGATTCTTTCATGTGAGCGCCAGAGCCCCAGCTCAACTGCTGTAACGGTGACAGAAAGGAATACACTGGCTCATGTACCCGCACCTCAGTCCCGGGGCACTGATGTCTTGCATGGCTGTGTCCAGAAGCTCGATGTCCAACACCTCAGGACTAGGTGTTCTTCACGGATCTTTCTTTTCCGTTTCCTTTTCATCAGGCAGCCCCTCCCCTCGGCAGTAGCAAGATGATTGCTGCCAGTTTTAACCTGTGTCTCACCTTCCCACCAACTCCCCACACTCACAAGGGCAATTTATCACCTGTGACCAAATCTCACCAGCTCCTTGGACAGCCTGGCCAGGCCTCTCAGGGTGCGGTGGCATCTCCATTCCTTGTGACATGTGCAACGGTGACGATGACTCAGCTCCTCATCGCTGCCTTCTTCATGCCTTCCTAGATCCAAAGACGCTAAGGAGCCTCACTGTGTGTGTGTGTGTGTGTGTGTGTGTGTGGTACCCTGCATCCTCCTTTATTGCTCTGGTGAGGAGGCTTTTCAGGGGAGGTGGCCCAGCCTGGCTGTGGAGCAAGTGTTTCTGGGGTTGTGTTTTCCTCTCAGAGGGCCAGGAGGGTGGCTTGGCGTATTAGAGGACCCAGCCTGTGTATCCCCTGGTCTGTTTTCAGCCCCACAGCCACTTCTCAAGTCTGGCTATAAATATTGTTCCCTCCGTGTTTCCTGGCTATGAGCAGGCAGGGCTGTGAGCAGGCTGGGACAGGTAGGCTTCCCCCTGACGGCATCAGCGGCCCAGAGTTTGTATCTAGGTTGAATCTCCAACTCAGTTTGTCCTTGGATGGTTCAGTTATACAGGAAGTACCTCTGGGCTCCCGTGTTCACTTCCTGTTACCTAACAAATACCCAAGAAAGAAGTTTACTGTGGCTCACAGTTTGGTTTGGCCTTGTTGCCTCTGGGCCGGTGGTGAGGTAGCACATCACAGTGAGAGTATGTAGCAGAGCAAAACTGTTCACCTAGTGGCCAGAAAGTGAAAGGGAGAAGAAGAGCCTAGGGTCCCACAGTCCCCTTTGCATCATGGCCCCCAGTGACCTGAAGACCTCCCATGACACCCCTCTTCTTCAAGGCTGTACCACCTTCCAGCAGTGCCACCCTTGGACTGAGTCTTTACCACGTGGACTTTTGTGGGAATATTCAGGACACAAACCATGGTGGCGGCAGCTGCTCCCACGTGCAGTCCATGGGGTTGGTTTTCATGCAGGAACTACCAGAGCACACCTGTCAGTTGGACCTGAGTGGGCAGAGCCTGCTGAGATCACAGAGCAGGAGCCCAAGCCTTCTAAGGTGTGCAACGCTTCGGGGATGCTGTTGCTGGAGCCCAGTTGCCCATTCGTCTGACGTCACTTCCTTCGTGGGCGTCCAGGATGGTGAGAGTGGGCAGTGTGGCTGTGCAGAGCGCCAGGGAAGGAAAAGCAAACAGGAACCTCCTGGCCTCGCCAGAAAAGCAAAGATGGTCAGGCCAGGAGTGGGCAAGCAGCTGGAGCCTGAGTTTCAAACTGGTGTCCCCATAATCCAGTCTCACCCTCCAGTGTTCTGGTCTGGTCCCCCAGGGAAGTTTGTTAAGATTTAAATTAGATGTCAATATCAGTGGTTCTGAAAATTTCATAGAAGAGCCTGGATTTCCGGCTTCTCTGAGCCAACCCTCAGCCTGCAGTCAGAGGACAATCAGCTGAGCTATGTGGTCGGCAGGTGCCCAGCACCCACCACCCCTGAGCCGCCTCCCATACCTGCCTGGCCATGGAAACACCGGGATCACCTCTGCTTCTCAGCTCAAAAAATAAAGGCTTAGTCTGAGCCCAGGAAGAATTGCTGAAAACCATGCATGGACCTGGTGGAGAGAGAGACAATATCTTTTTCAGAAGTTTCAATGTCACTTAAACTAGGAAGCTGCCCCTCAGATCAGTGACCTGAACAGATCCTTAGCACCAAGGGAAGGCCAGTGTTAGGGCCAGTATCCCCAGTCAGAAGACTGAGACATCTCATAGAGAGGGACTACAGACCCCTGCTTTGGTATGAGGGTCACTGAGGCCCCGGAGCAGGTGAGACGCAGCCAGGTTCTCACAGACCAGCTTATCTTGAGGCAGACCTAGGCAGCTCAGCTGCGATAGCAGAGTTTTCGGGGTTCTGGAGGCTGGCTTCCCAAGTGGATCCAGCCACAGATCTGGCTCCTGGCGAGGGCTCTCTTCCCCGCTGGCAGATGGTTGCCCTCTCTGGTGCGTTGTGGAGTGGGGGGAGCTGTGGTGTATCTTCCTCTTTTTTATCAGTCCACCAGCCCCATGAGATGAAGGCCTACCTCTGTGGTTCGTTTAACCTGAATTACCTCTTCCCTCCAGCCACAGCCAGCTTATGACCTCAGCATAAGCATTTGGGAAGAGGTGCAATTCCAGCTGTAGCAGAGACACATCTGCTTTTCTGGTTCTGCTTTAGGAGGTGCTTGCTAGACTGGCTAGTGCCCTGCCCCACATCTCTGGGTCTGTCGCTGAGTCCACCTATCGCCACGATGGACAGTGACCTCCATAAGCCCTTGTGTGGGAAGCCAGCTCAGCCCCTGAAAGTACAGGGCTGTAGCATCCCCGCGCTCCTCTCTGCCAGTGAGGAACAGGCTGATTTATAAACACTCCACGTCTGATGAGGCTGCTGAGACAGGTTCCACAGTGGCCCTCAGAGGGCCCCAGTGACGCTGAGTGCCCAGTGACACCCGTGGCCATAACCTGCTCTCTTCAGCTTTCCCTCTTTCCTCCCCTGCTCCCTCACCCCTGCTTCCTAGGATCTCCTCCCAAATAAACTCCCACATCCGAGCCTCTGCTTCAAGCTCTGCTCTAGGGCAGAGCGGGGATTCGGCCCCTCTGAATGAAGCATTGGTCAGACCCTGTGTGCTGTGTTGGAGATGCTCTGTGGCTGAAGCTCAGGGTGGGCTTCTTCCTTGGCCCCTGTGTAGGACATCACCAGCTTGCTGCACACCATCTATGAGGTGGTCGACTCCTCCGTGAACCACTCCCCAACGTCCAGCAAGACCCTGCGGGTGAAGCTCACTGTGGCTCCGGATGGGAGCCAGAGCAAGAGGAGCACCCTTCTCAACCAGGCTGGTGAGGGCTGCGGGATGTAGGTGGTGTCTCTCGCACCGCATGCCCCTGTCTCAAGAAGGGTGGAAGCCTGCCTGGGAGGTCAGTGGGCCATAGGGCTTCTGTGTGCCGCTGCTCTGTGTCCAAGATTTCAGCAGGCCCTTGAGAAGTAGGGCAGGCCAGCACTGGCAGGGAGATGGGCACAGGTGTGGACAGCAGCCATAGTGCAGTCTTGTGTTTTGGGGATGGAGGGGGACTGGAAGGCCCCTCTGGATGTGGGGCTTGATAGGTACATGGGAATAGGCCACTCACTGGTGATTCTTGTGCTTGTTGGGCGGAGCTCAGACTTGCAGGGTGTGAGGCCCAGAGCGGAGACCAAGCCTGCTGAGGAGCTTCGAAGCTGGGAGAAGAAGCAGCGAGCCCCCCTCAGGTACAGCAGGCACGGGTGAGGGTGACGGCCAGATACCTGCAAGCATGTACTGAGCGCTAGTTCTGCCCTTGCTTCTGAAGGGTGCTGAGCAGGAGGCTCCACCTGGGATCAATGATTTCAGATGCACAGATTCACAAATCAGTTTTTAAAAATAACCAGCTGTAGGTTCCCATCCCATCAGCTGGCTGTGACCTGGATTCATTTGCCAGGTGATCCTGGTGCACTGATCCTGAATTACAGTGGGCTATCGGCAGGAAGAGACCACCATAGGGTGTTTCTGCTGCGGATGTGTGTATATTCACACAGTGAGACAAAGAGCTTGGGCCAATGGTACACAGGCTGTTTTTGTCTTAGGACAAAAAAAAATGTTAAGGTATGAGGTTTTTTCTCTAAACTACAACTTCATTATTCAAGTTTAATTGTAGTGTTGGCACTTTGCAATAAAGAAATGGGTTTGGGTTACAGTTTGGGCACTTATCTCCAAAGGTTTGCCATCACTGCTCTGGACATCCCCCTTCCTCTAAGATGCCTTGGCTACCCAGCAGTTACCACCAGTACCTGTCACCTGCTATCACTCTACCTGCTGGGGCGGGGAGACCCATTTAAAGGGAAAGCACTGAGAGATTGGGGAACACAATACGGCAACTTTGGGGCTGTGATCACATCCAGCGGGCAAGCAACGAGGAAGCCACTGGATCTAGGCATGGCAGAACTCAGGGTGGGTGGGCAGAGGTCTCCGCACTAGCTGAAGATTGGAGCAGCGCTGAGGCATGTGGGAGGAAGTCAGGGAGGTGGCTCAGATCCTGGATGTTCTTGAAGAGGCTAAGGGAGTCCTGAGTCCTTCAGGAGAGAAGGAAGACTCCTGTCCTTCCCCCAAGCCCTGTGAGTGTGCATGTGTGTGCGCACGCACGCACACACACACACAGAACAAGGGCCTGTACAGGACTTTGGGGATGTCATGGAGCCTGCCAGCCTCAATTCCAACTGTTTGTGGTTTTCTGTTGCCTACCCTCCTTAGGGAGCTAAGCCTATGGTGGGCACATGTGATTGGAAGCCTGGTTTTCAAGCATCCTTATATTTTGACCAATAAGTCATCATCTTCGCTTTGGGTCTATTCAGAGTAAAGTTTCTGTTCACTCTTCCTGCCAGGGAGGCCAGGCTGCAGGCTATGAGCGGACTGTGTCTTCATGGGCAGGGGGAAATAGAGGCACGGACTTAAGAGATGCTTATTCTTCCTCCACTGTCCTCCCAAGACCTAGAAAGGAATGGAGGCCACACCTTTGCCCTGGTGGCGTTCAGGCAGCCTGTAGGGTTGCTCCACTTGGTGGCCAGGCCTGCCCTGCTCACTTGCCTTCCCTGCCACAGGTTCCAGGGTGACAGCCACCTGGAGCAGTCTGGCTGCTACCACCACTGTGTGGATGAGAACATTGAGAGGAGAAACCACTACTTAGACCTCGCGGGGATAGAAAACTACACATCCCAGTTTGGGCCTGGTAAGGGGTCCCCTCTGGGGTCAGCTGGGAGGGCTGGCGGGAGACGGGTTAGGCTGGCTGTGCCTGGTGTGGTAACCCTTCCCCTGGGCTGGGCTGAGGTGTGGCTTTCATCAAGCAGGTGAGAGACTCTACTTGGAGCAGGTGACATTTTAAATGTTTTCAAAATGAAAGTAATACCTGCACCACAATGAACAAAATCAAATAGTACTCGCAGGCTTGGGATATAATGAAAACCAGCAGTTCCCTGCCCCTGCCCACCCCACCCAACTCAGTTCCCAGGTGGCCACTCGGACCTCACGCAGCTGTTGCCTCCAGGGAAGCACTGCTGTCAGCCTGCGTCCACGGACTCTTGCTAAACCCCACTCCCCCGCCCCTCCTGTGTTTAGTTCTCTAGTAGAGTTCCTCACGCTCACAGACCTTAGTTATTAGTGTGTCTACCAGTGCCTCTCCTTAGCTCTCTCAGAGAATCATTTTTGAAGACCTACCAAAGACCTACCCTTCTCCCTGTTAGCAGACAGGAAGGAAAGGTCCACCCCAGAGAACTTGCCTCCAAGGCATCGAGGAAGAGTCCCACTGGGGTGGAGCTCTGACAGGGAGCCGCTGGTGTTATCAGTGTGGTTGAACTGGGGGCAGCACACAGAAGGCGCTCATTACATGTCTGTGGACTTGGTTCCTAGGTTCCCCTTCGGTGGCCCAGAAGTCAGAACTGCCCCCCCGCACCTCCAACCCCACTCGATCTCGCTCCCACGAGCCAGAAGCCATCCATGTCCTACACCGGAAGCCTCAAGGTGCGGACCCAGGCTCCTTCCATTTCCTGGACACCCCATTTGCCAAGGTCTCAGAGCTCCAGCAGCGGCTCCGGGGCACCCAGGACGGGAGCAAGCACTTTGTGAGGTCCCCCAAGTCCCAGGGCAAGAGCATGGGTGTGGGCCACGTGGCCAGAGGGGCCAGAAGCAAACCCCCTCTGGCACCTGCCGTCCCTGCTGTGCCCCCCTCTGCCCACCTGGCCAGCAGCCCCGCCCTTCTCCCCAGCCTGGCACCCCTTGGGCACAAGAAGCACAAGCACCGAGCCAAGGAGAGCCAGCCGAGCTGCCGGGGCCTGCAGGCACCACTGGCCCCTGGGAGCACCGTCTTGGGGCGGGAGCAGGTGAGGGGGCTGCCTGCTGTGGTGGTGTACGAGAGCCAGGCCGGGCAGGCGGTCCAGAGACACGAGCACCACCACCACCACGAACATCACCACCATTACCACCACTTCTACCAGACCTAGAGCCGCCCAGGGCCTTCCGCCATCTGAAGGACCCTCCCCGACGCCCCAAGGCATTATTATTATATTAATTATTGTTATTATGATGATTATTGTTATTAATAATTATTGTTACTCCACTAATATTTAGCTAGCCTTCATGTAGGAGATATACGGAAACATAGAACTAAACTTTAATTTATATGTTGTGGGGACTGTGTAACTTACCTGAAAAGTGACTCTGGGGTGGGACTACAGCCACAGGAACCCTTGGCCCCAGCTCTGCCCTCCGGTCTCTTCCAGGAGAACCCCTTCCCCCCGCCCAGCTTCAAGGCCCTCGAAATCTCCAATAAGACAAACAGCTGCTACCTCTTAGTTACTCTGATTCAGTTTTGCCCTTAACTGATCGCTTTGCGCTCCCAGGGATTTCAGCGGACTGCACATGGGCGAGCTCCTTGCTGTTGCTTTTATGTCCCAAACTCGGAACTTTAGCTGTCCTTTCTGGAGTCACCTCTCCTGCCTTTCCAGTGGGATCATGCTCTTGCCTCAAACTAGTCTCATCTGTTTTGCCACGTGCAACACAAAAATACACTTCTCCTCCTTCCCTTCTTTCTCCTCTGTTTCTTCCAAGATGCACGCTTTGTTAAAGACTGTTCCCGTAACCACCCTTCTCATGTGGGAAGCCGCTAGGGAAAACCAGCTGCATAAACAAGCGGGTTCTCCAAGCTGAAGCAATTGTGAGGTGTTGGTTGGGACAGGGCGTGTGGAAACATGGTGTTCTACCATCAGCAGATATGTACCTACGTGGTTTTGACAGCTTTCTGTGCTGTCAGATAGCAGCCACTGCCTGTGTCCCTGTACCTTTTCATAAATACGTTCTCGGGTAGCTCTGCTGATGTGCAGGAACAGTGGTCTGCTTCTCTGGGTTTTTCCTGAGCCCAAGTGTGACTTTGTGTGTTTGCTGATGTCCATCAGATGCAAACAGCCACTTTCTTCTCCTCAGAGGACCTTTCTCAGGGCTTGCGGTCTGCAGATTGTGGAGAGACCTGCCAGGGTGCGGAAGCTCAGAGGGAAATGGGGACAGTGGCCCGAGTTGGGATCCTGAGGAAACGCCCTCCACAGAGTAGGATTTCATCTGGCCAGGATCTGAGGAGACCAGGAAAAAGACTACCGTCAACCAGTTTGAGTTTCTCCATAAAACAGGTCCCATACTCAAATTGAGTAATTTGAGGAGAGTTGAATAAAGAGGTTATTGCCAAAGGACTGCAGAACCTCAGGGCTGGTCCTGTGGCGGGCCACTCCCACCCTTGGGCCTGAGGCGAGCCGCGTTCCAGATAGCACTGGGTGTGGGAGCACCAGAAGGAGCCGTGATCTTTGCTCAAGGGATGCAGCCCACTGTGGGGCTCCTCCAGGGAGACAAAGATCTTATCCGTTCTCCGCTTTCCATTCTGTTGGGAGCCAGGGGGACAGGAAGCTTGGCAGTGTGGGTCTTGAGAGCAGACAGTGAATCTGGGCATCAGCTGCCCTTCTTTCTGCTGCTCTGCCGCCTGACTGGGACTCTTGAGTTAGATTAATGTATATAGTGGATCATTATTTCTGAAGGTAGCAAGCTTGAGTTGTTACCATATTCTGTGGGCTACATCAACACAGTCCTCAAAACATGCCTACGAGGTAGGCCGTGGAAGCTCAGAGAGGCAAAGGCATTCTCCTGAGACCACACAGGAGGTGGCGATGCTGGGATTCTAGTCTCCCGTAGGATCCCTTACCTGCCGTGTGGCGTGTAACCACTGGGTTTGGACCCCCCTGTTCAGTGAGCATCCACCTCAAGTGAGGTGGATGTAAGCAAGGCAGCGAAGGAGGGAGCCGGCTGTCAGAGGATGGGGTCCGGGTGTGACTGAGGCTGGACTGACTTGGTTTTTCCTTTCTCTGTCTGGACTTATTGCATCAGGGACCCTGGCAGTGGCATGTCCCACAGCAGAAAGGAAGGCCCTTCCACGAGAGACAAGCCCTACAAAAACAAGGATTGGCTTAGACCATCCCCGGATCAGTCCCCATGACCTGTCTGGGTTCACGGGTCCACGGGTTGCAACACCAGCCTCGGGGGAGGGGTGTGAGCAGACAGGAATTAATCATCCGTAGGCCCAGAGGAGCTGTGACAGTGGAACCCAGCCATGGTGTTGGGCCTGCTGGTGTCAGAGCAGTCAGCCTCTGAGAGGCTGCTTCCTCCTGCCCCGCACCCGGCAGGATTCTGTCATTTCTTGCTAACTGGGATGTCCCCAGCTTCTAAAAACCATTTATAAAGCAGTAATGTGTACATGTGAGAGATTCCAGTAGTAAAAAAAGTGAACTTGCCTCGTTCCCAGCCTACCAGTGTCCCGATACTGGCATCCTGGGGCCTCCTGGGCACTGCAGGTGTGGTGTGGTTGGGTGCACAGTCACTGGTGCCTGGGTTCAAGGCCCTGCACCTGCTCCACAGCTGTGCCTCAGTTTGCCCTTGGCAAGCACCATCGAAGTGTTAGCTGTCCTTTGTTACTAGAATAAAAGCATTTATGTGCAATCTCTCCCCATATAAATTTTGTAATTTCAAAACATTCCAAACACAACATTTGAGACAGAAAATTGTATAATAGTAACTGACACACCACCCAGAATTTACAAATGCTCATATTTTGCGGCATTAATTTTAGATCTATTTTTAAGAAAGAAATCCCTGTAGTTACTGCTTAATCCCTTCCCCACCCCACCCTTTTATTTTTACTCAAGGAATAGCATAGTATTCATACTTGCGCCCTTTTTCTCTGCAACCTAATATATCTGGAGATCTTACCCCTCGGTCACTGAGCTTGGCTTCCTTCTCCTAACAGCTGTTCTGCCTTCTCTTGCTTAGAGGCACCGTCCCCTCCTGCAGGCCTGTGAATCATCTCTCATCCTGGGCTCTGACAGACACACTGTATTTGAGAGCCCTTGTGTATGTATGCCTTGCCTCAGTGTCCACCAGCAAGAGCATCGGTGACAAAACAACACAATGGCCGAGTTCAAGAGCAAGTGTGCTTTCCATGTTGATGCCATTGTCTGTGACCTGGAAGTGGTTTATGGAGCAATTAGGAATTGAAGGAATAAGAAGCCAGAGCGGGGAAGGGAAGGCAGAGGAGCCGGGGAGCTGGGGGAGTGTTGGGCACGTGCCCCGCAGGCCTCTGGGAGTGAGAGGTGTGACCTTGTTTGCAAAGCTGACCCCCACTTCACGGACAGGTGTTGCTTCCGACCCCTGAACTCAGCATGGGGGTCCCTGGGGCCTGGAGAAGTCGTAGGGAGAATGATTTACTGGCTGCAGGCACACACATGGCATTAGCATGGCATCTCTGCCGATGTGTCACTGGGTGCCGAGGACACTTGCTGTGCCACAGGAGACCCCCGGCAGCCAGGGCCTGCTTTCCTCTCCCAGGAGACCAGGGAGTGAGGCTCAGTGTACAGTATGCCAGTTATACTTTCCGGCCAAGCAAGCAGCCGGGAGAAGTTTTGGGGGGCATTCCCTCCTTTCTCAGCAGTCAGATCCCAAATCATTACTGGACCAGCGGGAAGGCGGTCTCAGAGGTGGGAAGATTATGGGGCTACTGCATCTCAATTCTGGATCTATTGGGAGCCACAGTAATCACCCAGCTGCTGTGAGGCCCATCCATACTCTGGGACCCTGAAATGAGCTCAGAGCCAGCAGGCTGAAAACGCCCACCCAATACCCTCAGCTCCTCCTGGAAGATGGAGCTTCCGGCCATGCGACAGATACCGGGATCCAGTGCCCCTGCCCAGGCCCCAGGGCAGCTTGCTGTCCATCCGTCCTCACCCAGCCGTCCTACCCCTGCCTCCACTCCCCCAGGCATGCACAGGGCTGAGTTTTACAGAGTGATCACAGATGGTTCAGCCACCAGCTTTATTGACTCCAAAAAAACACACCCAGGGCCCCTTTCCAAAGCATCAAACTGTATCACATCCCATAGTCACACCCTCTGGAGGATCTGCTCTTGGTCCCGTCATCTTCCACAGCAGCAGACCTTCAAATCTACCCTCTTCTCAGGGCCGCCACCTCTGAGTGACTTTCCTGCTAGCAGAGGGCTTCATAGACCCCGCCTCTTCCTCCAGCATGGGGAGGGGCATGAGGGTGAGCCACCTTAGCAGCAGAAGTCCGTGGAGGGACTGCAGAGCCTGGCCTTGGTACACATCCCCATCCAGCTAGCTGTGTAGACAGGGTCCTCTTCCTCTTGCTTTCTCTCACACAGCAGAACAATCCTGGCATGATTCATGCATGACCCTGAGAGAGACAAGAGGATCCCTCCTCTACTGTGACCTCCAGGCAAGGCTTTGGTCTGGGCCAGCCTGTTGGCAGGGGTAGAGGTGGGCAGAGCTGAGTGGGGCTCAGGGAGGGCGCTTTTGATGCAATCCTCACTCCCAGAAAAAGCTGCTGCAGTTGGGCCCAAAGACCACACACGGTCTGCCCCTTAGCACAAGCAGGGTGGTGGCCCAGTGGTGGCTTCAAGGAGGATGAGCCCTAATGGATGTGGGAGGCAAACCCCTGCCCCTCCTGGAATTCCAAATACTTCCTGGATGTTGGAACAAGTGGCCATGATTGCCAGAGGACAAGACTGGAGGGTTCTGTAGCACCCCCCTCCCTTATTCAAAAGCCACAGCTCCCCAAGAGAGCCAGATTTACCCAGACTGGCTGTCCTACAGGTGGCCCGAGCAAGCCCTGGTGCAGGGACCACAGTCTCTGCCCTCCCGTGGCAGAAGATCAACACCTAGCACTAGGGAGATAGGAGCAAACTCTTGAAAACCTCCCTCCCTTACCTTCACACATGTCCTTGAGGCCCTGGGCCAGGGCAGCTGGGGCAGTGGGCTGAGAGCAGCACCAGTAGCCCTGCCTTGCTGCAGAGCCAGCTCTGTTCCGAGCTGTGGAGCCCTGCCCTGCCATCATGAGGGGCTGCTGCAGAATCATAAGTGAGGGCCCTTCCTCAGCTCCCCGCAGCTGGGAGAAGTATGTGAGGAGGGGGTTAGGGTCTTAGGAGAAAGACTAAGGTACAAGGTTCTTTGAGGAACTTCCGGGGCCCCAGAACAAGCCTGAGAAGTCCAGGATGCCCTGGCTGTCACTCAGACCTCGGTGACAAGCAGAAAAGGACCAAGTCTTAAAGTCTGCTGAGCATGGAAAGAATTAGCCCTCCCCCCACCTGAACTCTGACCTCCATCTGCACCACCAAAGCCCTTCTTTCCTGGGCATGTCTGATGGCAGCGTTCTTCTCCTTTCCCAACAAGGCCTGGCTTCCCAGAGCTGCTCTAGCTAATGCCCAGGCAGAGGGGAAGGTGGCAGGAGGATTGGCTTGCTGGTTCTGGTGTTGCCTTTCTCCTGGTCTGCCAGGTCCCTGCAGGCAGGGGCTTCTAACAGCGCTGTTTCCTTAGAGCATGCCACATAGTAGGTAGTTAATAAATGGAAGCGAGGGGAAGTAAGGGAGGAGGGAGGGGACGGAAGAGTTCACATCCCTGACTGTCCACTCATGGCATCCTCTCACCTGTGTGTCCTTGACTTTGGGGTTTTCCAAAGCAGGAACATTTCAAATAAAAGTTTGGGAAAGGAACAGATTGCCAAGGTTTAATTTTGCTAAGGGTGTTAATAACCACCCAAAAAAAAAAAAAAAAAAGGAGGGAAAATCCCTACAGCCTTGTATTATTTAGAGAACTGTTTTTTTTTTTTTTTTTTTAAAAAGGAAAGCCATAATTTAGCTTTATTTAAAAGGAAAATATCTTCATTGTGTTTTCTTAGGATTTTCCCCCTGGAAACCAACAAAAACTGATCAAATGTTCATTGTGGTTTTGAGCAACTTATTGTGGTAGGGCAAGAATTCCTCCCTTAGTAGAGATGGGAGAACTAAGACTCCAGGCAGGGATATGTGGTATAGATGGACACTTGTCCATGAAGCTGAACCCAGACCAGTTCACAGGCCTCTTCCAGCCAGGGGGCTCTGCTGCCTGCCAATGGCCATCTGGGAAGGGAATGGCCACGGCCTCTACCGTTGTGCCAGTCCAGTGGTGCACAGCACAGGGTGAGTCCTGTCCCAAGCCACAGTCCCTGAGAAGCTGTGGGGTCTGGGACTCTGCCCCTCCTGCCTTTTCCCATTCCCGGCCTGTGCCTGACTGCCTCTGGGGGTCAGTCCTCTGAGAGTCAGCACCGTACCTAGCATTTCCCCGTGGGTAAGGGTTGACCCATTGTGGTTTCAAGCATTTTGCATGAATTTCCAAAATCTGGAGGTTTCACCTGAAAATCTAGATTTGAGGTTTTCTGTGTAAAAACCAGAAAATGAGATCACATTTCCTGGTCAGGCTCACGTTTCCATATAGCAGCAATCTGTGGGAGCCGAGAAGCACCCACCCCTTTGGATGGCACGCTCCCCTTCCACCTGTCTCCATGATCCCACCTCCCTGTGCCTGGGAGTGGGCTGTGCCAGTCAAAGCAGCCTGTTGAAGGGAGACTGTTAGGAGGAGAGGGGCTAATGCGTGTTGCAGGTATAGGAGGCCTTCGGAGGAGGTGTCGGGGCCGCCAGGAGAACCTCGCTCACAGCCTACCCCTTTCCCCTGCCCCACACCCCGCAGAGTGCCAAAGTGGGTAGACAGCTCCAACTCCAGAGACTTGCTGGTTCCCTGTGGCTGTGCAGGGGCCTCGCCTCTCCACCTCTGTTTGCTTCTCTGTGAAGCGGGCCTGTGGAGGCCTGTGCAGCTTCAGCAAGGCAGGAAACCTGAGAGGAAAGTCTTACGCTTGGAGCTCTGAATGAAAGGCACCAGCCCCAGCTCTCTTGGAGTGGGGAGCAGGAAGGCTGCCCATCTGAAGGTATTCTGAGTGGGCAGCAGGGGACCCAGCCCTGCCCTGCGCACCCTAGGCACTGGTGGCAGCTTCTGCAGACACAGGAGGGTGTGGCTCTAAATTTGCTGGACATGACACACCAGATCCTGCACATTTGGATTTGTGGGCAGAGCTTCAGAAGGTGGCAGGATCCAGGAGCCAGACCATAGTATGCAGGCTTGGGGCTCGACTAGGGTGGATGGGATGGCCCATGGTTGACAGTAGGGACTTTAGACCCTAGTTCTGCTATTTACCAGTTGTGTGACATTGGATACGGGGCCTGACTTCTCTGTGCCATGCTTTCCTCCCTGTAACACAGCTAATCAGGGTAGCTACCTCCCATAGCCGATGTGAGGACTGGATTCCATGTGCATGGAGCATTCAGCACATAGCCCAGCACACAGTAGACAGTCAGTCAGTGGCGGCTGCTCTTGGGGGATTGTGCTCCCAGGGGACCTGGGAAAGGAGATGTTCTCCTGAGGGATGAAGGGTCCCCTGCTCTACCTGTCTTCAGCTGCCCCGCATGCCCTCTCGCCTACGTGCTCAGGGCCACCCACCTCCTCTGTTGCTCTTCCCTCCAAAGCTCCATGGGTCGTGCCCATCCTCCAGACTGGGTTGGAGGTGTGGACTTGGCAAGCTCCCGTCTTCTTCTGGGCCCTAAGTCCTGCATTTGCACAAGAGACTGTCCCCAGCTTGGGGTCTGTCCCGGTGAGTGACTGCTCTGAGCCTGAAAGGGTAGTGGTAGGGACCGCAGCCTCGAGCCTCCTTTGCAGGGTGCAAGGCCCTTGGAACCATCTTTGGCCACCTTTCTTCTGGGATTATCCTTGCCCTCAAGGACTCTAGCCCAAGCCTGAGCCCCACGATTGCTGAGGAGTCTACATCACTGAATCCCCCGCTTACAGAGCACCTACTGTGTGCTTAGCCAGTGTTCCTGATATCCTCAGAACAGTGCTGTGAGGAAACCAACTAGGAAGCCAAGTTACAGCCTAGACAAGCAATTACCAAACCCATGGTTAATGCACAGTAGAGCTAAACACAGTGTGACACCTGTCCAAGGGACAAGCCATGAGCCGTTAGGCTCAGGCTTCCAAGGAGCCAGTGGGCATTGACAAAGACCAACCAAAGCTAGTCTTGCTCCCTGGGCCACCAAGTCAAAGACAACATGGAGGAGCAGAGGCCCAGGAGACAGGCATGCTGGCCTGGCCAAAGCCCAGGTTCTCATGGTGCCTGGTGGTCGCCAGCATTCCCACCATGGTGCACTCCCAAACATGCTGGCCATGTTTGTGACTACGTCTGTGCTTATTCCCCTCAGTGGTTATGCTCCCTAAATTCACCTTAAACACTGAATTAATTAGCAAACACCAAGCCCCTGCTTTCAAGGGAGATGCAGAGTGACATCCCTCCAGGCCTCTGGTCTCAACCCTGTCGTTAGCCAACTGATGCAGATTCCTGTTTTGCGTGTTGCTGTGTTAATGTCACCTTATTCGGTGGACATTGTTCCATTCGCACTGAACCCAGCCAACAGCATTATCCCACAAGCCTGAACGAAGTGTATGGAGCCCATGTAGTTTCTCCGTCAGGCACATCACAGCCTCCTTTGCTGGGGACACCAGACAGCCCTTTCGCATGAAGCAGCGAAAGCACCGGCATAAAGCCCAGTGGCATTAAATAGACCGTGAAAATGACATTTGTTTGCAAGAGGAGCACTGGAACGAGAAAGCCGAGATGGCCTTGTTCAACCTCATCTGGGAACGTGCAGCCCAGCGACTCAAAATTCCTGCTGCTCTGCATGGGTCCGTGAACAACCGTAGAAACACCGTGAACACTGATTTCCGAGGCAGAGATAAATCTGAGCTAGTAGGTGAATCACAAGTGCAGCCTCTGCGAATAACGAGGATTCGCCGCACAGCCTCGCTGCCGCCTCTGATGATCTGGTTTCCCCCGAGCGCTGTCTTGTTCAACCAAGGGCCCAGGCGAAGAGAGCCTTGCAAGAAGCCTGCTGTGCAGCTGAAGTGCACACACTCCCGGCTCCCCGCACATGGCCCGCAGCCAGGCACAGCATGTGGCCTGCTGTCGCACACAGGGCATCTTTGGTGGCTGGGTTTGTAAACACAGACGGGCAGCGGAGCCTCCTTCCCATGGGATCGCGGTGCTCAGGCACCGGGGTGAAGTGAGTCTGCCAGCAGGCAGGGAGGGCAGCATCTGCACAGACAGAGAACTGGGACTCTGGGGACCTTCAGGGCTGGGGGATGTGGAAGAAAGGGGCAACAGTGGGCTCGCAGCACCAGGGTGTGGGGGCTGGGGATATAGCTCAGTGGAATAAGCGCCTGCCTAGCAAGCTCAGGGTCCTGAGTTCGATCCCCAGTACCGCAAAAAAAAAAAAATGTCTGGGCTGGGGATATAGCTCAGTGGAATAAGCGCCTGCCTAGCACCAGGGTGTGGGGGCCTGGTGATCTCGAGTGGCTCAGGTTCCTCATCCAGATCCTCTCCAGATGGAGCGGGGCCCCGGCCATCATAGCCAAGGTTACCTGAGTCCATTTCCTCTGACTCTGTCCTCAAAAACAGCGTCTGATTGTGATTTGGTTCAGAAACTGGCCAAAATATTTCACTGTGACCTTTCTTTCTTCCCTTCCTCTCTCCCTCTCTCCCTCCTTCCTCTTGTTTCATTCTTTTTTTCCTTCTGGAGAGAGAATTTGATATTGGAGTGTTTTTCTATGCAGTGAAATTGTAGCAGGGCAGTTTCTGGTGTGTAATTACCCTTCAGTTATAGGGAACTTTAGGCAAGATTTGGGCAAAACAAAAAATGGCTCAAGTTTGGCACTCACTGTTCAGAGGGGGCCTGCACTGGCCTTGCTGGCCTTTTCCCGATCCACACCTATCTCCAGGGTCCTTTGTCCTGCCATACTTTCAAGTATTTAGTGATCAACTACTATGTGCCAGAAGCCATGTTCAGCACTAAGCCAAACATCTCTAAGCACTAAGTACATCTCTATGTATCTTTGTGGAGCTTGCAGGTTAGTGGGGTAACAACTGTCACACAAAAGTGACAGTGTTTTATATGGTGATAATTTCTGGGAGATACAGGAGGGAACAGAGAAGATGTGATTGGGGTTGAGGGCAGGAAGGGAACTCTCCAAGATACACATAGAAGGTTGAGGAGTTGGCAAGTTGGAAAGCTAGAGGGGACGGCTTGTGCAAAGGCCCCGAGGTGGCAGGGGAGTAGGCTTTGGATTAACTGATGGAGGCCAGCACAGCTGAGCACAGGCAGCAAGGAAGATGCCCCAGCGGGCAAGGCCTGGAGGGGAAGGCACCAAAAGTTGGAAAATCAGCAAGGGGACAGTGAGATGTGACACTCTGGCCCTGACATAGAGAAGACTGGAAACAGACTTGGAAGGGGAGCTCTTATTGTAGGATACAGTGGACTCAACCAATAGAGGTTGTTGATAACCTCCACCCCCTTGGAAGCCTTTGGGAGCCACTTACTTGCCCAGACCTGGGATCGGCACTTCCTTCCCTGCTGTTGGGTGACATCTTCTCAAGCCGGGAAGGAACAAAAAGAAAGTGGGAAAGAGAGTGGGGAGGGGCAGGGAGAGTCGGGGAGGAAGAAGCCTCCATCTCGCCGCTGGTAATTGCTGAACTGGCGCTCGGAAGATAGAACGGGAGCAGCTGACTTCTGTCCCTCTGCCGGGAGAGGGGAAAGCAGGGAGGCATGATATTGACTTAAATGGGGGGGATTTAAAAGGCCCGATGTTCCCACTTTGTGCAGCGCTTCTCACAGACAGCGCGGGACCTTTGAAGTCCGCCCGGCCCAGTGGGGAGCGGGCTTCCGCGGAGACAAGATGCTGACGGGGGCGGGGCGCAGGGGCCAGGGGGCGGCCGAAACGCTATTAGGCATGCTCTAGCAAAAAGAAAGGCAAATCCAATGATAATGTACATCTGTTTCAGGGAATTTATAAGCTTTGAACATTTTTTATGGGCAGATAAGTGGGGCCTTTTCTTACCATAACTTAGAACTTCAAAGCTGAGTGTGTGGATAATGCAAATTGCTGAAATATGAGATTTTTCCTACAAAGAGGTTTCCAAAAAAAAAAAAAGTAGAGGAAAGGGAGACGCGTGGGGCGGGGGGCGGGGAGGCTAACTGATGCCACAGTCTTTTATGTACACAGCAAAAACAGGACAGAAATTGATTTTTATGAACTAAGAAGTCAAGGGAAGAGACAGGGGTGGCAGGTGTGTGAGCTGTGACCCAACCTGGCAAGTCCACCCCGGTGGTGGGTCAGCTCTGGGACACAGCATCCTTTCTCTGGGAGCCCTTGTCTGTAGTGGGGACTATGGACACTTCCAACCCAGCCACTGCGGTGTCAGCTCAGGGCTTGGAACATGCCAGGGGCTCAGAGGCAGGATGTATCCTGAGGGCTGGGCACCCCAGGAATGGCCTGCAGAGGAGATGACTATGTGGTACAGGCATGATAATGAAGCAAAGAGACGGAACATTGCAGAAGGCAAAAAAGGCCAGGGTATCCCCAAGGCCAGGCCTCCCTGCCCTGTGCCACCACCAGCGCTCTGTGCCAGCTTGTCCCACTTCCTTCTCCACTAATCGGTGAGGGCCTAGAGAGCAGGAACATAGCAGACAATGAACATATGCTGAATGAATGAATGAATGCATGAACGAATGAATGAATAAATGAGAAATAAGGAAAAAATAGGACTGGTTGCATGAAGGGTCACCCAGTTGTCTTGTCATTATTTCATGAGTAAAAGATTCATACCGGAAAAGATGCTGGGTATCTTTTAGCTGACCTCAATATCCTTTCTGCCCCTAAGTGATGAGTCTAAGCCAGTCTTGGCCAAGCCAACATTTTTGCTACTGATTGGTCAGAAAATGTCATAAGAGCCTATTGCAACCAATAAGATCTGAAGGGCAGTGTGCTGAAGAAACTGTAGATGTCGTCATGGTGGCAGCCATTTTGACACCAGCCTAGAAGACCATAGAGCTCAGAGATACCTGGGTCCTACCAGAAGTTACTGAGCCACCACTCATGCTGTCACTGGCAGCCACCTCTCTGTTTGGCTTCGTTCAGGAGAGGATCCTCAGATGGGGATTTGGGTGCAAATTATTTGGGATGAAACACCTAGAGGTGAGTGGGAGTGTGAGTCAGGGAAAAAAGGAAGCAGCTCAGGTAGAGGCTTCAGCAAAGTTGCAGGTGCTGGAAGGCAGAAGTAGGACCAGCAGACTCTACTTATCCATGCAGAGGACCAGAAGCCAGGCACTGGCAGGGACACAACTTGGGATAAACTCATCCTGATCTGTGCCAGGTACTCAGGAAAGCCTTGGAGATGGTGAGCAGATTGAACATCCTCCGAGGAACCCGTGAGAAAGCACAGATGTGCCGGGCAGCTGTTGTAGTGACAATGAGAACGTTAAAGAGAGTGGTGGTGTTGGAGGCGCCCGGGAGCCCTTGAGGGAGGCCCAGCCTCCGCCTCTCCCTGCCGCCCTGCCACCACCATGGGGGTTTCCACACTTGCCTGGACACCAGCTCTCACTTTGTGAGTCTCCGCTGGCAGAGATCTCCTTCTTCTCTCTTCTGTAGCTACCCACCCTTGAGCCCTACTGAAAACTACCTTGGAGGCCACAAAATCTGTATCTCCTCTGTCCTTCCAACAGTGTCTTGGGTCTTCCCAAAGCACCGGTTTCCTGGTGCCACAACTTCTCTTCCCCTCACCTCCACTTCCTGCCTGCTTGATGGCTCCCCTTCTTGACTGCTGTCTCTGCCTAATGCCCCATCTCTATCACCTCTGCCTTCTCCCCGTCCCCTGAAAGAGGTAGAGCTCTGGGGTCAGATGGACAATTGTCCTCATGTTCAGAGGTTGCCATTGACTTTTTTGGTCCCCAAATCCCTGGTACACTTCAGCAGCCACTTGTCTTGGTTTCTTGGGCATTTTCCACTATGCTGATTGTATCTTCCCTCTCTGCAGAATCCCTCTGCCCATGACCTCCATGCACAGGATGCTGGTTGCTCCCTGGGACCCATTCTGTCTTTCCTCGGTAATAAAAGCTTTGGATTCAAATTCAAGAATAAAGAATGCACTTCTGACACACTTTTGCAACTAAATATTATGGCTAAATTCTGGTCCTGTGTCTGCTAAGTGTCATGTGGCAAGCAACTCCTGGGAATCTTCCTTAAAGATAGTTTATTTATAGCTGGGCATGGTAGCACATGCCTATAATCCCAGCACTTGGGAACCCTAAGCAGGAGGAATGCAGGATTGAGCCCAGCCTGGACAACTTAATGAAGCCCAGTCTCAAAATTAGTAAAAAGGTCTGAGAATGTCACTCAGTGCAAAGGTCCTGGGTTCAATCCCTAGCACCGGAAAAGAAAAGGCTATCTTATATTGTTATCTCTTTTCTTCTCTGTCTCTTCTTCTGTTTTGCTGCACAGAAAGGAGATTGTGATGGCTGGACTTCTAGCCACCATTTTAAACCAGGAAGACAAAGACAATGCCCTAGAGATGGTGCAGTGGCTGAAAGATGCCTGTGTCCCTGAGGACTGAGAGAAGCAAGGCCTCTATGCTGGGCTTGGACACCTACAGTTAGATTACAGTCGCACCGTGGCACTTGTCTGGTTTGAATCCCTCTGGGCTTGGCACTTGTGCATTTTGATGTGAAGGTGTACTGGTCATCTGTTGGGTACTTGATGTGCAAGCTAGAACTTGTCAGTGTGCATAGCTTCATGACTGAAGACGTGCTGTCCTTTCCAGCCAAAACAATTTTCTTGGTTCTCGTTGTTTTGGGAAGTAGATGGCATCCCAGAACGCGAGTCCTTACAGAACCAATTCGTGGTACCAAGGCCCCACTGTCTTCTATGAGGAAGAAATCACTGCACACTTGCCTCACCTACTCTCATTTGCAGCCAAACCAAATCCAAAGTGCAGCTGCTCTTCCATTAGAGTCCTCCAGCCTCTCTGGGGCCCCTTTTGGCCATCAGCTTAAAGATGGTGCCATACATGGCTACATGGGACCTCTCAGTGATAGTTTTGCAACTTCCTAAGAATCTATAATTATTTCAAAATAAAAAATTTAAAAATGGAGATGTTGCTCAGGCCTCAGCCCTGGCGTGGGTATCTTTTCCATGGACTCACTTTCTGGGGCGTCATCTCCTCCCATGGCCATGATCACCATCTCCAGGCTGTAGGCGAGGAGTTCCAACAACAGCTGCAAAGACAAAAAAACCGACTCATCATCCTACTCAACCTCCTCCCCGGTGCAGCCAGTGGCAAGAGAGCCCATGTCCCGGGTCTCAGCCATCATCCTGGGCTCTGCCTTCTCGGTCTTTGGGGCCTGGCCCCAGAAATTCCAGCCCCACCGCCCTCCACTGTGCTGCTCTGCTGTGGAGAGGGCCCTTGAACTCCCTCTCTGGCCCTGCTTCTTCCTGTTGCTCCCTACACTGTGGAGAGGGGCGTGTTTCAAATATCACTTTGACCCCTGCTGCATCCCCACTGCAGGGTCACCAGCCACCAGCCACCCTAGGAACAGGTGTCAGCTCCCAATAAACAGACCAGTCCTCAGGGAGTCCCTGCCTCACCTCTGCTTGCTCAGCACCATCCCTCTGTTTCCTGCTGTCCTGATGTCCCTTAGCAATGGAGAGCTCTGCACCCTGGAATATGCTCTCCTTCCCCACATTCTGCCTCCTTTTTTCCCTCCAAGGTTCCCCAGGCTTATCCTGGCTCCAACGGTGGGGCTTGGGACAAGGCCTGGGGGGGGATGGTTTGGGGTGATGGGATGCCCAGAGAGGGGCAAGGGCAGGAGAGTAAGGTGGAAGGAGACAGGCCAGCACAAGGGTGCACAGCTCACTGCAGGGGCAGAGCCCCTCTGGACAGCGAGAGCATGAACCTGGGTGTCCTCCTGCAGGAAGAGAGGCTGCAGCCTGTGCCCTCTGGCCCCAGCCTCACTTGAGGGTGCTCTGTGGACACCACATTCCTGTAGGGCTGGATAAGACCTGGAGATCACACAGGAAGACATGATGCCATTCTGCCCATGTCAGGACTCACAGGAACATCCCCGACAGCCACAGTGGACGCTGCAAGTGTCCATGGGCCTGGGGGGCAACTCCTTCAGAGAGCCCTGCCTGGCTCCAGCCTGGGCAGATGTGCCCACTCCTGGCCTTTTGCACACACACCATATCACAGCCGCCCATGTGAACCCTTTGAGGCCTGAATAAAGTCAAGTGACAGGGCTTGAAAAAGGGCTGCTAGGACCAAGTTGGGGCAGAGGAAAGAAGAACGAGATGAGTTACACTCAGAGAAAGCCACAGCACGGCTGTGAGAGCGTCCAGGACGGACTGGGAGCTCATGGAGTGGGCTGGCCACTGCTACCGCCATGCTCTGGGGCCTTGAGATGACAGCATCCCAAATGCCACTGGAGGCAAAGCAGCCCTTAGGCCAGGAAGAGTTGGGAAATCTTCAGAGCGCCCTTTAGGAAGCAAGGCAGTGCCCTACGCCTGCCCCCCCCCCCCCGCTTTCTTCCCCGTCCCCTTCTCTGAGCATCTCTTGACCACCCAGGAAGCAGGGGCTATGGTGGTCACTGTATTACTCCCATCTCATTGGCCTAAGCAAGTCACAGGGCCAAACCCCCTGGCAGCAGGGAGGGGCACACCCTCCAGGCTAAGGAGAAGCAGGGGGAGAATCCCGCATTACAGTTCAGCAGTCCAGCTGTCACCCAGGCACACACAGGGTGTGGCTGTCTCTTGGGAGACAGACGGGCCCAGTCAGAGGCCCAGTTTTGCTGTCGGTTTGTTCTGCAGTCCCAAGGTCATCTCCTCACTTCCACATTTAGTTTGTCCATCTCTGCAGTGGGTTCATGATGCCCTGAGCAACTGGTCAATGTGAACAGGATGACCCCAGGCTGCCGGCAGTGGGGACGAGGTTCTCTCCCTGGTCCAGAGCAACGTAGATAACAACGACCACATCACCACGCACACTGATTTGGGTCCAGCTCTCTCTGATCTGACCTGAGGTCTAGCTTGACCAGGGACCATGGGTGGCGGCTGCCGACCTCCACCGCCCATCGCTGCCAGCCCCTGACCCTGCCTGACAAGCGCACGTAATACTCTGTAGGCCTCTGTGGCTTCCAGCCTGTCGGGGAGGGACAGGGGGATAGGCTGGCTTCCTGCAAGCGGCTTGCCACGTATCACAGGCCACCCAGCCGACGGGTGGCTTCAGATGTGGGGATGATGAGCAGACAGAATGTAATTTCCAGATAAAATACAAGAGGCAATTAAGTTAATGAAGGATCATTTTGTTGATTTGAAAACTGTAATTAATAGTATTCATCGTGCATTTGTAAGTTTAGTGTAGTGTGCGCTCGGGAGCCGCATCCGACACAATGGCGTTGTGAGCGCCCCTTAGTGGACAGGCCCGGGTGCTGCGCCACGCCCCTGGAGAGATCCAGCGGCCCGGTCGTGATGAAAGATGCTTCTCCCTGCTATGCTCTTCCTTTAACGACCTCCTCTCGGAGATGACGCTTATCACTTGGGCTTTCATCTTTCCTTAAATAGCCTATGGCTGGTTAAAACTCCCTCCTGGTTTTAATCAGAGACTTGGGATCAGGTTTCTAAGGGTGGACATGGTGGCCGGCAACCACACTGTGACCGCATCTGTGTGTGGGGGGGGGAAGGGCAGCGGGGGCCGTGGGCTTGGAGCCGGCCCTGTCTGCTCCTCGGGGGCAGGGCCATTCCTGTGGCTCTCTTGGGACAACCTGAGCCGGGCAGCAGGAACCACGGGGCGGCCTGGAGCTCAGGTTGGCTCCAGGGGTCCCAGTTGGCTTAAGGTCAGGCCCAGCTGACCTTGCAAGTGGCTGAGAAGGGCTTTTCACCCCATTGTTTCTTCTTTCTTCTTTTTTTAATTCTTTGGCTGTACTGGGGATTAAACCCAGGGCCTTTGCACTCAGCTACATCCCCAGACTTTTATTTATGTATTTAGCTAGTTAGTTACTTAATTAATTAGTTAGTAGTACAGGGGATCAAACCCAGCACTCCACCACTAAACTCTACCCCCAACCCCTTTCAATTTTTTTTTTTAATTTTGAGACAAATTTTCCTGAAATTGCCCACATGGGTCTAGAACTTTCAATCACCCCCATGTCAGCTTCCTCGGATGCTGGGATTACAGTCATGCACCACTGCATTGTACGCCATTTTTTATTTTGAGACAGTCTTATTAAGTTGCTAAATTGCCCCAACTGGGTTTGAACCTGTGATCCTCCTACCTCAGTCTTCCAGAGGGTTTGGGATTACAGGCATGTGCTACCAGGCCTGGCTTCAATCCCTCCTCCTTATACAAAGCTTAGAAGTTGGAAGGAGAGACTGCACCTCACCCCACCCCACCCCACCGGAGGAAGAGAAAGGCCCCTAAAAGGCTTTGAACCAGGGAACTGGAGGATGGAGCTCGGATCAATCCACACTGGCCTTTCTGTATGGGGACTCTGAGCCTTCTCCAGTCTGAAACACTTTTCTGCTCATCAGAGACTTCTCTGCAGCTTTTCTATCCCGTCCTCCACAAGTGAGAAGACTGAGGTTACTTCAGGGTTGCTGGGGAAATAGTCTGTGAGTCAGGAAGGGTGGAGACACTATTGACAGGCAAAAGCGCACAAGCGGGGCCTGGGGACCTTGGCTTAGGGTCTGTTTGGTCTCCTCCTGCCCTGCTGTGGGCTCCTTGAGGCCTGGGATGGTGCTGGTCCTGTGCCTGTGGAGGCCAGGGCTGAGCGAGTGCCTGCTTTCTGCCTGTCCACAGCACAGGGGCCTAGCAACTGCAGCAGGTGGTGGGCACCAAGTAAGCAGCAGAGACTTTTGTTGATCCTTGACTGTCCTTATGCTTACCATGTGTGGGAAGAAAGTAGGTGTCAGGTGTTTCTTGTCTCTACTGCCTTAGTTCCTGAACCTGAAAAATGGGCCTGTCAACTTCAAGGAGAGTGACCTAGGTTTCAGGAGTCACAGGACTGCAGGGATTTTGACCCAGTCCTTAGGGCTGATGGATGTATGGGAAGACACCCAGAGACAATTGCAAAGCCATGACCCATTCCAGGAACTGTCCTTGTGAGACACCCCTTCAGCTAGCCTCAGTTTCCCCATCTGGACTTGTGCCCTCTGCAGTGTTGGTGTAACAAGCCCAGAAATGTGGTGGTGGAAGAGCGGGATTAGCAAGTTCTCAGGGCAGAGCAAGAGGGGCACTGAAGCAGGCGAAGTGCCTGAAGATACAGGCCCAAGTGATAAAAGTGGCCAGGAAATGCCTGCCTTTCATCACAAAGAAGAGAAAAAACTCAACAGGTTAAGCAAAACAGAGATTTTTATGATCCACATTCAGGTGTGGCTTGATCCAGGAGATCATCAGGACTCTGTCCATTTTCTTCTCTTTCTGGGGCTCCATTTCCTCACTCTGTCTTGAGCAAAATCCCTAGCAGCTCCAAGTATGCCTTGCTACACAAAGGCCAGGAGAGAAAGGGGCAGTGGGTCTCAAAGGGCCCCACAATGCTCCTCTTGGGTTCTGATTGGGCCCAGACCCCTGCTGGCCAGGTCTGGGTCACACACAGAGACCCAAGGCTGGGCTGGAGTCCACACCTTCAGAAAGGTGGTTACCCTACAGCAGATTTGGGGAGCTCTATTCAGCAGAAGGGCAATGCACTTGGGGGCACCCAACTGATGTCAGCTACTGGCAACAGATTGTCAGCCTGCTGCGGGGGGAAGGGGAAGGGCGGGTGGCCCCTCTGTGCCTGCTTGGCCGGCACCCTTATCTCTGCACGCCCATCCTAGGAGCCGCCCAGCCCCCGCAGCTCCCCTTCCCCCAGGCGAGAGGAAGGGGCGGCAACTGCACTCTCCCGTGTCTCTCTGACATCTTTTGTCACCTATCAGGGGAACAAGCGACTCCTTTGATCACAGCAAAAGGAGAAGGAGCATTTTAAACGCGAGCTGGAGAGATTTGCCAAGAGGAAGGTGGTGAAGGCAGATGAGCAGAAACATGACTTCCAGGCGCCAGGCTTGCTTGTCTGAGCAGCGGGAAGCGGGGTGAGCCCTGCACCCTGCCTGGCTCTGCAGCTTGGGTTTTTGAATGGGGACCCAGGTGGGGTTTCAGGAATCACCAGGGGTTGCAGCCAGGAAGGCTGGGGAGTCAGTACGGAAAGCACACTGCACTGGGAGCCAGAGAGAGCGTGTGGCTCTAGGCCTGTCCACTCCCTGAGCCTGTGTCCGTTCTCCAGCAGTTCACCCCCAGAACTTCCCTCTCCTTCCCTGAGACCTGCTCCAGGATTTCTGGTATCACTGTCACCCTGGCCATTATTTGCACAGATTGCCTTTTCAGAACATGAAAGCACTGCAGGACATGTACCCTCCCCATAAGTAAAAGGAAACAGTATCCGTCCATAGCAGGAAAAATAGCAGTAAAGGTGAGCACAGGCAAGAGCAACTCGCCGGTCCGCGCTGGCTGGGTCCTGTGGCCCGCCAGAAGCAGCAAGAGAGCAGCGTCCCCTTCTAAGAGGCAGAGCGTTTGGGCTGGGGAGGGAACGGGGCTTGATGGCTCTGAATGAGGCTCAGGTGGTTTAAGGAGGGATCCTGGGGTGGGCTGCACCCCGCTCTGGCTCAGCCTGGACCAGCAGAGCCTGAGGCCCTCCTCGTGTCGCCCACCCAGGTGTGTGCCTGGTCTCCAGGTGTGCCGGGCGGACGTGAGCTCAGCAGAGCTGTTTCTGAGCACGCAGCTCTGGAGTGGGGGTGCTGGCAGGGATCCGCCTCTGCTGGCCCCAGCGCCTCCTGGCTCCAGGGTTTTGCTGCCACTGTTTCTGAGCTGTCTGCAGGGACCAGGGGCCGCAGGGAGGAGTCAGAGGATTCAGGTCTGCCCTGCTGTTTTCCCCTTTTGCTTTCCTTCTTAGGCCTGGTGGGGGCCTGGCCACCCCTCAGAAGGAGGTCTGGGGGAGGGGAGAGCACAGGGGCTGCTCCCCAAGGTGCTGTGCACCCTCCAGTGAGGATTTGCGGAGTGACTTCTGTGTGCTGGACACCAGGATGGCCACCTAATTTACAAGTCCTGGGGAAAAACGAAAATTTGAGACCCTTGTTCAGAAAGCATAAAGAATTTTGGGGTAGTGACCTCAGAGTGTAAAGCCAGTCATGGAGCCTGTGAGTTACGGAGGGGAGAGGAGCACTGTGCCCCGAGGGGCGGGACACTTCCCACAGGGGTGGCTGCTGGAGTTCTGTCACTGGAACAAGCGCTGGGGTCATTATCAGGAAAGAAAGGCTTATTTTGGCTCTGGTTTTAGAAGCTGTAGTCCATGATAAGACAAACTCATGGGTTATAAAAAAAATTAATGGGAGCTGGCTGTGGTGGTGCACACTGATAATCCCAGCTACTTAGGAGGCTGAGGCAGGATGACTGCACGTGAGAGTCTAGCCTGGGCAACGTAATGTGTCAAAATATAAACAAATAAATAGATAAGGCTGGGGATGTAGCTCAGTGTTAAGAGTGTTTGTCTAGCATGTGCAAGGCCCTAGGTTCCATCCTCAGCATGTAAGAGGAGATGGGAGGGGAGGGGGGAGGGGAGGGGAGACAGGGAAAGAGGTGAAAGCTTCGAGGTCGCAGGCAGACACTGAGCTGAGGAGGTGCCCAGCCATGCGAACAGCCCATAGAACCGCTGACCCACACAGCGAAGGCCCAGGGTAGGAACCGTGCCAGAGGTCTGAGGGTCCAGGGGTCTGAACTACAGAGGTTAAAGGGCAGCAGTGAGGTGGGAGAGGTGCTGAGGGTCCACCCAAGGCTGGGTGCGCAGGCTGGGATGCAGTTTGGAGCTCATGCTGACTGAGGGGAAACCCTTTGTGCTTTGGGCTGGGGGGGGGGTGAGACTGTCCTTTATGGTTTCAAACGCTCTCACTGATGGCCGTGTGGGGAATGAGCAGCAGGGGCCAGTCGGGCAGCCCAGCCAGTAAGAATGATAGCAGCCCAGAGAGAGCAGCTGGGGCCAGGGCTGGGGCAGTCAGGGAGGCAGAGGAGGCTGGGCCCGGGGCTCACCAAAGGTAGAACAAAGAGCTTGTAGCCGGCTTCAAGGAAGCTTACAGGATTCATCTCACGGGCAGATCCCAGCACACAGGGTGGATAGGGAGGAAACAGACCCATCCCTGCCATCTGAAGGGGAGAGGGTGGCCCAGACCCAGGGCTATGGGCCGCTCGGGATGGAGTGCGAACATGACCCCTGTGGACAAGGGTCCATAAACCAGCATTTATTCTGTCCTTGAATTCTATCTACAGCTTGAGTACACAGAATGGCAAGAGCCTGGCACGACCTGGTCCGACCCCTTCACGTGTGTTGCGGGGTGAATTATCCCTCCAGCATGTGCCAGGTTCTGGCCTCTTGGTAATGAGAATGTGACCTTGTTCACACTCAGGGTCTTTGTAGCTCTCATGGAGGTAAGATGAGCTGCCCCTGGATTGGCGTGGGCCCTAACCTGAGGATGAGGTCCTTACATGAAGAGGGAAATTTGGACACAAACATGCACAGAAGGGGGAGGCCATGAGCAGCCAGAACCACCAAGCATGGCTGCAAGCACCCAGAAGCTGGATGAGAGGCACTCACCACACTTCCCTGCAACCCAGGGTGCGAAACCTTGGACCTGAACTCCAGACATCCGGTCACCAGAGCTCCTGTTAAGCGTCCTAGTGTGTGATCATTTGTTTTAGTAGAAACTGAGGCCTGGTCGGGGGAGGGCTGCCCAGGGGCAGCCATGCCCCATCACACCCACGCTACAGGAACTGGGAATCAGGGAGGGCATCCTCCCAAGGGAGCCTGACAGGTGCGGTTTCCAGAAGCAGCAGGGCAGACAAAACCCAGAGACACTCAGCGTGGGTCCCTGCTCCGCACCAGGCCTCTCTGCTCCTCCTGCCCCAGGGAGGGCTCCAGGGCACCCAGCACATCTGCGGAGACCTGCAGGCTGCAGAGGGGATCGTGAGTCCACCAGGAAGAAGCAGCTCCCAGAGGCAGCTGCCCTGCAGGATCCAGGCTCATGAGGCTGCACACACAGGTGTAGGGGGGAAGTCTAGGCCGTAACCCCAAAGAGAAGGGCCCAGGGTCCCAGTGGACACCTATGTAAACATGGTAATGCTGTAAACTGGCCCCTGAAGATTGATGGCTGGACAAATCTATCATAGATATTAGATGAGAAGCCAAATGCCCATGTTTTAGAAATCAGGTTTTAACTTCCTTTTAGAATGTGTATTTTTGTTTGTTCTTAAACACTTGGAACATAGTAAGCCCAGAGGCAGACGCAGGAGATCTGAGGTCAAGAGTCGGCTCTTCTAGTCTTGCTTGCGGTGACCTTAAGACTCTTCCTACCAGAACCGCTACTAGAATGCGTTGCCACAGTGGTTCCCAAATGGGGCTCCGTGGAGCCTCGGGGGTGCCAGATGGGCTGAATGCAGGGCTCCTCGGCTTCTTTGCCAGAAAAGCTTGACTTTGGTCACTTTCATGCATCCAATTTTTGTATCCAATTTTGGGTGAAGAAAGACTGACACTTGTAGTGGATTTGCTCTGCGGTTCCCTCCCACCTGGTTTTCCATCCGAAGGCAATGCTGTTCCAGTGCACTCTGTCGTGCTCAGAAGTTGTCACAGATGTCCTCTCTGCCCGCAGTTCCCTGTGCATTTCTGCCCAGCATCCCCTCTGTGCGTCCACGGGAACCATCTTGTTCTGGTTGTGGTGCTGGGGATCTGTGGGTCCAGAGACCCCGGTGGACAACAAAAGCAACAGCAGAGGTTGGGGGGCCTCCCGGGAGCAGCAGCAGCGTTGTGCCCTGACTCTGGGGAGGAGCTGCCGAGGCTGGCTGGGATGCAGGCAGAAAGATGGGCAGCAGAGCAGGCCGGGAAAGCAGGGCCCTGCAGTCAGGCCTGGTACTGCTCCTCACAAGCACGAGACACTGGGGTGCCCCTCTAAATTCACGTCCGCAGTCTCTAAGCTGTAAAATACACGCTAACAGTGACCCCCTCGTGGTGCTACTGTAAAGGTAGGCCCCAGTCTGAGAGTTCTTGCTGTACCAAGCATTCGTAGCCTTAGCAGATATTAATTAAGGGAGGCCCGTTGGAGCCTCCAAGAGGATCCAGGAAAGGTAGGACCACTGGGAAGATGTGGCACGGGTCACTTGCCAGTCTGGTCACTTCTTTCAAGAAGGCCTTAAAATAAGTCCCCAGACCTCACAGGGACAGTGTATCAGTCAACTATTTTTACATAACAAACAGCCCCACATTTCAGTGGGTTAAAACTATTATTCATGATGTGAGTTCACAGCTCACCTGGCTGAGAGATGGCTGACCCTAACTGGGCTTGTCCATATGTTTGGGAGTTGATTGGTGGTGAGCAACCTCAGCTGCTACTGGCTGGGCTCCACGGGCCATCTTGTCACGTTTCTCGGCAGCTCAGCTGGGGATATTCTTCTCACAACAGTGGGAGAAGCTCATGAGGGCAAGTGGACCGCACAAGGTCTCCTGAGGCCAAGGCTCGGCGCAGGCACAGCATCTGTCTCAGCCACGTTATCCAGAGACATAACACCCGACACCCACAACTGAGACAGAGAGGGGCTTCTCTGGGCTCACAGTCTCAGTCTGAGCTCATACGGCTCCAAGGAGAAAATGGCATGGCGGAAGGGTCTGGCAGAGGAAAGCTGCTTACATCATGGTGGCCAGGAAGCAGTGAGAGAAGGGAGAGCCAGGGAGGGACGGCGGGAGATGCCCCCTTCCAGGTCCTGCTGGAGACCGGGCTCTTTGGTGTGGACCCCGTCTCTAGCAGCAGGTCAGCTCTGAACTTGTCAGTGGGTGAACCCACTGGTGAGTACTGGACAGCTCGTCCACGATCTGGTCACCCTCTAAAGCTCTCCACTGAACACACCAGGCTCCTGGGGGACCCTGTAGACCTAAGCCATTACGCCATCTGTCCTGCCTCAGAATGCTAGCCTAGGCAGGTGTCTAGGATGGGCAGTCTCAGGCGCAGAGAAAGTCACCTTGCCCCTTTAGTGAGAGGAACTGCCAAGATGGGACACGTGACACGCGACAGGGAGGGCTGGAGAGCTGGTGCCACCCTGCAGCTCACCACACGCTTAATTTACCAAGCTACTGTCGTCAAGCCTCAGGAGCCCCTCCAGGACACATGAGCACGGGGGAAGCACCCTGTTTCCTGCCGCGTTTTGTATAGACCCAGGTTCCCCTTACAGATGGGGGCGGGGTCCTTCCACCTACAGGAGCCTCTGGTTTGTAGTGAAAGGATGAAGGGAGGAAGGAGGTGTGGTTCTGAACCCCAGGTGGGAGTCATTTGGGGTGATTAGCTCTTGAGTAAGGGTGACAAGGATATTTGCTTAGTAATAACGTGCAAACCTGCACATTTATATTTTAGGCAATTGTACCTCTGTGTTACAACATAGTATTTTAATAAAAGTGCGAACGCAGCCCGGTGTGTTGGCGCATGCCTGTAATCTCCGCACTAGGAAGCTGAGGCAGAATTTCAAGTTTGAGCCCTGCCTCGGTGGGCAGTTGAGGAAGTAGCGAAGCATCAGCACTTTCCCAGTAAAGTTCTTTCTCCCTAGCGTTGCTTCGAAACCCTGCGCAGTCGCAGTCGTGCCCACCCGCCTTTGAGTTCCTTTCCTCCCTCCAGCTCCGCAGGCCAGTGGAGCCTTCTGAGTCGCTGGGTGATAGCGCCCTCTGCTGGCCTTCATGTGGATGGCAAGGTCGGAGCACAGAGGCTTCCTCACTCTGGAAGAGTCCGGTGGAAAGGGGCAAAAATTAAGCTATTAGAAATAGTTTTATAATCCAGAATTAGAGAAGATTCACGAATGGGCGTCCCTTACACTTATCTGGTGCAGGAGTGATCTCGGAGAGAGAAAAATTAAGTAGATATAAAAGATCATTGAAAGTATAGATAATTCACAAGCAACAGATTTTTTTTTTCTTTTTGTGGTACTGGGTACGGAATCCAGGGATGCTCCACCGCGGAGTCACATCCCAGCTCTTTTTATATTTTGGTTTGAGACATATGTCACTAAGTTTCCCAGGCAGGACTTGAACTTGTGAGACTCCTGCCTCAGCCTCCCAGCGTGCTGGAACTACAGGCCTGTGTCATGTACCAGGCTTGAATATACGCAGTTTTTACTTGTCAACCAAAAAATAGAATCAGAGCTCAGGGCATAGCTCAGTGGTAGAGTTCACGCTTAGCGTCTGCAAGGCCCTGGGGCTCCATTCCCAGCGCCACAAAAGAAGTAAATAATTTTTTTAAGCCCAAATAAGTGTTTAGACATTCAGAAATGCTACCGTTAGAGAGCGCTGTAAGAGTGTGCAAATACAAAAAGCTATACGGGTTATGGTGCTTGCTGCATATTGTCTGAAATAAAGAAAATGAACATTATCGTGTGTGATTAAAATAACCCTAGCATCTTAGTTACTTTGCTGTCATCAGTTCAAAATACCTGACACCCTCAGTTTAACAAGAAGTTTAATGTGCTTCAGTGTTAGAAGTTTCAGCTCACGGCTGGCAGGTTCCAATGCAGAGATGGCGGAAGGGCCGGTTGCAGAACAAAGATGCTCACATTACGGGAGGCGGGAAGCTGCGAGAGACAGGAGAAGAGGCGGAGCTAAACCCTTTAGGCCACGCCCTCAGCGGCCACCTCTAACTAGGCCCTCCCTCCTAATGCCAACTCAGCTGTGAACTCAGCAGGAGACTAATCCACGGCCGTGACCCAATCACCTTCTAAATACGTGAGGCCTTGGAGACTCCCAGATCTACACCGTGACAAGCATCTGTGTTAGAATACAATGAAATCTCTTACAATAGTGTGCACGAATACATTTTATGGGGAAATGCTTGTGGCATGCAGTTTTAATTTAAACAGCAGGTCACAAAACCATACACTCAAGATCTACTTCCGTTCACGGATGCTCATTAATGGTGACTGTGCACTTCAGGGTCGAGGCGCTTCCCTCTCCTCTCAAGAACTCTGGGCAAAGGAGACTTCCGGGGTTGCTAAGAAGGGAGCATGCATGTGGTCCTGGAGCTGCCACAGCTATCTTATCAGCAGGAGAGAAGGCGAGCGAAGGAAAGCAGTACTCAGAGGTGGGGAAAGTAAAAGCGAGAGAGCCAGAGACCGCGTGACAAAGTCTGAGTCCACGCATCCAACCTGGCTAGAAGCTGGTCTTGTTCTGGAAGGCACAGGCAACAATTTCTGGGAGTTTCATCCCTTGTGACTGAAGGTCTGTGTGCTTTTTCCCCTATAGTGACCCAGTCACCAGCAACGGGGAATGGCCTAGATGTACCATGCCAGGCTTTGACCTGTTGACCTATTCTCTGAGTGGCACAGCTGGGGTGACAACACGTCAGCGCGAGGGCATGCTCGGCAGATGTGAACTGAGGATTCCAGCAGCCAGAGGAGGTTCGGGCCTCAGGGCTGAGCTCCAGCATCCCCTCTGCCTGCATCCTACCTCTGTATACTCTGAGGTGGACCCCTCTTGCGTGGGGTCATTCCCTGGAGCAGCACTAAGCCCTCTTTGGTCTGCTGGCTGAGCTCCGTCTTTCTGTCTTGGCAACTACACACTCTGTATTTTCTGACCATCGCCTCTATGAGGCAGAGACCTGGTTTGTCCTGATCCCTGTGTACCCTCAGCTGTCACCAGGCCTGGGAAGGACACAGGGAGAGGCTCGCTCTGGTGCTGCCAGGCAGGGGTGGCTCAGTGCAGGCCTCTTGCTCTCACAGGCAGCACAGCTAGGCGCAGGCTGTGACCAAACAGAACATTCCCTCTCTCTGTCCCTGTTACCTGGTAAGTATTAGCTTGAAGTCAGGAGCTGAGCCTTAGGTCCACCTCCCAAATGGGGCATTAAGACCCAAGCCTTAGGCACTGGGGAGCCAGCAGGCCTGATACAGCACTTGGGGACTGGGAAGCCAGGGTTGGGGGTGAGAAGAGGCAGCTTGGGGTGCTCGGCTGAGACCAGCCTGTCTGCGGTGATGCTAGATGCAGGGCCACATGTTAGTAGTTTTCAGTCGTGCCCTCAGGAAACCAAAGGGAAACCTCACCTGGCTGATACCACGTCTCTCACACTTGCTTCCCTCTGTCTGTCTCTCTTTTAACCAAGGACCACCTGGACTGGAGGTGGAACTCAGCCACGGAGCACCTGCCTAACATGTCCGAGGCTCTGGGGTCCATCCCTTGCGCTAGAAATAAAAAGCCAAAAACCCCCCAAAATGAAGGACGTCCAGCAACCTGTCGGCAGCAGAGGCCTGTTGGGGTGATAACCACAGCACGGTTCACTTTGTTTATTTTTACAGCTCCCTTCTAATTATACCATGATTTTGATTTTCTGTTTAGGATAATAATAGGATGTTTCTTTTTCAAATAAATTTGCATAAGTAAAAGGAGACCACCGGTAAAAGGAAATTAGCAAGTAGATGACAAACTGGGGGTGACATAGTTGGGCCCCAAAGGCAAGGGGCAGGCCTGTGACTAAGCAGGAAGGTGCCAGAAAAGCAGTATTTGGAGGAGCTGCTCAGCAGAGTCGGAGGGTCCACCGAGGACACACTGGTAGCCCCCCAATCCCTGCCAGCAGGGGGCACAGGCACTGACTTAGCTGCTGCAAAGCAGACTCACAGCTGGGCAGTGAGGGCTGGGGACCAAAGCCCACCTTGAGCTGAGCCCTCAGTTTCCCTTATCTGCAAACAGAGATGACTGCAATGGCCTCCGAGGACCTGGGACATACATATTCCCTCCTCTCTCCTCCTCCACTGTGACCCTCAGTGAGGGGTCATATGGACCTGAGCCCAATTCCCTGCTCTACCATTTATTAGCTGTGTGATCCCAGGCGAGTCACTTAGTCCCTCAGGGTGTCTGTGTCCATTGGTCCCAGCCCGCTGGCATGGTGGGAGTGAAATCTGTCACACAGTAATGCACCTGCCAGCTCCCCTGGACACCGGCCTCCATGAGGGGTGGGAGAGAGCAGGGGAGGCTGAGCGCTCACAGCAAGCCCATGGCCGGGGTTGTGAGGCCGGCATGGTGTGGTCACCCAGCCCTCCTGAGGCCTTGGGTTAGGGCACCTGTGTGGAGGGGACCCGGACAGCAGCCTGCCTGGGCTCTGGGGTGGTGTTCTTCAAGGTGTCCTCAAATCAGTTCACCTCAGGCACGCCCAGCCTTGCAGCTATGCAGGCAGGAATCACCTCCCCGGCTGCAGGGAGGGTGGGAGGTGGGGGGGATCTTGTTAAAATGCAGATTCCAATTCAGTAGGCCTAGAGTGGGCCTGAGATTCTGCATTTCTTTCAATCTCCAGTGAGGCTGGTGCTGCTGGTACCCAGGCCTCATTCTGAATAGCAGGAGCAGGTTCTCATCTTTCCTGTGGGCCCATCTTTGGGAAAGCAGGGAAAGACGTCCAGTCTGATTCCAACTGCCATTACGCCCAAAGTCCTGGAGACAAGGACGGATTCATACCGATGCAATGGGAGGGTTCCAGGCCAACAGGGTAGTGGGTATCCCAGGGGGATTGTGGTAGGAAAGATCCATCAAAGAGGGGACCTTGGGAACCCGAGAAATGAGTGGGTGTCTGACTCCTGCAACAAATGGCTGGTGCCAGGAGGAGATGGCCACAGTGACATCCCAGGCTGTTGCACAACTGTCGTGGAGGAAGACATGGTGTGTGAGGCCAGCAGAAATTCCAGGGGACCCACAGACCATAGCTGCTGGAAGAAATGGGGAGGGCAGCATCGAGGGCCATAAGGAAGAGGAGAGCTGAGGCCCCAGAGCTGCCCTGGGTGTCCAGTTCCTTCTCAAAAGGGAAGAATGAGTCCTGGACTTTCACACTGTATGGGAAGCCAGCCCCTCCTCAGGGGGACTGGTGAGGAACTCCCCTTGTGATCCTGTGGGCCCTTTCTATCCCATATATGTATTTTCTTTCTGTGTGCACACCAGGCACACAAACGCACCATACATATGTGATTTTGAGACTAACATTTTCTGTTTGTTTGTTTTTACCTTTTAGCAACTCACATTCTTTGTTGACCTAGATCTGAGTTGATTTCCTTTTGAAGAATTTGCATTTGCAGTGCCAGGTACACCTCCATCTGAAACCACTTCCACACGACTATTCCGCTTGAGTTATTTTCGACCATGCTCTGTGTACTCGGCCCCTACACGTGGGCGAGCACCGGCTTGCAGGCCCAACTCAGAGATTTCCCATCCTCTCCTGAGCGCCAAGACTGACTCACGCGGATGTCCTCAGTGTGTCTGTTTACACAGCAGGCGTCTTAGTCTGTTTTCCATTGGTATGACTGAACACCACAGACTGGGTAACTTGTAAAGAATATAGGTTTATTCAGCTCATAGTTCTGGAGGTGAGACACCTAGAGCCTACGTCTAATGAGGCTCTTCCTGCTGGCTGAATGCATCGCCTAATACTAGTCACCTCCCAAGGTCCTGCTTCTGACTACCACAATCAGATTAGGGTTCCATCCTCTTAACTCCTCACCCTGGAGATTAAATTTCAGCACAAGTTTTGTCATAGCAGCAGGTTTATTCTGTGACACTGGGGCTCTAACTCTTTCGTTTCCCAGCGTTCTGCTGGAATTTCTTATCAAGCTCCTCATGTTGGGAATATTTTTCTTCTTAGCAAATGCTTGGTGCATTTCACAACTGACAACATTTTAGATGGGATAAAATATTTATAAAACAATATGATCTGTTTCACCATTACAATTAGTCTCACAACTTTTATTTTTCTGTGATACAGCATAATTTTCCATGAGCCCAGTTTTTCAATCTCTTCTCTCCCACTTGCAGGGTCCTTTTCTAGGAGTAAAGTGAGACTCGGAGCTTGCTTTTGGGCCCGCAGCCAGGGCAGAGCCCAAAGAGCCCTCTACAGGGGTCGCCACATCGTGTCGCTGTTGAATGGATTCCAGAGCAGTTTCTGAAATGCTTTCTACACCGCTACCTTGCCTTTCCCCCGGGGCCAGACTACTGCACAGACCGAAGTGGTGCCCCACATTCCCACTGCCAAGGTACACCCTGAGAAGCTCAGCCAGGGGCTGCTTTAGGTTTCTAGGGGCCTGCAGCCTCAAACACACACTGGGCCCAAAGCGGCCTGGGGCACTGATTCAGCCCATTGGTCCAGAGTCTTCTTCTTGTTCGGGTTGGTGCTGCCCTCTCATTCCTTCTCCCTCCAGGAAAGCTGGGCAAGAAGCAGGCGTCTTGTGAGTAAAAGTCCACCCCTAGGCTCTGTGTCCCTGCACCCTAGCCAGGATATACTAGCCACCTGCCTTGCTAAAAAACGCCTATCCTATTCTATGGTGCTATTGCTTTCTGCCCTGCTGCCCTTCAAAGGATAACATGCAGCCCCCACCTAGGGAGAGCTGAGGAGGAGAAGGTGTCCTTAAGTGTAATAGGTGAGCTCTTGATTCGCTAAGTGGAGTCTGTCTGTATGCTAAGGGTGAAGTGATAGAACATTAGGACAATGAGTAGGACTATTTACTTATTGAGACTGGGTCTCAGTATGTAGCCCATGCTGGCCTGGAATCCATGATCCTCCTGCCTCAGCCTCCCAGAGCGATAGGATTATAGGCATGCAGCACCACACTAGCAGGGTGGGACTATTTATAAGCAATACTGAGATATTAAGAGCAGAGGAAAGACCCAGCACGGCTGCAGACATGGTTTTCCAGGACACGGATTGAGCTCTATCTTGATTTGGATGTAAACTTCTACCACTCTCCATAAAAACACCAATAAGGCCCAACTTACTCTCCAGAATTGTCCATGCTGGGTTTGTGGTTTGGAGATGAACTGAGCTGGCCCCCAGGGGGCACAAGATACAAGCAGGCCCCTCTGTGCAAGGCAAATCAGACTAGAGGCTGGCACAAAGTCACACGCGAGTGAGAGCCCCTCTCCTCTAACCAGACCCACAGCGGTGACCCTCTCAGGACAGGTACTCCCGCACGGTGAGCTCCTTGAGGGAGAAACCCCGGTGGCTGGGCCATCGGAGCTGGCTCTCCTCTAGCCTCCCCTGCAGCGACGCGAAGTCCTTGCCCAGGGAGTAGGCCAGGCGCACCATGGCCTCCAGTAGTGGGACATAGTAGCGGTGGCTCTCGCGGGCCTGCAGGCAGCGCAGGGCCCTCTCTCCCGCCGCAAAGGCCTCAGCGGGCCGCTCCAGGTCGCGGTGGCACAAGAGGATGGCGCAGAGCACGGGGACAAGCGCGCCGGGGCAGTGCCGGGTGAGCCGCTCCAGCAGCGGCACCACGCGCAGCAGCGTGTCCAGGGCGCGTGCATACTGCCCGGCGCGCAGGCAGCTGAAGGCCTCGCACAGCTCGGGCCGCGTGAGGAAGTCGATGAGCTCGCGGGAGCGGCGCACGGCGCGGATGGCATAGAGCAGCTGCAGGTACTCCCTGAGCGCCAGCCTGCGCTCACCGATCATCTCCTCCGTGAAGTTCCCGGTCAGGCGCTTCCCGGGAAAGACCACGTCCTCGATCTCCTCCCGGTAGGTCTTCAGCAGTCTTTTCTGCAGCTTCTCGAAGTCCGAGTAGCGCCGTTCCAGGACAGCTTTGTTGCTGTCGAAGCTGCCTGTCTGGATGACCACGATCTGGTACATCTGCGGCCAGAGAGAGACACTTCCACTGCAGCTTCGGTGACATTTCCCGTGGAGCTGCACCCCTAGCCCGCAATTCTGGTCCCCTCTCCCGCCTTCTTTCGAGATTGGACCTAGGGCCTTCACACTGAGCTACATAACTAACGTTAATTTATTTATTTTTGAGACATGAGTGCACTAAATTGCTAAGTTATCCAGGCTGGGCTGGAACTTGTGACCCTCCTACCTCAGCCCCCTCAGTGCTGGGATTACAGGCATGCACCACGCAATGCCCACCTTGCAGTCTGTTTTAATTGTCATCGCATCCACTAGACTGTAAAGGTCACTCACAACAAGCGTCAATCCCGGCAAAACAAACCCAGCCGCCTGAGACATCTGCGGCAGGAAAAGCCAGAAATAAGTCCGCGCAGGGGCCTCCTTGCCTTAGCTCATGGGAACTGCGCCTCAGTGCTCTGAACCAGGAAGCTAGGTCTAGTGCTGTGCTTTCCAGGCAGGGAAGATGGCTCCAGGTACAGTGCAGCATCGGATTAGCAAAGATCTATGTAGCATGAATATGATTCTGTTTCATTTCTCTTAAGGGCACAGACTCTGGAGCCTGACTGCCCGGGTTATATAATGCCAGCATCACCATGATCTAGCTGTGTGACCTTAGATGGGAATTTAACCTCTCTGAGCCTTAGTTTTCTCGTGCATAAACAAAGGATAGGGCAAGTCCTTGTTTCATTCACTGGCTGAGTAAATGGCTCAAACACTAAACCACATGGTGGAACTGTTGTTCTCCCTCCTTCCCTCCCTCCCTCCCTCCCTCCCTCCTTCCTTCCTTCATTCCTTATCAGCATTGGAGATTGAATCCAGGGCTTTTAATTTTTCTTTTGAGATAGGATCTTGCTAAATTGTTAAATTGCCCAGGCTGGGCTCAAACGTGTGACGCTACTGCCTCAGCCTCCCAGAGTGCTGGGATTACAGGCCTATGTCACCATCCCCTGTCTAATACTGGTCTTTCATTTAAATATATTTAATGTTTTTAGAAAGTGAGCCAGTTCAAATGTAAAATTAGTAAGTGAGCAAGGATATGATAAAGTGGGTAGAAAAGGCACGCAGGTGACTAATACCCCATAAGGGGAGATTAAACTGGCCTGCTGACTTCTAGGATCTGGAACTGTGACTAATACGTTTCTGTCTGTCATAGGACTTCCACGGGGCTGCGCCCGAAACCTGGCTCTTCAGCCATGTCCTCTGGAACAAAGCTGTGCGTTAGAGGTTGAGAAAGTGGAGGTCCCTGGGACTTGCCCGGGCTGGCCGGAAGTAGAGAAAGGGGTTCCCTCACTTCCCCTCTCGGCTCACCACAAACTTGGAGACCCTTCTCTGCTCGACGCGGGCCGAGGCGATCTCAAAGAGCAGCTTGATGGGCTTCCAGTGGCCCTTCTCGCTGCGCCAGTGCTCCTGCAGCTCGCGCGTGGTCATGTTGGAGTTGGAGCTCAGGCCGCTGGGGTTGTCTGTAAGAATAGCAGCCTTAGGGTGTCGCACGGGGTGGGTCAGTGCATCCGAGAGGTAAGAGCTTGAGGAGGTGGCCCGGCCCTCACATGGGTCAGCAGAACTCGAGGGGAGCGTTAGTTATCCCACTCCCCACCCTAGCACTGCGGGGCCGGATCCTCCACTGCTGAGTCCGTCATCCCTGCCAGGCTCTGGGCTGTGAAATGCAGCTCTGTTAATCACATCATTTACTTCCGGCCTACAGACGGGCCGTTGTGAAACTCCCAGTTCCTGCCGAGCAGGGCCTGGCTTATCTACTTCCATGCGCCCTGTGGCACAGGCTCGGTGCTTGCTGCTGGGACCTCTGGGGCACATGAGAGTCAGTGACCAGAGCTAAAGATGTCGTGTTCTGGTCTCAGGCTGGTTGGCCCCTCTGGACTGTCCCACACGCCCTGCTTTTCCTCATGCACGCTACTCGTCTGCCTTGAATCGTGCCCCCCCCATTCCCTGGCATGGTCTTTCTTTCTTTCTTTCTTTCTTTCTTTCTTTCTTTCTTTCTTTCTTTCTTTCTTTCTTTCTTTCTTTCTTTCTTTCTTTCTTTTCTTTCTTTCTTTCTTTCTTTCTTTCTTTCTTTCTTTCTTTCTTGTTTTTTTGAGACAGGATCTCTCTATGCAGTTCAGGCTGGCCTTGAGCTCACTTTGTAGCCTAGGCTGGCCTCGAATTTACAACAATCCTCTTGCCTTAGCCTCTCATGTGCTGGGATTACAGGTGTGCGCCACTATGCCCAGCTAACACAGTGTTTCTTAAATCTCCCTTGAGCCCTGTGCCCCTGAGAATTCTGAGGAAGCTTAGACTCTTTCCCTAATTTCTATTATAATTGTGCTTTTATTGAGTCTCAAAAGCCTGTGTCTACCCAGCCCCAGTTTGTCACTCCACTCGCCCCTTGGCATTTGATCAGGAGCCTCCCACCTCGCTCTTTTAGCCTTTGTTTTGCATTTCTAACTTCTCACTGATGTTTACCCACAGAGCTTGAGGGCCAGTGCAGTTTGATTTACTTGTTTCCTTGTGGGGGACACCACAGTTGGTCAGCGGATCCCTCTTGAGTGATGATGGTAAAAGGAAGTGGCAGTATAGGAGGTGTTGTCCATTCTGGCCCAGGCCTCCTCAGCACTTACTCTTCTGGATGGTGCTGCTGGCTTTCTAAGGGAAGAAACTAGGACTTTTCCCCTGAGAGCTTCCGGGGCACAGCAGCACCCTTAAGGTCCTCCCTCCACTGATACAAGATGGGACTGGTAGATAATAGCCTCTCTTGGATGGGACAGCGCTTACACATGTTCCACACGCCTTCCAGAGAAACCTCCCAGGGACCGAGCCCTGGCTATCTACCCCAATAGTCTAATCACTGATCCCCTATTGAAGCCTCCTACCCTTTGCCCCTGGTGTCCCTGTTCTCCATCTGCCTCCTGGGCTCATCTCTCAGCCCAGGGCCTGCTTTGGGTTGACCCAGTTAAGAGAGCTGTCCCGCTGGCTTGGCACAGCTCTTGAAGTGAGCCATTCATACTTCACATGACTATGAATCTCTGTTCCCTCCCCAAACCCCAAACCTCAGGCCCACCTAGGTGTCCTTCAAGTCCTGGGCGTGGAAGGTCTGGGCCTGTGGTGGGCGCTTCCTGCTCGGTCCTCACTGCACACTGGCTTGTGGGTCCCGTCCAGCCAGGGCTCCCAGGGTGCTCAGCATCTGCCATGATCCTAGGCTGCGGGAGCACAGGAAAGAGCAGTGAGTGTCTACTTGTGTGGGGCCCTGTCGTGCTTCCTGCTGGTGGGCTGGGGGGGTGACAGTGGCACTCTGCCCCTCAGCTGGGCAGATGGTGCCGAGGGGTCACAGAGCCTTTGTCATACTGTTGTGATGCCAGTGCTCTCGAGTTGCTGTGAGTTTTAAATGAGGTCATCTTGATGAAGGTAATCACTGTAGTGAACACTTACTTGGGAGAAAGATGCTGACTTGGCCAGATAAATATCCCAGTATTCAATTTTATCTGACTGTGCATCTGTCTGTCTGTCTGTCTATCTTATGTGTTTTTAAGCACACTTACCAACAACTTATGGTTCCTACTTCATACTACCTACTTCTTCACACCCCCTACCTAATTTGATGCCCACAACATTTTGGCATTCCCCACAAATAACAAAAGAGGAAACTGAGGTCTCGCCCAGGAGCATGTGGCTGATCAGGGAGCCCAAAGCAGAATTTGTCTCAAGCGCTTGTGACGTGCTCACCGTGTGCTACAAACTCAACATGCTCCCTCACTGAATCTGACTACCACCTGTGGTAGGGGCTGTTTTTATCTCCACTTTGTGATAAAGGGACCGAGAGCCGGAGCTCCCCAAGAGCAAGACCTAGTATGTGTTGCCAGGACACAAACCCATGCAGGCTTGATGCTGAGTCCTCTCTTACGTGGGGGCAAGTTGGGAGGGGAGCTGAGGGGTCCAGTGCCCCTGGCAAGTAGACAAGATGACCTAGTGGCTGGCACATTTCTCAACTTCTTCCTAGAAAATGCGCACAACAGCAGACCCCGCCTCCCGAGGCTGGTGTGCAGATTAAGCCAGCAGCCCCTGTAAGGCGTCAGCTCAGCCCCACACACCAGACACTGTGAGGCTGTCCCTGTTGTCAGGATCTGGATGCTTTGACAAATATTTGTGAAATAAGTGACTCTGAACTGAGGTGCAAGCTGGAATAGAATTACAGCTATCTTCAGGTCAGAAGAAGGGACAACGGAAGCAAACACTAAAGCAAGCTGCTGGGCTCTGTGTGGGAGCAGAGATTCTGAATGAAGAGGCCCAGGGCAGCGCCCCGCTGCGTATCAGGACTCAGGAGCGCTGTGTGCAGAAGCCCTGTGAATGCAGCCACTTGGACTCTGGACCCTTAGTTTCTAGTCCCCAGGCTGAACTTCTGGCTGACAGTGTCCTTGAGGGAAGTGAGGTCACTGCTGCTGCAGTGTCCGCTCCTGTGTCCCTGCCTAAGACAAGAGTGTTTTCCAGGGCACTGGACTGGGGAGAGGCCAGTTAGCAGAGCCCACAGTTGGTGCCTCAGTGGAAGCTGGCTACTGTAGGCCAAAGGAATCCCTAGAATTCTTTAGGTGGCCTCTGGACAGTCCAGTGGGTTCCCTCTGGGACCTCTCATTCACCTCTCATGCTATACATGGGTAGACTGAGGCACAGGGTGGGGGCCTGACTGGCCCAAGGCTGCACACACTTGAGCATGTGTAGCTTGCACACTTTATATGTCTCTCGGGAGCCAGGAGCCATGCATGGCCTTCCATCTGAGTCTCTGTGTTACACAAGGTCTATTTCCTCATGGGCAAGGTAAGGCCACAAGCCCCTGGTGGTGAGATGATAGACGGCTAAGGATGGGTCCCCTATTTTTGGCTAAGCAAGATAGTAGGTGGCACATGTGTTCTTTTATCCAATGGTGGCTGGGAGTTTGTGGGGGCCCAGTGTTTCCTGTGGGCACTCCTCTGCACCCACCTCAGTCCACTCATCAGTAATGGGGGTGACAATGAGTGACATTCGTGGCCATGGTCAGCCCTTCCAGCTCTGCTCCCCTGATCCAGCAGTTGGTGCCAGGTCAGAAGCAGGGCACTGCTTCCTCAGAGATGCTTTAAGTCTCCAGAAATGACACCTTGGCAGGATATTCCAGTAAAGACCTGGGAAAGCTGACCACGAAACCAGGGCTTAGAATAAAAATCAAATTCAGAGGCCAGTGCCAGGTCCCTCACATTCTCTCTTAGGGGGTTGGCTGGGAGCTACACATTTAAAGAGGAGTGAAGGGAAAGAATCATGCATGCATTGCTGCACCCATGGGATCATGAGCAGCTTCCTGTCCACTTCTAGGCTTCAGTTTCCACATCTGTGAAATGGAGCAGCTGTGCTGTTACTCTAAATGTGCTTTGGAGAGGGCCGTGCAGGGATTCTGTGGCTCCTTCCTTTCCCTCCCTGTGGTCTTGGCAGCAAATGTTCCTAGGCAACAACGAAACACTGCAAATGCTGGTTCTACTGGCTTGGGGGCCTCACTTGGCCCAGAGGACAACAGGTTTCCCAGTCCTCTGGAACCGGCAGCTCCCCCTGCAAGACAGACATTCTCTTCCTTCTTGTGTCCCAGGTTCCCTGACCTTGCTTCCCCCTTTGAGGGCTTCTGCCTGTCTAATCCTCTTTCTGATGGGCACAAGGCCCGCTGCAGAGCCCATGCCATCTTTCCGAGAGGCTGCCAAGGACTTCTCCTCTGAACAGAGCCTCTAGTGGATTGAAACACCGAACCCCAGCACCCCCCCACCTGCCGTGCTAGGGAGACAGAGGGCTTGGGGCATTGGATGCACAGCTGGGCCCGGGTAGATATTACAGGGCACTGGCTGCTCACCTGAGCAGCCCTCAAGTGCAGGGGCTCCCCAGCATGCCTATGCAACAGTATCTCCCTTTGGGGTAGGGTGGGCTTCTGAGGGTTTGCCCAAAATCAGATTTCCCTACACCTAAGGACCAGAGTCCCAGGTAGCAGGTCTGGGGTGAGCCCTGGAATCTGCATTTTGTACAAGTCCCCCTGGGGTCCTTACTGAGTGGATGCAGGGTCACTAGTCCCACTTTTTGACAAACTCAGGCCTAGTGACTTATTCCCCAGGGCCAAGATGGGTTGTACAAGTGCCCAGCATTGCAGAAGGAACTGGGGTGACAAGGGTGGGGCTGTGGGAGTTCCCTGGCTGCTGTGCTAAGCATAGGGCCCCACACAGAGGCTGTCATCCACCCTTCTCTGTTCCAGTGGCCCCTAACGGGTGCAAAGAGAGGATCGCGGGAGATGGGATAGAGGCCACAATGGGCAGAGGCCAGCCGATCTTGGGATCTAACACTGACCTGAGGTCTTCGGTCCCTGTGCGTGCTGGGGGTCCAGGAAACGGTCACATGTCCCCTTTGTCTCTCTGTTCCCAGCTCCAGCAAGCGGTAGAGTGGCTGCCGCTTTGTTGAGTTCCCCCATTTGAAAACAGGAAATGGGCTGTGTGACCTGCTTCTGATCGCCCAGCTCATTGGCTGCTGAAAATGGTGTAGAAGCATCCGGGTCTTCTTCGGCAGCCAACAGGGTGGAGCAGGAGGTGCAGGGCTGGCTCTCCCCAATCAGGAGGCACTCAAGTTTGGCCTCACTTCCCAGCAGCCTCGCTGCTCTTCGGAGACCTGGGCCAGCCTGGTGTTCAAATAGTTGCTCCCAGAGCTGTCTCTTTTAGTCCTTTTCTGTTGCTGTGACAGAAGACCATACACTCAGCACATGATAAAGAAAAGTTTAGCTGGCTCACAGTTCTGTAGGCTAAGAAGTCCAGGGACACTGTAGCAGTCTTTGGGGGAGGACATTTCTGTCCTGATAGCCAGTGCAAGAGCAGGCAAAGAGGGGGCAAGAGGGGTCCTAGTGCCTTGGCACCCACCCTGTAGTAATGGTATGAATCCATCTACAAAGCCTCCATCTACCCTCATGACCCAAACACTAGGTCCCAACATGATGGGATTTGGGATCAAACATTCAACAATGAATTTGGGGGACACATCCATACATACGACAACAGTGTTATTGTGTCCTGCAAGGTAGGCACAGTGGGGGTGATGTTGTCTCATTAACAGAGAGGAAACTGAGGCTTGGAGCACAGAACTGGTGGGACAGAGCCAGGGTCTGGCATGGAAAGCTGTGGGATGACCTCAAAGTTCCATCTGTGCAGAACTGTACCAGTACTGCGACAGAAAATACCAGGGAGCCAAGTGTTGGGCAGTGATGCAACCCGCAGCCACCAGTATTTGTGACCTGAAGGGCAAGAGGCTGGGGCAGGACAGAAAATAGGACCTTGGTGCCCCCTCCCAGAAGTCCACCATGTGTCTTCCCAGCAGAGGTGGTGACAGCCCCAATTCTAATGGGGGTCACTTCCTTGCTTTACAAATCTGCTACCTATGAATAGACCCTAAACACTTGAGTTTCATTTAACTTATTGTTGAGTTCTGTGTAAATGAAGCTATACATACTGCTTATATTTTTGGCGTTCTTGGTTCTTTCACTCAATATTTATGTGTGTAAGATTCACTGATTATGTGTGGAGGTTTTAAATGTGTAGTTATGTTGCTACCTTATTTGAATACATTATAATTCATCCTTTTTTGTTGTTTTTGGGTCTATTGTTTCACATTTATGTTGTTTCTAGCATGGCCATGATGATCAATGCTGCTGGTTATATTACAGATTTATCCAGGTCCCTGTGATTTGGCAGGATGCTGAGAAATTGAACCCTAAACCTTCACATTGAACTACATCCCCAGCTCTTTTTATTTTGAGATAGGATCTCACCAAGTAAGTTGCCTAAACTGGGCTTTAACTTGCGATCCTCATGTCTCAGCCTCCTAGAGTGCTGTGATTATATGTGTGCTACCCACATCCTGCTGTACATGATTTTCCCAGGTGAAATTACCAGGTCTCCAAGTTTGAATGGTTTCAACCGTACTAGATTAAACCATGCCATTTTGCAGCATGCCTGTGACATTCTGCATTCCCAGCAGCAGTCCATGGGAGTTCCGGGTGCTCCGTCTTCTCACCCATACTTGGCATTGTGAGTATTTTGTACTGAAGATGCTGTGGTGGGTATGCAGTGGTGTCTCATTATTTCCCTAATGATATCAAGCACATTTTCACGGGCTTTTTCCCCATCTTCAGCTTTTCTTCAGTGAAGTGTCTGTCTGAGTCCATTGCTCATCTCCTTACTGAATTATTTTTTAGTGCTCTGTAGGTACTCTTTATGGACTCATTTGGATCTATATGCTTCTTTTTTTTTTTTAATATATATATTTTTTTTTTTGCGGTACTGGGGATTGAACTCAGGACCCTGCGCTTGCTAGGCAGGTGCTTATTCCACTGAGCTATATCCCCAGCCCCGGATCTATATGCTTCTGTGCATCTGTTTCCTTCCTGTGCTTTGCATTTGTTTTCTCCTAATGGGCTCTTGTGATGATTAGAAGCTACCAGCTTTGAATTACTCAGCCACATCAGTCTTCTCATTCATAACCAGGTCATGGAGCTTTCTCCTTTATGTGCTGCAGCAACAGCCTCATAGGCCACTGGGAGGCCTGAGGTGAGGGTGAGTCAGGATGTGCAAAGGGTTTAGAACAGCGCTGTTCTCTGTAGGAACTGTTGTTATTCTAAAATCTGTAGTTCACCTTTCTTGTGTGGGGCTCTCTAACTCACCTGTCCCTTTGGGTGATTATCGAAATGATCACCCAGTCCCGTTGCTCTGCCCTGCCATGGCAAAGAGCATGTGCATATGTGATGCTCTGTTTTTTTTCTGCAGAGAGAACTCCAGGGAAGTGCTGCACATGGTGTTCCCCTACCGAGGGCTGGGGGGCCCTGGGTGCTGCTGCCGTGTCTCCCTCATCTCCGTCACGTAGAGGCAGGAGGCATGATGTGGAGGTGGGTGCTCATGTAGGGTCAGTCTGGGCAGCCCCTCCCTTCTGCTTCCTGGCTCGGGCCTGGCCGCTCCCCAGCTTTCCTGCCCAGCCTCAGCCCATACCTGGAACCTGTGAAAGGCCAGGGCAGTCTCAGCCTATCTTGGAGTCCCAGGAACCTCACCCCACAGTCAGCAGCCACAGGGGAAGGGTACATGTCAGCTACCACTTCCCCTTCTGGGGCCAGGAGACAGTCTTTGGAAATCCCCAGACCTGGAGCATGTCTGGCCTGTATCGGAAGTACCCAGCTGTACGAGACTGAATGGCAGACTTCAGAGCCTGGGTATCTGCTGAGGACTGAAGGGTTCAGTGCAGCCTTAGTGGTGGAGAATGGGTAAGGGCAACATCTTGGTCTGTTCATTCTCTGCCATAACAGAGTACCATGGCCTAGCAAGCTTCTCACAGTTAGGGAGGCTGGGAGGTCCCACACCAGGGTGTGGGCAGATTCAGTGGCTGGGGAGGGCCCATTCCTAGTGTGAGGCTGGCTCTTCTTGTAGCTCACATGGCAGAAAGTGGGCAAGAGAGGTCTCAGGGGCTCTCTTATCAGGGCATTGATCCTGCTCCCGAGGGCAACCTCAAAACCTAGTCACCTTTCGAAGCCCCAGCTCTTTGCAGCCTCACCCTGGGGTTAGGATTTCAACATATACATTGGGGGGAGGGGCACATCAAGGCCTTCACAGGCAGACAAGTTTCCACTTTCGTGGGTGGGGTGGGACACAGCAGGGGACACGCCTCTTTGTGGTACTGAAGCCGCTGGTGACAAGGGGGGTACCGAGGAGCCCTGAGGAGTTAGGGAGGGGAAGTGCTGGCATCTCAGAGTCTGGGTACCTCTTTTAGAATTCAGAGCCAGAGCACCTTTCCCTTTGGCCCAAGTCCTTCTGTGGCTTCCTGCCACAATGAGAGCAAATTCCAGCTCCTCACCAAGGCCCTTTCCCGTTCTTCTTGACTGCACTGGGTCCTCTCCCAGCGTCACTCACCCCCATCACAACTGCCCTGGGCATCTTCGCGTTGCGCAAGCTTTGGTGTCTCTGCAGCTCCTTGGGCTGGAAATACCCTTGCTTTGGTTCTTTCCATAGCGGGCTCTCTCACATCATTAAGTTAAGTGCCAGTTTCTTCCTCTCTCCTCTGGGCGACCTTCTCCTGAACTCTCTATCAAGACCCATCATTTGCTCATTTGTTTACAGAGATTTTGTGTCAGCATTTTGTCCCTAGAACCAAGCACAGTTCCTGCCACCTAGTGAGTGCTCTGTGACTGTTTTACATGTAAGCCGGCCCTGGCGGTGCACATCTTTAATTCTAGCACTCTGGGAGGCTGAGGCAGGAGGATCATAAGTGTGAGCCCAGCCTGGACAATTTAACAACTTAGTGAGACCCTGTCTCAAAATGAAAAGAAAAAAATTTAAACGGGCATCAGATTTAGCTCATTATGAAAGCTGTGGGTCCAAGCCCTATACCTCCTCCACTCCTCAAAAAAGGAAAGGAAAAAGTAACTGTTGTGTTATTGAATGAATGAAAGAGTGGTGGGGTAAACACAGAGAAGGGATTATCCCAGCTGTGGCTCTGACCCATCCCTGACTCTGCGTGTCCCTGGGCAGGCTGCCTATCCCTCTCTGAATTTCCATTTTTCTCATGGCAGAACAGTATTAAATCAATTCCTTCGAGCGGCAAAGCATTGTACTTGAGAAAATCACCGAGCCCTAAAAACTCCTGCTCACCACCACTGCAGACATCTGGCACACTTGGGACTATGATAGTGCAGTGTTTGTTCTGAAACATTCAACATGAACTGGCGGCCACCCATGGGCCTCTCCAGGTCTGGTGAGCAAACCTCAGCTGGTCAGCGTTTTGCAGGTGACACAAAATCTGCTCCTGCGAACCTAGTTTTCCTGCACCTGAGTGTTTGAAGGTTTTTCATGCTGCAGAATTTTAAATTCAGGGCCACAGACAGAGTTCACCATGAGGCATTATTGAGATATACTAGGGTGGGCCTGGGGCGCAGGTGCCATTTCTACATGCCAGGCTGGGAGCTCCAGCCATCACCCCTGAGCCTCCTTACCCTAGGGATGGTCAGACTTTCTGATCTGAGGCTGCATCTGTGATGAAGGGCTGGGGTGGAACCTAGTAACTTGCACAGGGTGGGCACATGTTCTACCACTGAGCTACCCCTGTGTACACCTGTCTGCCTTCTCCTATCAGGACGACGCTCAAAACACGCTTCCCATTCTTGGGAGATCTGTTTGTGTGAAGTCTGATGAGCACTTGGGAGGAGATTTAAGGCTATGGTGCATTGTTTTAAGGTTGTGCCCATAACAGGGCACCTGATGGGGACAGGTAAGGCTGAAGCATAGCCTCCACTTGGTTTTTTCAGGTCCCAGCAGCCACAGGGGTGCTTTCTTCTCACAGAAGAGGAACACGAAGCTGGCCTGGCTGCAGGTTAATTAATGATGGCGGGTCGAGGAATCATTTTTCAAAGATGGCTGGCAGGAGATTTTGTTTTGCTAAAGTGGGGTCTGTAAGCTGGAGGCTGGAACAGAAGGGACTGAGAAAATAAAGGTGATTCTAGAAGCAATGGGGTTGGGGGAGACAAGGGTGGATTCATAGCCAGGCATCCGAGGGGGAAGCTAGGCTGGGGAAGCTAGATTATTTCTCGGGTAGCTGATGGGCTTGCTCTATTTAGGCTGCTATAGCAAAATAACATAGACCATGTGGTTTATAAATTCTCACAGTTCAAAGGCAGAAGCCCAAGATTGAAGCTCTGACACATCTAGTGTCTTTTCAGAACCCACTTCCTAGGTGGTTGTCTTCTTGCTGTGGAGGGGTGAGGAGTCTCTTTGATGATGACTGTAATGGTTGATTGATTGTGTCAATTTGAGAAGTTTAGAAGCTTAACTAAATTGGTTCAGCAATTGTACACCCTAGGGTGTAGAGGGCACACCACAGGGCAGCTCATCACCTGGATGGTATAAAAGGGAAGTGAGGAAGGACAGACGGATTCCCATTCTTCAGAGGAGCTCCAGTGCTCGCTTCCAGCCTTCTACCCTAGACTTGTCAGCCTTCTGTCACAGACCCATCGGCCTCCTGATGCAGACTTGCATGGAATGCTGCAGTGAGCGGCAGACCTTGGACTGAACCCTTCAGTCTGCAGTGTGCAGACCTCCTCTGCGTGTTTCCTCATCCAACTCTGCAGCTATTGCAAACAAATCTTGTAATTTTCTATACATTTGTATATCTTGTGTTACATGTGTTTCTCTAGTAAAACCCTGACTGATACAGGCACTAATACTGTTCACATTTGAGCACCTAGTTCTTCCAACAGGCCCAGTTCCAAGAGATTGTTCTTCAGGACAAGGTCCACGTAGATTGTCATCTCCACTTAATAGTTACAGAGACTGTTATGTTTTGGGTCTAAAATGTCCCCTAAGAGTCTCAAATGTTGAAGGCTTTTTCCCCAGGTCAGCAATGTTAGGAGGTGGGGCTTCTGGAAGGCAACTAGACCTGAGGGCCCTAAGTTCACCAGTGGATTAATCTATTGATGGATTGATAATTTGATGGCATTTATGGAAGTGATGGAAGCTTATGGGGGAGATCCTGGTTGAAGAAAGTGGCTCATGGGAAGCATGCCCTTGGGGATTATCTTGTCCCAGCCCCTGCCCATCTGTCTCTCTGTTTTCTGGCTGCCCCAAGGTGAGCAGCTTTCCTCTCCACACGATGTGTCAGCCTCACCACAGCCTAAATCAATGGAGCCAGCTGACCATGCTAACACCTTTCAAACCATGAGACAAAGAAACCTTTCTTCTTTTAAGTCATTTTCTTGGGTATTTTGTCAGAGCACTGAAAAGCTGACTGATACACAGGCTGAGCAAAAGAAAGACTAAATAACCTGCCAGCCACACTCAGAGTTAAGTGGCAGAGCTGGAATTCAAATGCAGTTTTGCTTGCATCCAAAGTCCCTGCTATAACTATCCATTGTCACCACCTGCACAGTGAACCAGAGCTCAAGGTGTCATACTGGATGTTGAAAGAAGCTGATGCCAATGAAAGGTGCCCATTTGGATGATGGAAAAACCAGTCTTGCATTCATTCATGACCTGATACTGGAAGTGTCTGGGGCTTGGTGAGGGGTGGGCTGATTGGAGCAGAGACCTGCATGGGGCTGCTACTCATTGTGAGTCCAGAGTGACTTGCCATGTCCACAGTAGCAGTAGGTCCATCTGAGCAGAGCCCCTTCCATCCCAGCAGGCTGGAGAGGGCCCCAGGTGGGTGGAGGCAGTCCTCAGGCAACCTGTTCCTGGCTAGCCAGTTTTTCATTGTGCAACCGGAAGGGTTTCTCCAGAAGAAGGCAGCCTGGGCTGGGGCTCCTGGAGGCACTGTCCCTGTCCCTTGTGAACACTGCCTTGCTGGTTGCTGTGTCAGAGCACATGGGGTCAGAAACATCACCAGAGTGTCAAATTGCCTGTCCTTGGCACAGACCCTGCAAACAGGGAATTTTTAATGGGTGCCCCTCTAACACACTGAAAAGTTTTAAAATAATTATTATTATGTGGATAGTAAATTAAGTAATATACGCTAGCTAAAGAGCGTTTTAGAAGCCAAATGTGGTCATGCACATCTGTAATGCCTGCTACTAGCTCTTTAGTTAGTAAAGCAGGAGTGCAATTTAGATATAGTCTCAAAAAAAAGAAGAAAAAAAATACTTATAATCCAATCATAAATTTTGATGGATGGTGTTTTAGATGCAACACATAATCATAGGTTCTTATTACATAATAATAGCATGCTATATAAAATGTTTTTGCGACCCAATTATTTTTTATTGAGATATAATACACATATCATAAACCCTTTTAAGATATACAGTTCATTGGTTTTTAGTAGATTCATACGGTCGTATCATCAACACCATCAATACCTAAATCCAGAATAATTTCATAATGCCAAAAGCAAACTGGATTTCTTTCCTCCTGCCAGTCCTCTGCAGCTACAAATCTACCTTTTATCTCTATGGATTTGCTTCCCTAGACCGTTTCATATAAATAAACTGGTAGAGTAAGTGACATTTTGCATCTAGCTTCTTTCATTTACTATATTTTTAAGGTTCCTCTATACTGTAGTGTATGTCAGCACTTTGATGCATTTCATATGGAAATACTACTTCTGTGTAATCCAGTTATTGGTTAATGGGCATTCAGGTTGTTCCTGCTTTTTGCTGTTATGCATATATTTCTTTTTTTTTTTTTCCGGGACCGGGGATCGAACTCAGGGCCCTAGTGCTCAGCGGCAAGCACTTAGCCCACTGAGCTGTACCTCCAGCCCTATGCATATATTTCTGTGAACATTTGTGTACAAGCTTTTTTCAGTTCTCTTGAGTATTTACATAGCTATGGAATTGCTGGATCATGTGGCACCCATGATTATTTTGAAGAACTTCACCATTTTACATTTCCATCATCAATGTGTGAGGCTTCCAGTCTCTCCATGTATTTTCCAATGCTTGTTATTTTCCCCTTTTAGACTCTAGTCTCCGTTGTGAGTGTAACGTGGTATCTCATTGTGGTTTTGATTTTCATCTTCCTAGTGATTAACGATGTTGAGCATCTTTTGATGTGCTTGCTGGTCACTTCTAAATCTTTGTAAGGATATCTATTAAATTTCTTAGCTCATTTACAAAATTGCAAAATTTCATTAGTTTTCTTCTTATTGAGGTTAAGGAATTGTTTTGTTTTGTTTTTTTTCTTTTTGACACAGGATCTCACTGTGTAGCCCAGGCTGACCTCAAACTTGAACTCACAGTGACCCTCCTGCCTCAGCGTCATCAGTGCTCAGATTACCACTATACCCAGTGTATACCACTAAACCCATCTAGTTTGAGAAATCTTTTATATACAGTGTTCTAGGTACAATTTGCAAGTATTTTCTCCCACTCTGTTGGCTGTCTTTTCACTTTCTTTGTGGTGTCTTTTGAAGCACAAAAGTTTTTAACTTTGATTAAGGCCCAGTTTACCTATCTTTTTTCCTTTGGTTGCTTATGGGGTCAAATCTGAGAAATTACTGCTTTATCTGAGGCCGTAAAGATCTATACCTATGGCTTCTAAGAATTTTACATTTAATTCTTGCATTTAGCTCTTTAAACCATCTTGGATTAATTGTTGTATATGGGATGAAGTAGGAACCTGCATTCATCCGTTTGTGTGCAGATCTCCACACTCAGCATGTTCTTCCGGTGACTGTTCTTCCCCCTTAATTTGCCTTGTAGGGAGTGAGATGTAGCTCAGTGGCAGAGCACTTGCCCTAGCGAACCCAACACCCTAGCTTCAATCCCCAGTTCCACAAAAATAAACAAAACAGAACAAAAATTGCCCTGGCAATTTAAAATGTGGTTCTTATTAAAAAGCAAGCTACTTTTTAAATTTAGCCTTAGATTGTGGCCATTGTTCTATGCTAATAAACGTACACTGCTGAGGTTTTGGATTGAACACAGGGGCTTATTCATAATAAGCAATGCTCCACCACTGAGCTACATCCCAGCCACTTTTTAAAATTTTATTTGAGACAGAGTCTCACTAAACTGTCCACGTGGACCTTGAACTTGGGATCTTCCTGCTTCAGGCTCTTGAATAGCTGGGGTTACAGTCATGTTCCATGACATTTGGCTTACTATAACATCTTTTAACAACAGAATTCTGGTGAAATGCAACAGACATAAAGGAAAATGTAAGTATCACAAGTGTTTAACTTGCCCTGTTTTCACAAAGTGCTTGCATCTTTGCAACCAAATTTTCAGACCAAAATTAGAAATTACTAGCACCCCAGAGGCTCCCTTTCCTCGCCACTCCCTCCAGAGGCCCCCTTTGTCCCCGTTCCTTGATACTCCCTCCACCTCCTCCCCAGAGGCATCCTCTCTCCTGACTCCTCCTCCTATAACTTAGCTCCGCCTGCTTTTGAATTTTATGTAAATAATATCACACAGAATGCATGCTTTTACATTTGGCTTCTTTCACTCAACATTACTGCAGGCCTTTTGGACCGCAGCGGCTCATTCGTCCTCACTGGTTATTAGGATCACAGCACCACTTTTTAGTACATTATTTGTTGCCTGCCAGGCCCTGCTCTGGAGAAAAAGGCGGCAGATTCTATTCCTGTAGCAGATTCTATTCCTGTACAGCTCGTGTTCCCTTGGATGAGGGACTATATGAATATATAGCATGTTGTGCAGAGATAAGTCCTATGCAGGAAAGTACAAAGGGAGCAGGGCAAGGGGTGCAAAGCGCTGCAGCAGGGCACAGAACAATCCCCAGAGAATCCACAGGTAAGCAAAGACAGGAAAGAGAAGGAGGAGCTGGCCAGGTTTCTATTTTTTTTGGCGGTACTGGGGATCGAACTCAGGACCCTGCGCTTGCTAGGCAGGCGCTTATTCCACTGAGCTATATCCCCAGCCCTGGCCAGGTTTCTAAAGGAAGAGCATTCCAAGTGGAGGGAACAGCAAGTGCAAGGGCCTGGAGGCGGCAGAAGGCTCTTCCTATTACAGAGACAGCAGGAGGCCAGGGTGGCTGGAGCAAAGGGAGTGAGGAGCCCGGTGGTGGTGGTAGTGGCAGTGGTGGTAGAGAAGTCAGAAAGAGCACTTTCGAGGATGCTGGCTTTCACTGAGCGATGCGGGAGTCGCCAACAGAAGAGCGAAGTAATTTGACTTTTTGAAAGAGTCGCACTCTGGCTGTTGTACCGAAGCGGGCCTGCAGCAGGAATCACGGAGAATGGCCAGCAGAGGCTGTGGAAACCCAGGAGACAGGCGATGAACATGAGCACCACAGGGGCCCATGGTGGGTCTGGTAAGGAGTGGCTGCCCTGGGGTTACTCTGAGCATCTGCTCCTGGGTGGGATATGGGGGACGAGGGAAGGTGGGCTGGGCTGAGTTTTCCAGCTGCTCTGCTTGTCCTCTGCTGTTGGGCATTGGGGGTTCCCGCTTTTCACTGTGACGGGCAAGATGGGGTCACCATCCCTGCAGGTCAGTCTACACAGTTTGGATATGACTTCTGTGCCAGAGCCGTAGGGCAAATCTCAGCCCTGCTGTCACTATTTGGATAGGTTAATTCATCCTTCTGTGCCTCAGTTTCTTCATCTCTAAATTAGGGATAATAACAGTTAACATGGGGTAGGTGAGATTTGTCTGTGAAGGTCCACACATCATAAGCACTGTGTCAATGACAGTTATTTTCATTATTTGTTCTTTCAAAGAGACTTCACATCTAAAAAAGACTCCAATATAAGTGTTTTCAAAAAGAGCATTTATATAAACACTTTAAATGGAAAACATTGTCACTTGTCTGGAAGAATAGGAATTTATAAAATAAATTTAATGGAAACAAAGCAGTGCTGTTAGGTGCTGTTTAGGTACTGCTGCGAGGACGAACCGAGTAGACTGTGTCCACACCCTGTGAATACCGAAGTGATACCTCTGTCCCTCAACCCAGCAGGAGCAACAGAAAATGGAAAGCAAGGAACTGTATTTAAAGACCTTGTCCACGCCCCCCACGTGTTATCTGAGAACCCCTGGGTAACAGAGCTTTTAGATGACCAAGGACTAAAGAGTGCATCAGGTTTGTACTAGTACCAAAGATTTTCTAGCTTTTTATTTCATAAGATATTGTTGAGTCTGTGTGTGTATATGTGTTGGTGTATGTATGTGTGTGTGTTGGGGTGAGTCTGTGTGTGGGGGAGTGTTCTCAGAAATCTGTTTCCCTCCTGGTTGAAGTAGGGTCCAAACAGGCGGACCTTAGCCAGGCACGGTGGCACACCACATAATCCCAACACCAAGGAAGGCTGAGGCAGGAGGTTCCCGAGTTCAAGCCCAGCCTGGGCAATTTAGCAATGTAGGAAGACTGTTTCAAAATAAAATAAAATAAGTAAATAAATAAATAAATAAATAAAATAAAGTAAAAACACTGGGAATGTAGGTCAGTGCAAATGTCCTGGGCTCACTCCCCAGTACCGGGAAAAAAAAAAAGAAAGAAGGAAAGAGAAAAAGGGACACACGTTAACCAGGCCTCTTAGTTCCAAGGGCGGACCCATAGCCACCTCCTCCAGTCCCAGGCCGGGACCAACAAGTCTGAGGCCTGCGTTACGGGCAGCTAAAGCCGGGAGGGGCGTGGCTGCCCCCGCGACCTCGCTGCTGGGGCGGGGCTGGGCGGGGGCGGGGTGATCGCCGAGCGGAGCCTGGGCGGTCACAGGGAGTCGCGGCCCCAGTCCGACAGGCGGAGCATTGCGTCGCCGGTGGCTGGGCGGTGAGTTCCCATCCGGGCTCCCTGCCTGTGCTTCGCGCTGGGGGTGGGTTTGGGACAGACCCGACCCTGGACTCGGACACCTGTCTCCGCCGCTGCCCTGACCGCTGGGCTTGGGGCGGCGCTGCCTCGGTTTCCCTGCGGGCGCCCCGCCGAAGAGACTCGAGGTAGAAGAGGGGGCGTCTCGGGGTTAGGGAGCTCTTTGGCCCCCGCTGTAACAGACGATGAGGAGGTTTGGGTGGCGGGAGCCCTGGGGGTCTGGGGAGAGGCTGTGACCAGTGGGTGGCAGCTCCTTCCTCTGGCTGGGCCTCCTCTCTCACCCGACTTGCTACCTTTTGGCATTTATGGAAGGCTCCTTCCTGGCGCGTGTGAGAGTCAGGTTCCAATCCCGTCCAGGTCCAGACAGGCCCACACCCAGGCCTGCCAGCCCCACATGCTGCAGGCTCTTGGCCTCTTCTAGCTTCGCAAGCTGGTGCAGCAGCCATCTGGTCCTACCTGTTTTCTTGCAAACTACCCCTGGGGGTGGGGTGTCCTGCAGCTGGATGATGACCGGAGTCCGGCCCTAGCTCCCTGCCCTGTAGCCTCAGTTTCCCCGTGGGCTGTGTCTGCTCACCTCCAGGTTCCTTCTTGTGGGGAGGGGAAAGGCCGTCGTCAGTCACGCATCCCTAGTCCCTTAGCAAGGAAGCCCAGAGTTACAGCCCCACTGCCTTTGTTCTGTCCCCATCCCTGCCACCACAGGGTGCCCTGGGTTTGCTGGGCACCCCAGGCCCCTTGGCTGCTCTGCAGTCTGGAGTCTGAGGCCAGAAGGGGCCCATCTAGCCCCACCCTGAGGTCAGAGTCGCTCTGTGGCAAAGACCCCTGTGGCCAGGAGTGTGCTTCTTAGAAGGTGGCTGTTTGTGTCCCGCAGCTCTAGTTTCGTTTAGTTCAAGTCTGTGCACCCTGAGTCCATATCTGCTTCCTGGATATGTGCTCAGTAAAATTCATTCTTTGTTCATTCATTCATTCATTCATTCTCTCTTTATCAGTACACTGGCTGACACATGGGAGATATAGCAGTGGAAAAACCAGACAGTACTCCCTGTCTTCATGGAGTACATGCTGTCAAAAGCAGCACCAGCAAGGAAATAAGTAAATACCTGGTGTGTCATGGGGTGAGAGTTGTGATGGAGAAAAATAATGCAGGGGAGGAGGACGGGGTGCTGGGGTTGGGGTTTGCAGTTTTATACAGCACAGGCAGAGCAGGCCTCTCTAGACTCTGACCACTAAACAAAGTCATTAGGAGTCATTTGTCTGTTTAGAGCAGTGATGGCAAACCTCTTAGAGCTTTCAATGATACAAACAGCCTGCTCCAGCAGCATGCCGTAGGCTTGATATTGCTGGTCTAGGGGAAAGGAGAGAGTATCTGTGATGTAAAAAGTTTGTGCAAAGGCCCTGAGGCAGGAGCAGCTCTGGTTTGCTCTAAGAGCAAAGAGAGCAGGCTGGTGTGACAGGAGCGGGGTAGGGACATGGAGAAGAGGAAATGAGTGCAGAAAGGTAATGGGTCTGGAGGTGAGGGTCTACTGCCTAGGGCCTTGATGGTCACTGTAAATGTCTTGGGTTTCACTTTGAGGGCCTCCAGAGGCTCTGTGCAGAGGGGCCACCTGCTGTGACCCAGGGGCTGGCAGGCTCACCTACTGATGGGAGGGGTTAGAGCCCAAGAGGGGGCCACTGCTGTCCTCCAAGGCAGAGACCATAGAGAATTCACCATGGCACAGAGGTGGAGGAAAAAACCTCAGGCTTTCCTGTTCGAGATCCAGGTTTGACGGGCGGGCTAGCAGGATTTGGGATGCACCAGAGATGGAGTCAAGGATGAATCTGAGGTTTTCGGCCTCAGCACCTAGAAGTTTGGATGGGGAGTTTGACTGTGTGCCTGTCCAGTTTGAGAGGTCCCTTAGGCTTCCACGTGATGCTGAGGAGGCAGCTGGGAAAAGCTCACAGGGTTGGGGCTGGCAAAGACACGATGCTCTGGGTCCTCAGCACTAGGACCAGGCAAGGAGACAGAAAGAGCTGCCCCGAGGTGGGAGGGAGACGAGACTCGTGACCTGGGTGGCATGGGGAAAGGAGTTCTGGCAGACATGGCATTGAGCTGAGAGAGGAGTGGAGAGCATGGCTGAGAGGTAGGGGGTGGATCTATCGCCCCAGGGGACGCTGGGTCCCTGCTGAGACCAGGGCAGTTGTGGGTGGGCTTCCCTGACCTCCCTCCCCTAAGACCAAAAGCACTAAGCCCAGCCTCAGAGAAACCAGGCTGGGGAGGGAAGAAAGAGACGGCAGGACATAGGCATGGGTGTCAGGGTAAAGGAGGATCCTTGTGAGTCACCTGCTGATCCTCTGTTTCAGCGAGGAGGAGAGGACAACAGTGACACAGAACTCGTAATAACCAAAGCAGAGGAAAAGGCAGTGGAGACAAATTGATGAATGTAGCCTGAAGATGGCAAGTCTGAGCAGGTGATGAAAACGCAAGAGGATTTTAGGGGCAGTCTCCATGAAACAGGTGATAAGTAAACACCTACCTGTTGTTCTCTCTCCGGACTTAAATTGAGCCAGGAGGAACTCAAGCTAAGACAGAGGAAGAACTTCCTGAGCTGGTCTGTGAGGACAGCCCCAAGGCCAGGTGTTTTCTTTTCCAAGTGTTCACGTCAAGATAGGACAATGGCTGCTTGCAGACAGGGGCTTGCTCTTGGTCCGTGGGGATTTCCCTTGCTCTGACTGGGCCTTCCTTCCCTGGGCCCCAGGCTCCTGCTGTCCCTAGCCTGGGTGTCTGTGGCTGGCCATCCTGGGGTGCCCTGGTCATGGTGGCTTCTGGACAGGTCATGCTTATGAGCAACTCATCTTCTGGGTGTGTCTGAGGGCTCTGTGTCTCCATCTTTCAGAAACTGATGGTCACGGTGGAGGAACAAGGCTTATAGACAAAACAACTGAGACTTTCTGAGTCCAGGATGGCTGCTTGGCCAGCCCTGGCTTCCTGCTGGTCCTTTGGGGATTTCCCCTAAGGGCGGGGTCTGTGGATGGCTCCAAGGCTGCCAGGCTTTTGTTTCCTGCCCAGGCCTTGCCCAAAGTTGGCCTGGCCATGCTGGTTCCTTGGGGGGCTGGGTGATCTAGGATCTCCATATGGGACAGAAAGAGCAGGCCTCCTGCCCTGGGTATCTTCAGGTGAGAGAGAGGGGCGCTGTCCGGTGGCAACCTCACTGTCACCCACCTTTGATTCCATCTTTGGGCTGCTCTCAGAGGAGGGTGGGCACCGGCTGTCTTCCCAAGACCTGGGCAGGGGTGTGCTGGGGTTCACAATACCTTCTTGTCCCCGTAACCCTTCACACCTAGCTCCCTACTTGGAGGTGGTAGAAGGAGGAGACCTCTTGGTCAAGGGGTGATTCCTGGTTTCTAGTGGCCTCTGTGGTAGGAATGCCCACCCTACTCAGTTGCCAGACACACAGGTACCCTGCTACCTCAGTTTCCCTGTCTAGCCAGCCCAAGGCCTCCAGCCTGCATGTTGGCAGACTTCGGAGTTGCGGACCCTCCTCTCGCTTGCCTCAGCTGTCGCAGGAGCGCAGGCACAGCCCTTCTCCTCCCCAGCTAGGTTTTGATTCATGAAAATTCCCACGGCTGCTCCGCAAACCCAGCGTTGTGCCAGGCTTCAGGACACCAGGATGAGAGGATGTGGATATCCCATGGGCACAGCAGGCTGTGAGAGACACTTAAACAGCCGACAGGAAAGACGCAGAATCCCCAGGCCACTTGGCATCTGCCCGCTGAGTGTCTCAGAATGTCCCTGGTTTATGAGAAGCTGGTGTCCTTCTTCTTTTTCCATGCCAGAACCCTTTCACTTTCATTTTGACTGGGCATCGCACCAGCCCTTGTCTCTGGGCCCTGTGACAATAGCAGAACCAACCACACCGAAAGATTTTCTCTGCTGTGTAGCTTTCGGCACCTGGAGGCTGAGGGCTGAGCCTGAGCAGACCACTGAGGACAGTGGCGGGGCAGGGTGAGTGTGTGCTTGTGGGAGGAAGTAAGGGGCTCAATGTGTGTGTGTGTGTGTGTGTGTGTGTGTGTGTGAGAGAGAGAGAGAGAGAGAGAGAGAGAGAGAGAGAGAGAGAGAGAGACACGGGGGCAGTATACCTCTGAGCTCTATGACACCATGGTTCCGTACTTCACCTAGACTGGGACTCTTGTGGTAATACTGTGAGCCACCCATTGGGTAGCAGTGGTTGTGTCCTCAGGAATGGGCCTCAGCCCCTGCGGAGGACACCAGCATAAGCAGGTAAAGGTGTGAACCCTGAGGCTGGGCTTGGGTCCATGTCCTAGGTCTGCCTTACCACACTGTCACAAGTTGTACAAATTGCTTGCCCATGCCCCAGTTTCTTCCTCTGTAAGGTGGGGCTGCTGATACCCTGCCCTTCAGAGTGATGGGAAGGTTGAATGAATTCATACAGAAAAGCATGTAAAGGGATGCCTGGCATACCGTAAGTGCCTAATATCAGCTATTCATCAAGCTACTTGGCCTGAATTCAACTGGCCTGGAAGAGCCCTTGTACCCTGACTCAAAGGGAACTTAGGAGACACTGCTCCTCATACAAGCTTCAGCCCTTTTAAATTTCTTAAACCAGGACCACACATGGATGTGGGAGCCTGTGTTGTTTGTTTGTTTATTTGTGGTACTGGGGATTGGACCCAGCACCTTCACACTGAGCTGCATCCCCAGCCCTTTTTGTTTTTAATTTTGAAACAGGGTCTTGCTGAGATGCCAAGTTGTCCACACTGGGCTTGAATTTGAGGTCCTCTTTCTCAGTCTCCCAGATGGCAGAGATTATAGGCAGATGCTACCAAGCCTGGCAAGCCAGTGATTTAATTCTTGGCTGCCTTGCACTCTCTGTGGGATTTTAAGTTGGTTTCTTGCTTTCCCTAGGTCTCAGTTTGCACAGCTACAAGATGGAGAGCTTGGACTGGATAGTGCTGGGGTAGAACTATGGCCAACTTAAACTTAGGCTGAGCTTACATGTCCCCATCTCCACCCTGCCTGGCTTCTGGACATGTCCTGTTCTGACCTTGCTTCTTCTCTCTCCAGGTTGTGAAATGAGCACACAGGAAGTTTTCCAGGCACAGAGGAGCCAACTGGTGGGGCTGCTTGTGTCAGGGTCCCTGGAGGGCTTTGAAAGCATCCTGGACTGGCTGCTCTCCTGGGAAGTGCTCTCCTGGGAAGAGTATGAGGGCCTCCGCCTCCTGGGCCAGCCTCTCTCCCATGTGGCCAGGCGTCTACTGGACACGGTCTGGAACAAGGGCAGCTGGGGTTGTCAGAAGCTCCTGGAGGCTGTCCAGAAGGCCCAGGCTGACAGCCAGCCCCCTGATCTGCATAACAGCTGGGACCCGCCCTCATGTCACCCTGCCCAAGACCTGCAGCATCACCGACCAGCTATGGTCAGGAGACTCTACAGCCATGTGGAGGACGTGCTGGCTGTGGCCAGGAAGCAGGGTTTCATTAGCCAGTATGAATGTGATGAAATCAGGTTGCCCATCTTCACGGCATCCCAAAGGGTAAGGCACTCTGTCCTGGCTCAGCAAAATTCACAGGAAAAGAATAGTCACCAAGAATAATGTTTCTTGAGAAGTCAGCGCTATGGGGTAACTTGGTGTATAGGATTCCACCTGAAAAGTTAGTCAGGCAAGTAAAAGTTGCCTTGATCACTGGGAGAATACCGCTTTGATGAGAGGAGGTAGGGTGTACTGGCCGAGGGCTCGGGGTCTGCAGCCAGTGTGATGCAGGTTTAAGGTCCGCCTTTATGTGGAACCCCTCCATCCTTACTGTCTCCTGTGTCAGTTTCCTCATCTGTAAAAGAACTGGCAATGGTTATTTCTTACTTACCGTACAAGGTTCTGGGGGAGAACTCAATGCATTAATTAGACCATTGTCTAACGCCTGGGAAGCGCATGCTTATATCACCACTGGCTGCTATTCTTCCCGTTATGAGTGATGTTCTATACTCGCATGCCTCGACTGCTGTTTTAAATTTACAGCCCAACAGAGCATAACATTTCCTTTTATTAAATTTGCATCTAATAATTAATATAGCACACTGCATACTAGTACGGTTTAAATGCCCTCCTTGGATTTCTGATATGAATCTGCATGAGATTATAGTTGTTCAGAGTTGGGATTTAACTGCCTCTAAAAGTGCAATGATTCAATGGAGACCAGAAGGACAAGAAAAAACTGTCTTCTGGGTGTTTTTGAAACCGTTTGTTTTATTTTCCTCCACACAGTGGTCCTCAGGCTTCCTGTGAGGCAGTTGGAAAACAGTCATTGGAATTCCACTTTATAGATTGGGAAATTAGAGTCCAGGGAAGTGACTCTGGTAACTGCAGTAAAGCAGAGGGCCAGCGTGGGACCTCAGGCCTTGACTGATTGATTCATTAGTTTATTCAGTCGTCTTTTCAGCCAGAATCTATTAGGTGTATACCCTGGGCTCTGTCTTAAAGTTTGTTGTCGTCAGAATGCTTGGTATTTAGTAGATACTAGATAAATACTTGAGAAAAGTGTATTATTCAATTCAAAAATGAATGAATGAATGGATTGTAATTACAGTGGAGTGTTAGGGTGGGCAGAGTTGCTGACTTCCTGGTTATTTTTATTTCTTTAAAAGATATAAATGTGACGTCAAATGAGTCTAGTTTAGCCTAGGTTGAGATTAATGAAATAAGCAACTCTAAGCCTGATTTAAAGCTAGCTCAAGATTGTTAAGTACTTACGGAACAAACGTGATGTGGTCTGCTCTAACTAACACATAAAACCTATGCTTACACTCTGAGCACCAGTTCTTTTGATCTTAAGGGGCTTCAAGGGGATTCACAAGACATTTTTTTTTATTTTACTTGTCTTGGTATCTCTTGTGATCTGTTGTGGGGACAGAATCTGATCAGCACATCACAGAAGTTATAAAGTTGTGTCTTGTCATCTTTGATTAAGTCTTTGGTAGTCTGGTCTGGGTGATCTGAGGGGTTTGGAAAAGGTAGTTGATGTCACATAAGAGACAGGGCACGAATATGAGAAATATTTAGATTGGTGAAGAAAAGCAAATAGGACAACTTATGGGTCAAAGAAGAAGTCACAGTGGAAATCAGAAAATATTCACAATCAAACAGTGAGAATCTTTTCTCCAAATCTATGGAGTCCCGCTATAGAAGAACATAAGAGTGAAATTTATAACCTTCAGTGCTTAGATTAGGAAAGAAGAAAGGCTAAATTTTAATGAGCTAATAATTCATTTTAAGAAAGAACTAAGTAGACAGCAAAAGCTAACATTGAAGGTGGGTAAGGTGGCACAGTGGACAAACATCTGAAGATTGTAGGAATTGACAAAAGGATTACATTTAAGTTCTCACAATTCAACTTAGAGAGAGCTTTCTTTAAGTTTTCCGGTATTCTCTGATCTCTGATTCAGTGGCCTTCCCTCAGTGATTTCAACTACCACATCCCCTTACTCAAGCTTTTGATTTTCTTTCTAGAGATATTTGTCACTGATAGTAGGTTGGAGATGGAAAATGTGGAATGGGAAGAAAAATAAATCAAAGAAGTAAACCCATAAGATGCTCTTTGCTGCCACAGTAGGAAGCACAGACAGTGTGCCTGGAATTGTACTTAGCCTTTCCTTAAATTATCTTATTTAAGCTCCACTGCATCCTTCTAAGGGTGTAGTGTGACTGTACTCTTTCTTGGCAGTGGGAAGACTACATGTATCTGGGAAGGAGCCAGCTAGAATTTGAATCCAGGTCCACTTTTACTCAAAGCTGGTGCTTTTCTCTCTTTGCCATAAAATGTGAGTGTTCTGTGTGCTTTTGCTCTGCTGGGTCTAACAGTTGTTAGGAAACCAGAGGCTGGTAACACCAGCTGTGATACCAGCTGTCTATGTGACTCATGCAACTACTAATGTTGATAGGGCTAAGGTGTCAGACTGAGCTCTGAATTGCTGGTTCCCAATACAGAATTAACTTAGACATTTCTTAATTGGGAAATGTACTGTGCTTACAGAAGAATATATAAATTTTATAGCTATGGAAATAAACATCTCCCCATTATCCACGTTAAGAAATAGAATACTTCCAGTACCTAGGCCTTTCTTTAGTTTCAACTACTAGACATTACCACCAGTCTGACTTTTGTGTTAATCATTCCTTTGTTTTTCTTTATTGTTTTTGTACCTTTTGCAGTAAACCCACACACACTATATATATTTTTTATGAATAGCAAGCCTAATATAGCTATGTAAGGAAAGGACACTATTGTCCTTTGTTAACGAAGGCTCCCAGGTTAGGGAAGCTTATTAGGGGCTGGAGGTTTATAAGGGCTCCTTCCGGGAGGGTGACAGATAAGGTCATGAACAGATCTGGGGAAATCGAGGGTTCATTACAACTGGAGGATCTAGTGGGGCAGGTGTGTGAGAGATGCCAGATGTCCAGTAGGAATATGATCAGAGGGAGTGGGCTGTCCTGTACATCCAGTTATAAGCCTTGCTAGAGGGTAGGTAGGCTCCCAGAGCTGGGTCAAGGGTGTTTCTGCAGGGTGAAATAAATGTTCTCAGCTGACTTATGCAGCAGGAGTGGAGAGAAGGAATATGTTAGTCCATGGTGAAGACGAGTGGAATTTACATGAGAATTAGGGCCAGGCTTACTGGACTTGTGTGAGATAACTGCTCTCAGCGTACCTCAGCGTTGAGTTACTGCTGCATTCTGGGAGAATGGATGGCTCTCCACATTTAGCAGAGAGCCGTCATCCTGAGATTTCTCTTCATAGTCATCCTGTGTTGAGTCTCCTGCATTCTCAGTACTATATCTTCCTCCAGTTTGGTAGCTCATAAGCCCTGTACTCAATTATTTAGCATGAGTGTACGGAAGTTAAAATTTCTGAGTGTGTCTGACATTTTTGTTATAGTTAATGGATGGTTTGACTGGGTGTAAAATTCTCAGTCAGCTATCATTTTCCTTTTAAATTTGATAGTATTGCTCTAGTGTCTTTTCAGAGTTGCTACTAAGAATTCTAAAACCATTTTTGTAACTTTCTGGAAGATTGTCAAAATTTTTTTTAGTCCTTAACATTCTGAAATTTCATAATGCCTTGGGTGCTAGTTACCCAAGGGACTCTTTGAATCCAGAAACTCTTGACTTTGTGTTCTGGGAAATTTACTTGATAAATCTACTGCTTATTTCTTTTGTTATATTCTCTTCTTTCTTTGTGGAATTATAGTTACTTGATTGTTAGAATTTCTTGATTAACCCTCAAAGTTTCTTCTATTTTCCATCTCTGTCTTTTTACTTTATTTACTCTTGATAGTCTCAACTCTGTACACTCTTTAACTTTTTGATTTCGGTATCATACTTTTAATTTACAAGAGCCATTTTTAAGTGTTCCTTTGTTATAGCATCTGGCTCTTATTTTATGGATTTAATCTCTTTTATTTAAAGTTTATACTGATAGTTGGGGTTTTGTTGTTTGCTCAATTGAGTGGTGTTTCACCTGGCATAAACTTTTTATCCTACAAATTGTTTCCTCCTTCCCCCACTGGTTTGGCTTCTGTTGCCCATATTAGATATTTTCTTTGGGCCTATGGTAATTCTTGGTTGTCTTTTTCCTTATTGACATGGGAGATAACTGACTGGGCATCCAGGTAAAACTTGTCTACTATGAATTCCACGGTTAGACACTTTGGGATCTGGAAGTATTTCTATCCATAGGCCATTCCTCTCAGATAGGTCTGATTCCTAGAATAGACCACAGGCTTTTTGCCCTAGGTGAAGGTTTCATTGCCAAACTTCTAGGAGTCCAGTTGACGAGAGGGCTGGATAGCAGCAGTGGTGGTTGAGAAAAGTTCAGCATTCAGCATTCATTTTGCACTTGGTATTTAAACCCTGTTTGAAGCACGACATCCACTTCTCTAATTGTGTCTGGCATCACAATCCAGAGATTCTTTTACCCTTTCCGTAATACAAATCTTCAGACTTTGTCACGGCAGGAAGGGACAGTTGTTAGTGGCTTGGAGTGGCTAAGGGCACCCAGAGATCTAGTTCCTAAAACACGTTGACCCCATGCTTATTTTCATCATTTCCTTCAGTCTCAGAGGTGCCTGATGCTGATAGTTCCAGAGCCCTTGGCAGACTCTTGGGTATACATCATGGGGTTTTCAACTTCCCCACTTTTGGCTTAGAATTTTGCTTCTGGAATCTTGTAAGTCTGTTACCATTCATTCATCCAGTAAGTCTTTGAGCCCTGCATCTGCACCAGGCACTCGTCTAGGCACTAGGGAAACCTTGGTGGGTGAGCCCCAGTGAGCAAATGGGCAGAAAGCCTTGTCCCAGAGGTGTTCACACCCCAGTAGGGGGAGGTAGACAGCAAGCAGAAGGAAGCAAATCACCGCACATGTGAGATGGTGCTAAGTAGTGCAGAAGGTCAGTAAAATGGGTCAGGGGATGGAGAGTTTGGGAAGGGAGCAGGGAACAAAAGGTTTCAATTTTAGAGAGAGAAGCCAGTGAGTTATCACTGAGCAGGTGGAATTTGAGCAAAGACTTCCAGGAGGTGAGGGCATTAGCCATGTGCCTAATGGGAGGAGGGCATTCCGGGCAGGGGCACAGCCAGAGTCAAAACCCAGAGGTAGGAGCGTACGGGTGTTTTCAGGAAACAGGAGGCCAACATGAGAGGAGTGAGCTAGGGGAAGGGGAGTAGGAAGTGAGGAACCCCAGTACTGAGGATTATAGACAGGGATTTTGTCTGATACGGACCTTGAATGTTACTGTTGGACTTAGGCTTTGACTCAGAGACAATGGGGACACAGCTGAGATGCTTATAACCATGTGATCTGACTCGTTTGTAAATGATGAAACTCTGGAGCTGTGAGATTGAGAATAGACTGTGTGGAGCAAGGATTCCAGGTTAGCAGCCTCTCCTCTCTTCCAGGTGAGCCATCTAGGTGGCGGGGAGCAGGTGTCAGCACAGGAAGTGATGAGAAAGTGGGCTTTATCGCTATGACTCCAGCGTGTGCGGGCTGGCCTTGTGTGGTTGCCAAGCACTTGAAGCACACCTAAGATTCTTTTTTCCTCCAGTACTAGGATTTAACCCAAGGCCTTTGCACTGAGCTGCATCCCCAGCCCTTTTTTATTTTTTATTTTGAGACAGGATCTTGCTAAATCACCTAGGCTGGCCTCTTGACTTTTGATCCTCCTGCCTGAGGCTTCTAGAAACCTGGGGTTATAGGCTTTCCCCCCATGCCTGGCTCCACATGGAGATCCTCACAACACACACCACCTTTTGAGGATTTAACCTGAATGACAGAATGTAGCCCGTCTTGCTACTTTTTTATACTGATTACATGTGGAAATGGCAATATTTTGGATATCTTGGGTTAACTAGGATATAGGATGAAAATTAAATTTTTCTTAACTTTTAAGATGGTGGCTGTTAGAAGGTTTGAAATTTCACTTGTGGCTGGCATTTGTCTCTTTCATTTTCTGTCTTTTGGACAGGGCTGTCCTAGATGTGGCCCTGAGGGGAAGCCAACAGGAGTTGCTGATGGCTTGCAGCTTTGAGGGTGACTCCAAGATTTGCAGGCTGAGCAGCTGGAAGGGTGGAGTTGACTTCAGCCAGGATGAGAATGGCTATAGGTTTGGCATAGGTGAGGGCTTAGGAACATTTAAGTGGAGGAGGACATTGGGCAGGTGCATGTATGCAAGTCCCTGTCTCAGCGACAGTTTGGGCTGGAGGTGACAGTGTGGGATCAGGACCAGAGATCACATTCAAGCATTTGAGCCATGAAACTTGATGAAATCACTTCCAAATCACTCATAGCTTCTAGGTCATTTTTCACATCTTTGTAGGCTTGTAGCTTTATGCCTTTATTTTGTCCTATTTTGTCTCATTTGGTTTAGGCCTTCACTCTTTTAATGGGTTTTCGAGGGAGCTAGATTGGATGTATATATTCACTCCAATTTGGTATCAGCTTCTTTAAACTCATGTAGCTGTTTTTCTAACCTTTTACTGTGATGGAAGAGAGAGGCCCGTGAAATTTCAGAACAGACTGAGAATCCTTTGTACTAAATGGTTGGACCAAAAGTGTTTTGATTTCTGATTTTTTTCAGATTGTGGAGTACTTACATATAGAATGAGATATCTTGGGGATGGGATGTAAGTCCAAACACAAAATTCATTTATGTTTTATATACATCTTATACACAGAGCCTAAAGGTAATTTTATTTTATTAAAAAAATTTTTTTTTCAGACAGGGTCTCACTATGTAGTTCAGACCGGCCTTGAACTCACAGCTCTCCTTCTGCCTCACTCTCCTTAAGGGCTGGGGTTATGGCATGGGCCATCACTCCCAACTTGGTAATATGATATATTTCAAAATAATTTTGTACATGAAGCAAAATTTCATGGTGTGGAATTGTCATCTTGTGGCACCGTGTGGGGACTCAAGAAGTTCTGGATTTTAGGGCATCTCACATTTCAGGTTTTCAGGTTAGGGATGCTCAGCTTGTACTCAGGAGAGATCTTCCCCCCACCACTCCATCAGCCTTTCTGAAAAAAGTAATGGCTTCTGCTTCTTCCTTAGGCCAGAAGGTTGCTGGATCTTGCCACAGTGAAGGCAAATGGGTTGGCTGCCTTCCTTCTGCAGCACATTGAGGAATCACCAGCTCCTCTGTCCCTGCCTTTTCAGGGTACGTATTTGTTCTTCTCAGTTAATCAAAAGGGAAAGGATATCAGCACAGGAAGAGCAAAACACACGTCAGTTACCATCCCACGTTTTGGCTACGTTAGTTTCCCTAGGACTCAGTTTCCTCATTTTAAGGCTGACATCACCAAATGACTCATTGGGCTATTGGGAAGATTTAAAAGGAAAAGCAATAGTATTCACTCTTAGCTTTTGTTACTTCCTGCATAGTGATAATTGGAACCACCATATTTTGAGGGTAACTACAGATGTTCCCTACAATTTAAACTGTCATCATCTGGAACACAAAGACATAGGTACACTTTTTGAGAGAATGGCTAGTGTCACTTGATTGCTAAAAATTAACTGCTTATGATCAGAAACACAAGAACCAAGTTGATTTAGAAAATGTGATATCTCTCAATGCCCAGGGTCACCAACTCAGGAACGGAGGAGGCTTGGCTAGCATAGCTGGAACATGTCAGACATCCGGCTGGACTTTATGGACAATATCTGCCCTTTGCTATGACCCAAGAAGTAGCTGTTGTTTTCTCTACTTTATAGATATGGAGACTGGGTGGAGAGATTACATGACAGGGTAGGGGAAGATGGATCTGACTATAAACCTACATTTTCTTCTTGGGAGAAGACAGCATCAATTGTAAAGAGACGTTATGAATCTGACTCTCCCAGCCTTGCTCCCACATTCCTGAAGGGAAAGCTTTTCAGTGTGAAAGCCCTGAGCGGTGTGCCTGGTGCTGGCAGATGGGTTTATTGCCCTGGGCCTGCCCTTGGGTGTCGAGGAAGCTTGTGGGTGGCTGGCTGGCTGCAGGCCTGTGTTTGGATGTGGGTGTGCACATCTCATGCAAGAACTCAATACAGACATCAATGCACAGACAAAGATGGCCATGCAGGCATGGTAACACCGTGCCATGGTGTAAGGGGCTTCCAGAATGACAACTGATGTGTGTTCATTTTTCTTTCAAATGAGAGAGACTTTATTTTGGAGGAATTTAGTATTGTTGATGACTGTGAATCTGCATGGGAAGTCAGCCTATTGGAAAGAAGTTACATATCTTCTGGTATCTGCTCAGTGCTCCTGATATATCCACAGGGCAGAAACAGCAATAATAATCATCAGCTCTGTGCACAAAAGAGGCAACAAAAGCTGGGTGTGATGCCACATGCTTATATTCCTACCTATTTGGGAGGCTGAGGCAGGAGGATCGCTTGAGTCCAGCAGTTTGGGGCCAGTCTGGGTAACGTAACAAGGCCCTGTTTCAAAGCTGAGGGAGAAGAAGCAGGAAAAAAGGTAATACAGACATAGAGCACCTGCTTTGTATGACTGTGCAAGTACTTTGGAGAGCTGAGCTCTCTGTGAAAGTATCTTGCTGGCCTCTGGATTGAGAACAAGTGGACTTGGTTGTGGGTAGTCAGGCTGTGAGGAGGTAGACCGCACTGACGTCCCACCAGCCTAGGACTCTGGACCAGCACTTCCCCATTTCCTGAAAGGGGAACTACATGCTGACACAGGAAGTGAATTAAATGTGGTAGTTCCAGAGTGATACTGGATAAGCAGCAGCCTTCTGGGTATACTCTGGGCTTAAGAGCTTTTCCGGCAGAGGTGGGGAGAGAGGATGACAACATGCAGGCAGGAGCAGAGGCTCTTGTTCGGTGCTTGGTCGGGGTGCCCTGGTGACCCAGAGGTCCTGCAGTGCCAGGTCTGGCAGATTATGCAGGTTTGTTCCCCCGTCTCCAGATCTCTTGATCACATGACATCTGCAGAGTCCCTTTTACCTTGTAACCTTGTAGCCACAGGTTTCAGGGATCAGAACAGGACATCTTTGTTCCAGCAGTGTTGTGCCTACTGTATCCACTAGTAAGACAGTAAACACATGTTTTGATGATTTATCAAGTGTCAGATAGTCTGCTAAGCTCCATCTTTTCTCAGTGCCCCGAGAGCAGTGAATGGGTTGTCCTGTATTTACAGGTAAGAACACTGAAGTGCAGGCAGCCTGGGTGGCTTGGGCCAAGTTAGCGCTGGCCAGGGTGCGTCTGACTTCAGAATCTGGACTGCTCTGCCCTTACACTCTCTGTTTCCCTTTAGAAAGAGGCAGTGGAGGGGGGGGCGGTGAATGGACTTGTTCGAGGCCACCTAGCCAATGTGGTGTGGCAGGCATCGGAACGCAAGTCTCCTGACCCCAACCCCGCACTTCTGGTGCGAGTAATAATTGTGGCAGCAGTTGATATCTTTCAAGTACTTTCTGTTGGACACTGTCCTTGGCCTTTGCACAAGTTATCTCAGCTGGCTCAGAGTTCTGTAAGATAGGGACTGTCATTTTTCCAGCCTCGCAGGGGAGGAAACTGAGTCTCGATGGGCCCACAGCTTTTCTCTCGCATCGGCGACAGCGTAACCCCCAGCCTGCTCTGTGGTTAGTTCCATTCTGACTGTGGTCCTGTCCTCACTGGCCTCTTGTATCTTGCAGCTGCTGAATGCCAGAGGTACATATCCAAGCTGAGGACCACGGTGTCCGCTCAGTCCCGTTCCCTCAGTACCTATGATGGGGCAGAGAATCTCTGCCTGGAGGACATTTACACGGAGAATATCTTGGAGCTCCGGACAGAGGTGGGACCCCTAAAGAAGAGCCCTGCCACCCTGGGCCTGGAGGAGCTCTTCAGCATGCAAGACCACCTCAACGAGGATGCAGACACCGTGCTGGTGGTGGGTGAGGCAGGAAGTGGCAAGAGCACGCTCCTGCAGCGGCTGCACTTGCTGTGGGCTACAGGGCAGCACTTCCAGGAGTTCCTCTTCGTCTTCCCGTTCAGCTGCCGGCAGCTGCAGTGCGTGACCAAACCTCTGTCTGTAAGGACACTGCTCTTTGAGCATTGCTGTTGGCCTGATGTGGGTCAGCAGGATGTCTTCCAGCTCCTCCTCGACCACCCTGACTGCGTGCTGCTTACCTTTGATGGCTTCGATGAGTTCAGTTTCAGGTTCACGGACCAAGAGCGTCACTGTTCCCCAACTGACCCTACATCCATACAGACTCTGCTTTTCAACCTTCTTCAGGGCAACCTGCTGAAGAACGCCTGCAAGGTGTTAACCAGCCGTCCGGACGCGGTGTCCGCATGCCTCAGGAAGTACGTGCGAACAGAGTGCCACCTCAGGGGCTTCTCAGAGGAAGGCATCGAGCTATACCTGAGGAAGTGCCATCACGAACCCGGCATAGCAGACCGCCTCATCCACCTGCTCCGAGCGACCTCTGTCCTGTATGGTTTGTGCCACCTTCCCGTCTTCTCGTGGATGGTGTCTAAATGCTACCAGGAACTGTTGCTGCAGAATGGGGGCTCCCCCAAAACCACCACAGACATGTATCTTCTGATCCTACAGCATTTTCTGCTGCATGCCTGCCCTCCAGAGGCCGTCTCCCATGGCCTGGGACCTGGTCTCCTTAAGAGCAAGCTGCCCTCGCTCCTGCATCTTGGCCGCCTGGCCTTCTGGGGCTTGGGCAGGTGCTGCTATGTGTTTTCAGCCCAGCAGCTCCAGATGGCGCAGGTTGGCCCTGAGGACCTTTCTCTTGGCTTCCTGGTGCGTGCCCAAGGTGTGCCGGGGACTGCGGCGCCCCTGGAGTTCCTGCACATTACTTTCCAGTGCTTTTTTGCTGCGTTCTACCTCGTTCTCTGTGCTGATGTGCCAACAGCCTCACTCAGACACCTCTTCAAGTGTCACAGGCCAGGCAGCTCTCCGCTGACCAGGCTGCTGCCCGTACTGTGTGTGCAGAGCTCCAGGACCAAAGAGGGCAGTGTGGCAGCCTTGCTACAGAAGGTTGAGCCACACAACCTTCAGATCACTGCAGCCTTCCTGGCAGGGCTGTTGTCCCGGGAGCACCAGGATCTGCTAGCTGAATGCCAGGCATCTGAGAAAGCTCTGCTCCGGCGCCAGGCCTGTGCCCGCTGGTGTCTAGCCCGCAGCCTCCGCAAACACTTCCATTGCATCCCACCGGCCGTACCAGGTGAGGCCAAGAGCATGCATGCGATGCCTGGCTTCATCTGGCTCATCCGGAGCCTCTACGAAATGCAAGAGGAGCAGTTGGCACGGGAGGCTGTGCGGGGACTGGATGTAGGGCACCTCAAATTGACGTTTTGCAGTGTGGGCCCGGCCGAATGTGCAGCTCTGGCTTTTGTGCTGCGGCACCTGCAGCAGCCTGTGGCCCTGCAGCTGGACCACAACTCTGTGGGTGACATTGGTGTGGAGCAGCTGCTGCCTTGCCTTGGCGTCTGCAAGGCTCTTTAGTGAGTGTTGCTGGGCATTTGTGGATGGGTATGGGGCAATGGCACCATCAAGATTAGGTGTGGGAGCATGTGGTTGGGATCTGGAAGTCTGGCCGTGGGCCCAATTCTGTTACATTTCTGTACGATACTGGCCAGACCCATGCCCAGTTTTGGGCTTTAGTTTTGACACGTGGTAAGGAGAGCCCTGCTTTATTGGACATCTTGTGTGGCAGGTTGTGCTACACTTTCTGAAATGACCTCATCTCTGGGCTGTCACTGGGGACATTGTTATTCCCATTATCCTTGGCTTGAGGCTCAGAGGAGGGAATTAACTTGTCTGGAGTCACACAGGAAAGCAGCGAGCTGGATTTCACAGGCTACATCTTTCTAGTCACAAGTTTCCTGCTCCCCTCAAGTTCACTATGGATGCCTTCCCCAGGCCCCAGAGAAAAGCTAAGGTTAGGTGCATTTTTGTGCAATGCGTATGAGGATACTTCAAATTGGAAGTGGTTCGAGTCCTATAAGAGGCTTTAAAAATCCCCCCAAAATGGGCATTTCAGGACCTGAGAGGAAGGAGCGGTTGCAGAGTCTCGCTCACCCTTTCATCTCTTGGGTAGTGAGGCATCCACGGAGCACTGGGAATTACCCATGCTGCTCTCTGCCTACTGGTGAGGATGCAAGATTTTGCTCTTTGTGCTCTTGGATGTATGTGGGATGGCTTTGGGTGGGTAAGGGCAGAGAGCATGTCCAGGCCTGGTGACTAGGATGCCACCAGGTCTCCACCTTCCCTCCTGGCCTTGAAAGGAGATGTCCTGCAGTCTCCCCTTTTGGCCCTTTGAGAAAGCAGAAGTTGTAGATGAAAGTTAAAATCTATTCACAACCTTCTTGGGCTTTGAGGCTATTTTCAGATGACCTTAATTGATGCTGATCAAAGGACAAGACCATCCTTAAATGCATTAGGATGTTTATTTTCTCTGAGGCAAAGCACCAAGGCTTTTCCCCATAGAACAAACATAGACATCTACTTGACCCTACTCAGTGACTTGTTAGCCCTTACACAGGGACTGAGGCCATAAGTTTATAACATAATATAAAATATGTATACTTACCATAATGTGTGTATTGTATACAGGGCCTGGGGGGGCAGGTGTCACACTTAAATTGGGTGGTTTAAGGGGAACTTAGTAGAAGGACTGTCTATAGAGCTGTGGGCAGGAGTAAGGAAGAGCAAAGGGGGCTGAGCAAGGGTCCTGGGGCCGGGAGCAGATCAGAGGGCATAGGAGCAGGCAGGAGGAGGGGGGTATTTTGTAGCTGAGAGGAAGGTATGGTGAAGGCCACCCGAGCTTAGCAAGCCGGGATCTGGGAGAGTAAAGCCTGGCCCCCCTCCTCTCCCAACTCCACTTCCTGCTGGTGCTTTCCACTAGCTGCCTCCAACAGGGAGACAGAGGCATCTGCCTGCTGATGCCGTTCACACACAGGTATCCACCTTCTAGGCCCAAGAGCTTGGGAGAGGAGGGAGAGAGTGAATCTGGCCAGGTAAGTGGAATGCAGCCAGCACAGTGGTCCATTTCCTTTGGTGGGAACTAGCTTGGTATTTTGACTGGGAAATTTGGAGAACTGTCTGTTGAATGTGCATTTTTCTGGATAACGGGACCATAGTTTTTATCAGGTTCTCAAAGGGGTCCTTGAACCCTAAGGAGCCAGGTACCAGTCACCTGGATGATGCTAATAGACCAGCCCAATCTCAAATTCTTGAGTGGATTTTATTCTTTTCAACTAGTAATGTTCATTTGACAGCTCCGCCCGACCCTGGTGGTATGCAAAAGGGCTGGGGAGGCTGTGGGTCTCTTTTTATTTTCAGAGAAAAGTCAGGCTGACCTGGTTCTAGTTTGTGATGCTCAGACAGCAGCAGGCAAAGATACTTGTTGAAACACAAATTCCTGGGTCTGCACCTAGTAATTCCCTTTCACTGGGTTTGGGGTGGGGTCCTCAGAATCTATACGTTTAACAAACATCACTAGAGATTCTGATATGGTTGGTCTCACACTGCGGGGACCACTGGTAGACAGGAATCAGCTTGATTTTCCATTAGCATTTGCTGTGGTGTGAGTATGTGTCCCTGAGATGCTTTTTTGTTAATAGCTTGGCTCCCAGGGTAGCGCTATGAGGTAGTGATGGAACCCTTTTTAGGTAGGCCCTTGTGGGAGGTCTTTAGGGTACTGGAGGGATGTTCTTAAAGGGGGTCATGTGACCCTGAGCCCTTTTTCTTTCTCTTTGTACCCTGGTTCATGATGCAAGCAGCTTTGCTCTTTCACACACTCCTGCTATGGTGTGCTGCCGCACCAAAGGCCCAAAAGCCATTCGGGCCCATAGCTAATGAGCAGGATCTTCAAAGCGCGTGCCAAAATAACCTTTCCCCTTTATAAGTTAATTACCCCAGTATTTTGTTATAGTGATAGAAAGCTAACACAACAGTTAAAGTCCTTGACTAAGTCTACTGCTTCTTATCCTACAAACCCTACCTTACCTTACCCTTCTCACCCTACAAACAACTGTGCGGTTGTGCAGGGTGTGTGTGTGTGTGTGTGTGTGTGTGTGTGTGTCCATACAGGGAGAGAAGAAAAGAGGGAGGAAGGGGGACTGGCAGTTCTCCCACAGTTCCAGGCAGCATCTCTCCCACTCGAGTTTCCATGCCAATGGAAACCCACAGCCTCTAGGAAACCCCGTGCACCAAGTGCCCTGATGCAGGCTTCTTTAGAACCTGGCTTCCCCTGGCTCTCAGGTGATGGAGCTTTTGGCTGTGACCCACAGCGAGTGAGAAAACGAGTGAGCAGGCACACCAGTGTGTAGAATCAGAACAAAAGCTTCGCAAAATGACTTCCCCTTGTTAACTCTGATATATTCCACTCTCTTTTTTTGTCTGCTCTATTTCAATTTTTAAATGTTGCTCAGGGCCTTCAAGATGGGTTTCCTGGCCCACTCATGGGTCACAGGCACTAGAGAACCAGGGAAAGCCACAAGGGGGAGACTTCCTGGGGCGGTGATGGGTGAGATTTGGAGCCAGACTGCACTGTGTGACCTCAGCAGTCACTTCCCATGTCTGTGCTTGTTTCTTTCTCTCCAGTGTACTTAACTGCACCTATTTTACGGGCTGCGGTGAGGGTTATACAAGGCTATGGCTGGGAAGTGCCAGGTGCATATAAGGCTCCCTACACGCCAGTGCCCGTGATTACAGGTGACTCTTCCTCTGTGCGCAGTGCTCTCGGAGCTTTATGTGCACAGCCTGGTGAGGGTGATGGCATTGTTCTCTTCTTTAGATGAAGGGGCCAGCAAATGGCTGGTATGTGGCAGAGGGACTCCAGTGCCTGGGCAGATAATCACTTAGCCAGGGCCTCCCAAGTTTGCCTATAGATGAAGAACCACGAGTACCATAGTTGTTAAAATACTTAGATCCTTGAATCTTGCCTCATATGTATAGAATCACAGGCTCCAGAGTAGGGGCCTGAGCTCTGCATTTTAGGGAAACTTTCAGATGACCTCTTAATTGGGTGAGCTGTGGAGATGATGTCCCAGGATGGTTCTGGCTTATCTTTCCCAGAGATCAATGCCTTTCCACCTTGGGGTCGGAGTGGGGCTGCTGGGATGATTGTAGGCCTTTTGTGGAGATGAAAACTGGGCCTCCACTTATATCTGGGACTTTTGGAGGATTGAAGTGTCCTTTAATAGGGGCTCTGGCTCACCACTTCTTGGATTGTCCCCATCATAGTCAACTCCCTGGCCAGAGATGCTGGGTATCTCCATTTTTCTGGGGTGTTCTGTCCTTTTGGTAATTTCCAGAAACATAGATGCTGGCACTTTGAGTCTTTTGGGGCATTTTATACATTTTTTTCACTTATATCAATTTTACTTTTGAGTTAATTTATTTTGTCTGTTTTAGTTTGCGTGATAACAATATCTCAGACCGAGGTATCTGCAAGCTCATTGAACATGCCCTTCACTATGGGCAACTGCAGAAGTTGGCGTAAGTGGGGCTGGGTTGTGGATGCTGGGCCTTGGGTCTCCCACTCTCGCTCCAGGCCCAGCTTCCTGGGCAACAGTGAGTGAGAGATGGGTTGGGGCAGGGCTGTTGCATGATCGGAGGGTGCAGGGTGACTCCTGCCTGGAGGGAGTGGGCAAGCCTGGGTCTGAGGGTTCTCCGGCCATGTGCCACGTCTCCTTACAACCTCTCTTTTGGAACACAACAGGCTGTTCAACAACAAACTGACTGACAGCTGCGCACACTCCATGGCCAAGCTCCTTGAGTGCAAGCAGAACTTCTTGGCGTTGAGGTGAGCCCTTATGTCTTAGAAACTGATTTTCCCCATAGTGGAGTCATTATGGTCCAATTTCCACCCTGACCTGGCAGCCAGTGGGCTTGTGACCCCCTGACTGAATGCAGGACAGTCAGAGTTGGGTTTGTCTGGTGCTGTGGCCTCCTCTAGGCCAGCGCTGCTGTGGGCTTCCTGCCCTCTGGACCTTTAGCCCACAGGGTGAACGAATTTCCAGGTGCTTTTCTTTCCCTTTGTCTCTTGAGTGTCTCAAACTCTGGACGTAGCGACTCCCTGATGCACATTGAGTGCGTCCACTAGTGGGGGTGCGCACACATAGTCACCTACCTTTGCGGCGCTCTCAGGGAGGGTTGCAGCCTTTGACTGTGATGCTCCCAGAGACTTTTCAACACTTGGAGCAGGCAAGGCTTGTGCCTCTATCCAGGAGGCCTGCTGTTCTGCTCTAGAGTTTCCTAGCCCTGACTAGAGTCTCTTTCCTGAGAGATGCTGCTGAAATGGGCCTCCAGTTGGTCCCTGCATTGGCTTGGCTTTCTCTTTATGATGGTCTTGCCTCTTCGTGAGAAATTGTTTCCAACAATTCTTTTCACTCACTGGGGTGGATTTGGGGATGAGAGCTGCGATTTAAAAATTTGGCCATGGAGCTTGGTCTCTGCCAGAGCTGCTAATGCCAGGCCATAGCCACATTTTGTGCAAGATTCTATTCTGCCATTGTCATGCCCCATCCCATCTGCCCAGGGAGGAGTGTGGGTAGCACAGGATGCTGGAATTTGTGACCAGTGTGTTTTCATCATTTGAGAGCGGGGACTCTGGAGCTAGGCAGCCCATGATGCGTAAATCTAGGAGCCCCAAGATTTGAAACTTCATCGACTGTGTGACCTTGGGTCAGCTCTCAGTCTCTGTGCCTCTGTTTCCCATCCTATAAAATGAGAATAATGGTTACAGCCATCTCGGAGGTGGCTGGGTGGGGAAGTGAGTTAACGTATGTAAGGCGCTGGTGCAGTACAGTAAGTGCTTTCCATAGAAGCTCAGTGAAAGCTCGTGGGTAAATTATGTAAGCTCACAGATCGTGTGTCCTTATGCTAAGGCCTGCAAGAAGGAATTAGATGTGCAACAGATTTACTAGGGAAAATGTCTCCAAGTTTGAATGAAGGGGAGCTTGGGGGGGCTGGGACGCGCAATCCTGCATGAAAGAGAGAGGGGAGGAAGAGAGGAGGAAGGTTGGGAGGGGCACGGGCCTCAGTGGGCCTCTGGGGCGCCCTCAGCCCCGTGTGCCTGGTAAGGGGTCTCCTGGGTCTCAGTCACTGGTTGGACACAACCTGTGGGGTTGGGTTTCGGAGCGCAGCAGCCTGAAGAGACAACTCACGGAGAGCTGAGGTTGGGGGCCTCAGGAGCACAATCTCATGGTGCCTGTCCCTTCTCCAAGGGGACAACACCTGCCTCATCGGGTTGTTGTGAGCCAGAGTGGCCCAAAGCTCTTGGAAAGGTGAAAGCATGTGATGTTTATTCCGGGAAGCTGGAAGTTGGGGGTGAGAGTTTCAGGGTCTTGTCAGGCAGTGGGATCTGGATTTGGATACAGCTGAAGCCTTCCTCGCTGGGGTCCTGTGCTCCTTCCTCCTTGGGCAGCCCTCTTGGGGTTAGCAGGGAGTGCTCCCAGAAGGCTCAGTAAGACCCCTGCTCAGCCACCTGAGCCTGTCCTGCACAGCTACCTTGGCCTGTCCTCGGCTCTCATAGAACAGGTCAGTGCTCCCTGTGGCCACAGAGGATCTGGATCTGGGAAGTCCACCCTGAGATCAAGAGGGAACAGTGTGACAGTGAGTCACCCTATTCCCCTGGGGAAACCACCTTCCAGGAAACTACCTGCTGTGCTTCCTGCCCAGACCTGTCACACTGCTTTGTAAAACGCATGCTCCCTTCCCTTTGCTGCTAGAAAAAAAAGTGGAGGTTGTTGGAGCCACTGAGCAATGTCAAGTGGGCTGTGCCTGCCTGGGAGAGAGAAGGGGCTCTCCCTTCCAAGGCACTGGCAGGCCTGTGCCCTGCCCTCAGCTGCGCTTTCAGCCTCCCCTGTCCTTCCTTCTAGGCTTGGGAACAACCACATCACCGCCGCAGGTGCACAAGTGCTAGCCCGGGGCCTCCGAAGCAATACCTCCCTGCAGTTCTTGGGGTAGGTTGGATTCTGGGCAGAGGGCCTACAGGGAGTTCAAGGGCTTTCAAGAATTTAAGGGTAGTTGAAATAGTTCAGCCAGGTGGCCCCAGAGAAAGCTCAGGTTCCAGTGGGGAGGGCGTGCTGGGGAGAGTGGTGGCCCTAGGCTGCCCCTGCTTGGCTTTTTCCACATGATAAACAGGAAGTTCCTGGTGTCAGGGGATGGGGAGGGCAATGCCCATGATGGGGACGGGAAGCCCGTAGGCCCTTGGGGGGTGCTCAGGGCTGGGCTGTGGGTGTACCATGGAAGCATTTGGGCTTCTACAGAACACTGTCACCTGGGCCCTGTGCCAGAAGATGAAATATCTAGGGACTGTGCATCCAGGGTGAGGACCCCTGACCTAGGAGATGATGTGGAGAAGAAGGAGAAGGGGCCCAGCTGGGGAGGTCCTCTGGGCTCTCACCAGGAAGGGAGTCAAGTCTCATACACTGGGCCCCAGAGCAGGGCTTCCTTTGGTTGCTGGACAGAGCAGCATCACATATGGTTGCACCCACACCATCTCCAGCAGCCCTTGTCTTGTGTGAGCTGGAGTCCATCTGACAAAAACTGGGGTTACAAAACCCAAGGCTGTAGAAAGAGAAAATAACCTTAGGACCCTGGTGTTCCACCCACTTCACAGGCAGGCAAGTTGCCCACGAGATCAGACTGAGCCATGTATGTGTTGCTACAGAAACCAGCACCTTTTTCCTGCTGTATCAGTAGTAACTGAGTCTGGAATAACAGAGGCCCCAGCCCCACTGAGCTGTTTTCCTTTTGAGGTCTCATCTGCCACATCTGGGGCGTTTGCTTCCCTCTGGACATGTACTTATTAAGGTACCTGTTCGGGGTTTACTGTGCTAAAACCCAACCCCAAACACGATCACATGGTACAAACTGTTCTATAACTTGCATTTTTGTATTTTCTTTGTAATGTATTATGATCACCGTGGCCTCATTCTTTAAAGGAAAAGCTTCGTGGTATTCCAGTATTTGGATGCCTGATGCCTTAAACAGACAATTGGGGTTGTTTCCGGGTTTTGACCATCACAGGGTTGTGTCCCCAGGGCACAGAGCCGGTGCTCACTCAGTTCCCACCCAGCGGGTGAAAGTGCAGTGAGCATCCTGGAGTAGTTCTCTGTGCTCACTGTTGCACAGGCACACCCCGGGCAAGTCCCCGTATGTATGATGATCACATCCAGGAGTGAGCTAGGCTCCACCTTCTGCAAAGGGATGTTTCCAAAGTATGGTGGGTCAGACGAGGTTGCCCTAAAGGTGAAGGAGTTGGACACCAGACAGGGATTGCAGGAATTAATAAGGAATAAGAGATCAGCAACTGGCTTCTGGAAGAAGGGTTAAAATTGTTCCTGGTGGTGCCTCAGGGTAGTTACAGACTTGACAATGTCAGCCATCCGCAGGAAATTAGAACTAAAATGTTTGGAAAAATATTGCAACCACGTGAATTACCGTGAGAGCAAATTCTCCATCCCCAAGGAGATGGGCGAAGTGGGCCTCTATTATGTTTTTAACCCTGATTTAAAGTGCCTGAAAAGTCTGAGTGAAGTTTGGCCATCCCAGCACAAAGATGGCACAGGTCTGCTAAAGTGTCCCCATGAGACTTTGTATGTCTGGGTAGTCCTGGCCCTCCTCGTTGGGCTGGAAAGGGCAGGAACACTTAGCACATATCTTGAGCACATAGCAGGTACTCACTCACACTCTCTGTGGACTCTGTCGGGTTTCTCAGGTTCTGGGGCAACACTGTGGGTGACGAGGGTGCTCAGGCCCTGGCTGAAGCCTTGGGTGATCACCGGAGCTTGAAGTGGCTCAGGTAAGCTGCAAGGTCTGACTGCATTTGTCCTAGTGGGCGAAGAGGTGGGCACTTGGGCCAGGTTGGAAGGTCACTGAACTTCATTTCATTCCCCTCTGTACTAGGCAGTGGGGCGAAGGAAAAAGACTACAGGATTTGGAGGCAGGATGTTTGAGTTTTTCTAGAGGACTTTGGAAATGACACCTCCCCTCATGGGGTCTTGATACCCCAGTGGAACCAGTCACATTCTGTCTTGAAGACAATTCCAACCCACTGATGATGCTTCCCAGTGCACCCTGTTGAGAAGGCTTCTAAGCTGCTCCTGGGCTTAATGAGCACTGTAATCTATTAGTGATGCGTAAAATGGAGTACTTGGGAGTAGAGCCACAGGCGCCAGACAGTTTGCCCTTCACTGGCTAGCTTGTCTCTAAGGTTTCTCCCTGTTCTGACACATTGTTATTTTCATGCTTATTATGTCCAGCCTGGTGGGGAACAGCATTGGCAGCATGGGTGCCCGAGCCTTGGCACAGATGCTGGAAAAGAACATGGCACTGGAAGAACTCTGGTGAGTTTGGAGGATTCCCGGTCTTTCTTAATAGCCTGGTCTCATCTAGGGAGCAGCTCTGTGGAGAAGATGAATGTTGATGTCTGGGTGATTGGTTGTATTTGTCTTCTTATGTACTGAGTGGTGTGAAACTTCTAGAGCTGTGTGTATAACTGTTAATTCTTTTTATTCAGTTATGTTTATTGGTTTGCTGGGTTGCTTGCTAACTGCGCATGGCATAATGGTGAAAAGCACAGACTGTAGAATTAAGCGGGCTGTGATCTTAGACAAAGCAGACAACAGTCTCTGAGTCTCAAGTTTCTTACCTGTAAAATTAGGGTAAGAATTCTTCCAAGTATAAAAAGATGTTTGTAAGAACATCTGCCAGGGAACAGCTTAATATAGCACCTGGCATCTGTATAAGCATTTTATAAATGTTAAATCATAACAGTGGTAAAATTACTACTACTGTTGCTTTTGCTGCTAAGCCTACAACTACTACCAGTACTATGATTGCTGCTAATAGTGAGGCTTTGTTATTTTAAAGTAAGTTGGAGATTCTAAGAACACTGAGCATTAGAAGCAGGGCTCGCCTTGGAACATGATGGTGCCGGGAATATTTGAAAAATGAACCAGGAATTATGCCTATTCTGTTTACCTGAAGAGATTGCTAGTTTTCCATTTTTTAGATACCATAACAGAGTGTTCAACTCCAGGGACATCTTTGCAGTTCCAAAGATACAGGGAGATAAACTGCTGAATGTTGATTTTTCCAAGAAGTAGAAAAGCACTACTTCATATTAGCAAAATATAAGCATTGCCACAAAATGGATATTGTGAGTGGGCCTTATCCGTTGGCTGGGCTTATGAGCTCTGCTAAAGTGCCACTGATTGTACCCTGATTGGACTTTGCCACTTATTATTTCTTCCTAGAAGAACAGCTTAGTGTGAGTATATCAATTATGATCATTATTTAAAGGAACAATTGGAGACAAGTTAAATTTAGTCAAGTTTATTTGAGTGAAGACTGATTCATGAATCAGGCAGCACTCAGGACCAGGAGAGGTTCAGGGAGTTCACCTAGCAACTTGGGCAGCCCGTATTTACGTACAGGAAAACTCTGGTTGGTTTCAGCTCTGCATTTGCCTTATTTGGGCATGGTGTGATGAGTTGGCAGACTGTGGTTGGCTGAGGCTTGGCTGCTATAATTGGCTGAGACTCAGCTATATATTATAATACTATACTCCTATTAATTTCAGTTTGTTTATGTTCTAAGTTAGGTTGCAATTTTGCTGCATACCAACTCAAAATATGGAGGCAACCTCAGGCCAAATTAAATTCAACACTCCATTAAACTCGCCATGATAGAAAAATCTCCATCTACAGAAGCTTAAATCATTGAAGAGCTTATTTTTTCATGTATAGACTGTTGGGAGGTAGCAGTATAGGATTGTTATTGTGGCTACACAGGCCTACAGAGGGCTAACAGGAGTCTTAATCCTTTTTTTTTTTTTTTTTAAGTAGCAGAGATTGTATCCCCGGGCCGTGCACTGAGCTATATTCCCAGCCCTTTCTTCATCTTTAAAATTTTAAGACATGGCCTCCTTAAGTCAATAAGTGGCCCAGACTAGGCCTACGCCCATTATCCTCTTGCCTCAGCCTTCCAGAGTGCTAGGGTGGTTCAGGTGTACTGCCCCACGCCCAGCTTCGACTCTGTCTTTCTCTCTCTGCTGTATCATCTCTAACCCGCGGCTCTGTCCTCGTGGTCGGCTGCCTCATCATCACAGGGCAGCTGCTCCACTTGCAGCGATTACTTCTGTATTCCAGGATTTAGGGTTTATTCCTGAGGAGGGCAAAGGGCATAGGTCTCTTTCCTTGAAAAGTATTCCTAGAAGCCCACTTGTCAACTTCCCCTATGTATTACTGGCCGTGTGTAGTCACTTGGCCGGCCCTGGCTGCAGTGGAGAGTTGGAAGTATGTTTTTTGTCCTACCAAGAAATAGCTGCCCCAAATGAAATGATATTTCCATTAGTAAGAAAGAAAGGGAACATAGGATATTAGGGTCATGAAAGAAACTTAGGTAGAAAAGCCTTAGAGTGAATTCTGTTGCACAGATATTCCTGAAATTGAAAATCCCGTTCTCTACTTTATCCAGTGGGTCGATCTTTATTGACATCATCTTCCATAATAAATATGATCATATCAACTGGATTTTCCCTTCACTTTCACCAGCCTGGAGGAGAACCACCTCTGCAGTGAAGGCGTCTGTTCTCTCGCAGAAGGACTGAAGAGAAATTCAAGTTTGAAAGTGCTGAAGTAAGGCACCTGTAAGCAGAAGGCCAGTGATAATGGGATGGGGTTTCTGATCTGAGATCAGGGCAGCTTCCCAGCCCTGGGCATTCACATGCAGTGAATGACAACAGCTTGTATTGGTCTGGGTGGATGTAGATTCTGGTGTAGGGTGTGTACCTGGGAGGTGGCCCCAGGAAGCTTGGGGTGGGGGAGTAGTCAAGGGAGGTGGGGGAAGGATGCATCCAATTGCGGATGGTTATTACCTCAGTTGTCACTGCTGGGGTGGTCATGGAGCCAGAGGAGAACACACCTGGTCACCCATCCAACCAATGGATGAGGAAGTGGGGACATTTGTCCACCAAGTACCTGTCATGTATTCATTCATTCATCAATGCACACATTTACTCATCTGTGCATTCATGCAAGAAGTGTTTCTGGTGCCCTCACTCTGTGCCAGGCACTTTTGGGGGCACTGGGGGTGGCAAGCTATAAAGGACAGAGCAGGCCCCCACCCACCCAGCTCTTAAATTCTGACTGGGGAGACAGATCACGAACCAGAAAACAAAGAAGGTCATTCCTGGCTCAAGAGGAGACATAATGTAGAGGCGGTGGGGCTGCTGCTGGCTCAGCAAGGCCTCCACGAGAGGGGGCATTTGGGTTGGAACCTAATGGACAAGAAGAGCCTGCCGTGCTGAAGTCTCAGGCCAGCACATCCTGGGTGAGTTGATGGAACAGCAAGGGCAAGGGCCTGGGCAGATACAGGCGCAGTGATTTGAGAACAGAAAGAGCCTGGCCGTTGGAATGTGGCAGGGATTCAGAGCCCCAGGAATGACTTGGGGTTCTATTCTAAGGGCAGTGGGAGACCTTCTGCGGGTTCTTATCAGGGTAGCCATGCGCTCTGACTTACAATGCAGTCATTCTTGGTGGATGATCATTCTTGTCTCTTTGTGCGGACAGAATTGAAAAAGGGAAAGGGGAAGGGGGCAGGGAAACCAGGCAGGAGCCTCTGTAGTTTCCCAGGTGGGAGAAGAGGAAGCTTGTGGCCCTGTGGGTAGAGGAGCTGGACAGCCAGACAACAGCAGGACGGTGCGCTGAGTCTATGGTTGTGGACTCTGGCCGGGGATCTGTGCAACAGCAGAGGGCAGTAGATGTGACAGGAACCCATCTTGTGGCCATCACGGGCTGTGTCTGTGCTCTCTGAGGGTGACACCAGAGGTCTCACTTCAGGGAGCCCCAGGGCACCATGGATGGCTGCTTTTGCTAGAGGAAGGTGGCATCTGCCCTGGCAAAATGTGGCCTGAGGAACACACTTGCCTCCAGAGACAGGCAGACAGCTGCCTCTGAACGCCTGTCAGCCCTGCTGCCAGGCACCATCCGCTCTGACAACATGTGTTTGTGCTGCTTTGCAGGGGGTAGGGAGATGCCAATGTTTGGGGAAAATACTTCCACATGGCACTTGGGTGCGAATGGGCTGGAGGCCTGGGAAAAGCCAGGATTTGTGTGAACTGGATGCCAGCCTCGTACATAGGGGCACCTTCGGCAATAGCTGGTCAGTTCCTAGCCAGGAGTGGGTGTAGCAAGCTTGTCCTCCCTCACTACCACAGACCTACCCACTCGACCCCAGCAGATGCCAGGTAGTGCTGTGGGTGGGGGTTGTCCCATGCTATTCAGCATCCTGAACAATATCATCACCCACTGTTTCCCTGTAAAAACCAAACTGCTGATATATTGTTAAAGAGAGAAAGAGAAATGCCCACCTCTTTTTCTAGATTTTGTGTCTGCCAAGTGTTAGTTAGAGCCCAGGCCCTGCAGCCAGACAGCCTGGGTTCAGAACCCAGCACCCCTGCTGCACCTGTTTCTCCCTGCATTCGTGGCTCAGTTTCTTGAGTGTCATGGAGGTGACTGGTGCTTCCTCACGGGGTTGGGATATTCACTGACAGTATAGGTATCAAGATGGTATAGCAAAGGCCTGGGGAATATTGGCCACTGTTCTCTGCACCATCTGAGGGTCAGAGTGACAAAGTGCCACCACCATGGAGGGAGGGAAGGCAGGAAGTGGGCATCCCTGAAAGGCAAAGCTGTAAGCAAAAGGGCAGTTCAGGAAATCCAGGCTCTTCCCCTGCCTTCCCTGGCTGTAGCCCGCTTCCCCTTCTATCACCAGCCTCCTGGGGTCTCAGACCTGTGGCCCTGTGCACCCGGAACCCCCCACCTATGAAAAGACTACTGTTCACTGGTTGTTTCCTGGCAGTTAGCTACTGTGCTGAGCACTTTAGTGGTGCCAGTCTTTGCTCAATTCTTATGTGCCAGGAGCGGAGGAGGGCTCTTTCGGGCCTCACTTTACAAGTGAGGCTATTGAGATAAATTTGCTTAAGATCAAAAAGGAAGCGCTGTAGGTTGGATTTGAATGCTGGCGCTGAAGTATGGGTACTTAACCAAGGGCTGCTTGAGATGTATTCATTGAGCCTCAGACAAGAGAGATCCATCTCCGGGGGAGGCAGGCACCATTTGGGCTACTGTAACTGGACATGCTGTGGGTGGGGGAATCCAGCATCTCTGAAGCTCCCGTTGCATCCTCTTCTCTAGGCTCTCTAACAACAGCATCACCTTTCGGGGTGCAGAAGCCCTCCTGCAGGCCCTCGAAAGCAACAACACCATCCTGGAAGTTTGGTAAGGTCCCTGGGAAAGCCCATATGCTTCTGAGCCTGTTTCCTATCTGTAAGATGGGTCAAGGGGAGAAAGGAACAGCAGTATTTTTAAACCCCTTTCTGACTCTGACATTTAGTGTCATTCTGCTTGTAATAGATCCAGATCTCTGTCTAGGAAAGAAGTCTTCACATTTCTAAGCAGGGACCAGTGCTTTCATTTTAAAATCAGAAGTATTTACTCTGAAAGCGCTGAACTCAGCTGCTGCTCTGCTGGGCAGTAAATCCACCTGCACAGGCTGTGGATGTTGAATGCGACCCTCTGCAGTTCTGGACCCTGGAGGTGACACTGCTAGGGACTGTACCGTGGTTCATTCATGTCTATATCACTAAAAGCCTCATACCTTTATGCATTTGCAAAAAGAAAAACAGCTTCAAAGGTTAGCTGAGGGCAGTGGCACATGCCTATAATCCCAGCAGTCGGGGAGTCTAAGGCAGGCAGTTCATAGCAAATTTGAGGCCAGCCTGGGCTGTATAGTGCCACTGCTTATTATGGCCAGTGTGAACTACACAGTGAGACCCTGTCTCAGAGAAAAAAAATATAAAGATTGATCTTCCTTGTTGCCAAGACTCTTATCTTTCACCCAGGTAACAAGTAGAGTTTGCCTGGTCTAATCCATCATCAGCAAATGTTACTGTATATGTTTCAGGCACTGAGCTAGAGACCAATATCTAAAAACTAAAAGAATTCCCATAACAATTTATAGTCTAGGATTTTCTGAAAAAGCCAGCAACCCCAGAGCCCTGTGTGCAAGGCCAGTCATTAGGCAGAAGAGGGAAAGAGTGCCTCTCCTAAGGTGGACAGGCCTGTTCCCACTGGCAGCAAAACCACCTGGCCTGTGGACTTAGCACTAGTACTCTGGCTCCTCTCCTGTATTTTACCTGCCTATCCTCGGTGGCTTGTGGCCCCTGCTTTAAATATGCAGACCTTGACCCTCTCTCAAAGAAGTACATCAGAATAGCAGGAAGTGTCAATCTTAAATGGTGAAGCAAGAATTTCTAAAATCTGCCCTGGGCTAAAGAGGTTTTGCTTTCTGTATGATTGTGTAACCTCATAGCCTCCAAAGCCATCAGGTCCTGGATACCAGGGTGTTTTTTTTAAACCATTGCACAGCCCTAAGAAATGTCACATTTTGTATACAGGGAGTAAGCGGGCAACAGGTATTTTAAGGACTCTGATGGCCCTTGTTGCCTGCCCACGGGGCTGGGGAGGGCGTCAGCACTTGATCTTTGCATTCTTGACAGATCAGGTTGTTGCCTGAAAAAGAGTGGCCGGCCTTGGGGAGCCTGTGGCCAGCTGGGGGCCCAGTGCTGCAGACTCTTTCTGCAGAGTCATGGAGCCTTGCTCACCACACAGAATGATTCATGAGCTGCCCTGGGTGACAGAGGGTAAAATGGAACCAAGCCCAGAGAGTCAGCCCCTCCCTGGCAGGGGTTTGAAGGATGTAGCTTCCCTTTGACAGCCCTGCTCTAATTTTGTCCCTCCTCAAGCCTCTCTTCTCTTCATCCCTCCAGGCTCCGAGGTAACACTTTCTCCCCAGAGGAAATCGAGAAGCTCAGCCACAGGGACACCAGACTCTTGCTCTGATGTTTCCAGGTCAATGTTCATCTGGTTGTTTGTGAGCAAGCCTGGGTTTGGACCCTGGAAGCTGGATTATGTCTGGCACAGCCATGTCCTATGCAGGGCTGAATTCATTTGCGGAGCAGCACAAGTCACCTTACTCCTGCAGAGAAGTGCCTCAGTGTCCCAAGAACAATTTTCCTAACCAACTTCGGCCATCAAGCTCTTCCAGAGACCCCACCCATGAGATGCAGATGAGGGGCAGTCTCTCCTCCACAGCATGGGGCAGTTGCCACCTGACCCTCTGGGTTTCTGTGTTGGTGTAGAGGTCTGGATCCATGTGAAAGACGACCTCCTTATGAAGAGGAGGAGAATTCAGGAAGCAGCTATCAGCCCCTTCTCCATTTCTAGGTCACCTACCCAGGCCATTCCTGCTCTGGTTCCTCCATTCATCCTGCATGAGATCCAATAGTACCCCAGCTCTGGCAGGTGTGCTGGGAAGGGCTATGCCTCACCCTGTTCTCCTTCCTGGTGCTTAAGACACTGTTGGAAAGAGACAAAGGATAGCCTTTTGTTCCCTAAGACACTAGATTTGCAAGAAAAATAGGACCACACTCCAGCTGGGATCATACATGGGTCTTTATTTCCAGTGAAATCAATTACTCTTCAGCCAAGCCTTTGGGAACCGCTCCAGTTCAAATGCATCTTTTTGAAATTAATCTGGGCCAGAATTTCAAATGGTCCCACTAGGCTTCTGGTTGATGTCTATGAACTGAACTCTGACAACAGACTTCTGAAATGTATCCATGAGAGACGGTTCCTTTTCATTCATGCAGAATGCTTTAGGATATATAGTTAGGGGTTGGAAGTTTACAGGGCCCCAAACCAAAGCTTTTCTTCTAAGCAAATGTCAAAGACTTTATAATGTCAGATGTTGCACCTGTATTATTTTACATATTATTTTATGTGAAAACTGGTTAATATTTGTAAACTACTTTGTTTTATTCTCACAGGTTGTTATTTTTATAGAAAATTTGACCATGAGCTTTTTGCTATAAATAATCATAGAGGAGAAAACTATTGAGTTACCAAAGCTATTTTCATTATAAGCAAACATTTTCAAGTATTCCTAAAACTTGTCAAATTTTAAAGAACATTGTTGTACCTGAAGGGCAGAAAATGATGTTTTCAACCAAGTAATTTATTGCTTAAGGCAAAAGCAATTCTTAGAAATAGGCTGGTAATCAAAACGGATTTAGCTTCAGCTTGGAAGCGTGAGTTTTTAAATTGTGCAGGAGCCTTGTGGTGCCTCGATTGAAAACCTGAAGCAAATGTTAAAAGGCTCTTGGACCTCCCTTGATTTTCTCCAGGTTGCCCCAGAAATCTTTAACAGGAGAAGATAGAGAAGATTTGTGTGTGATTCTCCTCCACCACCAGCTGCTCCCCACAAAGGCCTTGCTGAAATAATTCTTAGCTGCATTTAATGAGCCATGGCCCAGGTGGCCACTGGCCATGGTAGAGCCTGCTCTACTGAAAAGTTTTGTTGTTTGGCTTACTCAGTGTGTGACATCTACGTGGGCTGCTGTGTGGGAGATGTCCACTGGGTCTCTGTTGTCCTGCTCTGCCTAGACCCTTGTTCCTGGTGGGTAAGGGGAGGGGTAAGTGGAGATGGGTCTGCCTTCTCTGAAGAGTACACAGCAGCCCACTTGTGTGGCACTGTGTTAGGTTGTAAATGCACCTTCTTTAGGTTCATGCAGCAATGATTTATTAACCAGTAATGTTAGACAGCCAGTAGATAAACAAGCAGATATGTTCCTTGTCCCTATAGCTCTTAGGTGAGGGTAGAGGGAAAGACGGGCAGAAGACAAGTACACTGGAACCTATACAAAAAGATCCATTGAGTAAGTAGTAGGAAAGAAATTGTTGTAGTCTGATCTTGAATGTCCCTGAAAGGCCCATGTGTTGAAGGCCTACCATCAGCCTGTGGTACTATCAGGAGGTGATGGGAACTTTAGGAGGGGCCTATTGGAAGGAAGCAAGTTCAGTCATTGGGGTGCACCTTGGACAGAGATGCTGGGACTCTGAACCCCCTCTCTCCCCATGTTTGCTTCCTGGCTATCATGAGGTGAGCAGCCTCCTCTGCCATATGCTGCCACCATGATGGACTATGTCACCACAGGCCAAAGCAACAGGCCCAAGTGACCATGGAATGAAACCTCTGAAACACTGAGCCGAATTAATCTTTCTCCATTTTGAGTTGTCTGTTTCAGGTATTTTGTAACAGCAATAGAATGCTGACTTAGTAGACGTAAACAAATGTGCACAATTGAGGGCACTGTCTCCAGACTACTGAGGAGTTGATCTGAGACAGGTTCTCTGAGGGGGTGCCCGGGAGGCTGTACCCCCAAGGATAGGAAGGGGTGGAGCATTCCCTGAGTGAGTAAGGACAGCATTACAGTCACAGAGTCGGCTATATAGGACTCTGTCATGGGAAAGAGCTTGGTATGTGTGGCAGGTTGAATTATGGCCCCCAAAGCTATGCAGGCCCTAATCTCAGGGGCCTGTGAAGGCTGCCTTACATGGCAGGATTTTGCAGATGTGATTAATTCAAGGACATCGAGATGGGAGATGGTCCCAGAATACCTTGTAGGTCCTCAATACAATCACAAGGTTCTTTATAAAAGGAAGGCAAGGGGACATTTGACACAGGAGAAGAAGGATTGTGACCACTGAAGCAGGAGGCCATGCCACTAGCTTCAGAGTAGGGGTAGAGGCCAAGAGCCAAGGAGCACAGCTCTGGAAACTGGAAAAGGCAGGGAACAGTCTCCCCTGGAGCCTCTGAGGGAGCATTGTCCTGCTGGCTTTGGGTGCAGTCCCCTTGGGACAATTATTTGTGTCCCTTTTGTGGTAGTTTGTTATAGCAACCATAGGAAACTACGGTGGCATGTGTGCAGCAAGTGAAGCAGAGTTGTGACTAGATGGTTAGTGGAGGTAGCAGAGCCAGTTCTTCAGGGGCTCAGAAGGCCATGTCAAGAATGTGGTCTTGATCTGAGAAGACTGGCAAGCCATCAGAGGGTTCAGCAGGGAATATGTGGTCTGCTTTACATTTACTCAAGATCTTACTTCTGGGTGGAGTTGGGACTAGAGTGCAGGTGGGGCTAAGAAGAGCAAGTGGGGAGGCTTCCCAGGTCCTGTGGCAGGTGAGGGACAGAGGACCAGGCTTAGGTCCTGGCTGGAGGTGGAGAGAGAAGGACAGATTCCACAGACATTTTGGATGTGGATTCCCAGGAACTTACAGATGGATCGGATAAAGGCGAAAGGGAAGAATCAAGGATGCCTCCTGGATTTTTGACTTGAGTATCTGGGGGCTGGAGCCACAGAATAGGAGACAAGTGTGGAAGGGACAAGGTCTTCTTTTTTGGATTGTCAAATTTGAGACACCTAAGTGGGGATGTCAAGTTATGATGGCATTACTGTGGGTGATGGTTCTAGATGGTTCCATTGGGTGGGTTCCTAGATTCTTGTGGGGGATGAGCAAAGAATTAGACATGGCATGCAATATGGTGAAGGAAGAAGCAGCAAAGTTTTAATCAGGTGATAGGACACTCAGAGTGAGCGGGCCAAGCTAGCAGAAAGGAAAATGGCACCAGAGCTTGAGGGCATTGGGTTTAAGAATTTAAAATGTTGGCCTGGGTCTAAGGTTCCTCCTGTTGGGTCCTTCAGAGCATGGCTGACCACATGATTGGCGGTGCTGAGTCATGTTAGCTCTATCTATCACACACGTCCTTTCCCATAATTCACTCTGCTATAAATGGAGGTATGAGATAGAGTTCATATGCATGACCTTCATTGAGCTCCAAGTGAAGAGAGGTTACTGTAGATCATGCAGGAAGATCTGGTAAGCAAGGGCCCTAGTTTGAGGTATCAGAATATTATAGGGCAGGCTCACGGGTCTTTGTTTTTCTTATACCTGCCTCTGAGTAGTAAGCCTAAGGACAAAGTTTTGGGGGAGGGTTGGCCCTGGGACACTGCTCAGTTCAGGTAGGTGGAGAGGATTGGCCCTGTAGCACCAATTGTACCATTTGTATTAGTGTGAGCCTGGAGTTCACATAGATCCTTGCTAGAGATAATGACACAGGCATTCTCAGCATCAAAATAGGCATGGGAACCTTGGGCCTGGGTGATATAACCCAGCGAGAGATTATGGAGAAAGAAGGCGTGAGGGGAACCCTGACAGCTTGCTATGTGATTACAGTAGAATTCAGAATGGATGTTTCATGACTTTCAGAAGTCCAGCAGGACACCAGCAAAAGCATTCTGAGCCTATGCATGTAACCAGAGGACCAGGAGTCTAACTCTCAAGAGTCTCTTGGTAGGGAGGTCCTGAAAGGTATGTGCTCCTGGGCAGTGGCTTATCCAGGAGTGGATTGCAGATTTGTGGCCTGGTTTACATTTGTGGCTAAGAGTACATACTCTTTATGTACAGAATAGCAAAGTGTTAGAGCAGGAGAAGTTTCAAAATAACCTCAGACTTTAATTATATTCACCATCATCCAGGAAGAAAACACCCTGATGTCAGTCCAAGTGTTTTCCACTCCTCCCATTTTCTCTGTAGTCCTGAAACAGGACCCTGAAATGAATATATCCCACAGAAATGTGAGCAGTGCAGTCCTATCTCAAGTGGGCTGAGGAGAGACCAGAGCCTCACCGCACTATTGTACCAATATGTCTCTAAGCCCTGCTCTCCCCTGAAGTGACTGGCCCAGCCAGTGAGTGAAGCACACAGCAATCCTTGAAACATCCTGGAAATCCCTGCGCTTGAGGGAATCCATAGCCTAAGGCCGTGGAAGCAGAGACAGTTGAACAGCAAGGTCCTGTAGCACACTGGGGCCCAGGAGAGCAACTTCTCCTTGAAGAGTAACATTCACAGGAGACTGGCTGTGCAGAGGTGAAATCCCAGCTTTTTGACTCTGCTTTTCCAAGATACTCCCTCTTTTTATTCTCTTCAATTTAGTGCCAACCTAGCACCACTTCATGAACAGTCTACACCAGTCCAGTTCTCATCACTCACCCTTCTCACCTGCTCAGCTCCCACCTTCCGGAAATGGGGCTCCTTTAGGCGCCGTCCTTGCCTGGGTTTGCTTTGTCTCTTAACTGATCTCCTTGCCCTGGACTTGGGGAGTGAGCCTGTTGAAACACAAGTCAGATAAACTACTGCTCTGGTCTAAACCCTTTAGGGCATCCTGTTTGGTGCAAAGAAAAAGCCTAGGTCTTGTGCTACCTTGGACCATTTTGTGTCTTCTCTGGTGTCACTTTTGCAAATGACACCTACATTCTCTGTGCTCCAGCCACATCGGCTGCTTTGCTGCTCCTTGAGAGTCCCAAGCACTTTGCTGCTCCTGGACCTCTTCACATGCTTTGCATCTTTTATGGGTGGCCCTTCCTCTAGCCAGTGCTGTGGCTTGCTTCTTCCTTTCCTTCAGGTCTTTGATCAAATGGAGTCGCTCAACTCCTTCCTGAACAATTTATCCACACCCAGGCACTATTTCCTCCCCTAATCTGCTTAATAGTGTCTTCTTGGTGTGCACAATCTGATCTTCATTTCTTTCTTCCTTTCTGCTGTAGTTTGGGTCTGGAGTACCCTTCAAGCTCAAAATATTTAATCTTGGTTGCTGGCCCAGGCTGCTATTAGGAGGTGCTGGAACCTTTAGATGGTGAAAGAAGTTAGGTCATTAGGAATGTGCCTTGAAGAAGATAGAGGGACTGCCTCCCCGGCTGTCATTAGATAAGCACCTTCCTCCACCCTGTGCCCCCACTGTGATGTACTGTGCTACTACAGGCCAGAACGATGGGGCCATGTGACCATGGACTGTGACCTCTGCAACCTTGAGCCAAAAGAGACCCTTCTTTCTTAGAAGTTGATTTTCCCAGGCATTCTGTGTGACTGGAAGCTAACTCACTCACCCTAGAACACTGGCTCAGTCACTGCAGTGCCCTTGGAGTCTGAAAGGATACTTGGCACATAATCAGTGCTCGGTAAACTCTTATGAATTAAGTGAGACCCCGCTCTTCCTAAAGGGAGAAGAAAATTGAAGTTGAGGCAGGTGAGAAGAATGGATCACCTTTGCTCTAACACTTCGTATCTCTTTCTCAGAGGAAAAAATTTTGCTGGCCATGGGACTGTTCCTAGTGCATTAGCTGCCTCAGATGAGATTCCAAATGTAGCACGAAGGTCTTGATGAGCATTAAGGACGTGTTCTTGCTGTGTTTTTAAAATCACACAAAGAAATTGTCACTGATAACAGCACATAGTTGAAACAGTAGAGCATGGGTTTATAGTTCAGCAGGATTAGTTTAAAGATGATTAAAGTAATCCCTTTTTATCGTACCAAAAAGCTTTTAGGTGACCAGAGTGAAAGCCCTGACACAGATGTTCAGTTGCATCGAGGGTATCCCTCCCTGAGAAATAAGCACACCATTGAGCTGGGGGACTACCAGCTCCTCATCTGTTGATCAGGACAGAAAAAGCATTGGTACCCTATCCCTGCATGCAGGGATGCCTGGCCCAGGTAGCCCCTTGGCACAGAGCTGTTCTGAATGCCTAGCTTTATATGAATGATAGGAAAGTGCCTGGAACCATGGGAGGCTGGGTGAAGACTGGGGAGTTGCCCTTCACTGAGAGGAGGAAGGCAGAGGGGTCATCATGGGCGTGGGGAACATCAGACCCTCACTTTGGGCTGTGTCCATCGGAAATGTTGAGCAGGCAGTAAAGTGTGAAATAAGCAGAATTTGGTGAGGCTGTAAGGAGGAGATAGCCTATGGTAGCTACTGGGAAGGAGGATGGGATGGGACTTAATCCAGAGCCGAGTCCATGGATACCGAGGTTTCCTTGAGTCTTGACTTGGTTATAGTCACAGGCTTTTGCTGGGCTCCTGGGAATGTGGCTTCACCCCATTCCATTCCATTTTGTTGCTTTCTTGTTGGGATTCTGTGCAAGGTGGGAAGGGGGGCAAACAGTTTGAATCACATTCATTACCTTGCTAAAAATCCTTCAAAAAGTTCCACTGGTCTTAGGGTGAAGGCCAGCCTGGCCCTGGCTCCCAGCACCCTGCTACATCCCACTGTGGCCGGCCTTTTTCAGATTCTTCAACCTTCACGCACTTCCTGCCCCCTTTGTCTGGAGAGCTCTCCCTCATCCCTGACTGCCACCATCTTTCCTGTCTCTTCTTAAAGGCAGCTTCCTTACCAGGCCTTCTCTAAATTTCCTTCCTCCCATTAGGCAAGCTCAGAGATATTCTTCTGAGCTCACCTTGCCTGTAATTAGGAAAACAATTGTGTAATTAGTTGTTTAAAATTGACCTATCTTGCCAGGGGCATGGGTGGCATCTCCTTTGTCCACTGCCTGGTTTCTTGGTAGCTGCTCAGTAACTCAACCACCAGTTGCCAGACTGAGCCCAGGGTCTGGCTGGGTAAGACAGGCTGACAGGATGTGGAGAGGCAGAGGAGATCAATGGGGGCTGGAGGCATCTGGAAACCCCCCGGAAGAGGTGGGGCTTTGGCTGGGCTCTACTTGAAGGGAGGATTTGGAAGGAAGAGAGGATGCGTGTTTCAGTTGGAGCATTCATTTAAAGAGGTGGGAAGAGTCCTAGTTTGGAATCAGGAGAATCTGGGTCTTAGCCCTTTCCCTGGACCTTTAATCTCCCTTCTGTAAAATGAGAGGCTGGGTGATGAAGCCCTTGAAATAATAAATAGTACTATGACACTGTCCTCCTGCCTCACACCTGGCAGGCCTCTTTTGCTTCTGAGCCTGGAACAGCTTTGGAACTGTCACCAACACAGTTTTAGGTAGCCATCACCAACTCCTATGAGGCGGTAATTGAGACAAGCCTGTTTGTCTGGTTTGGCTTCCGTACCCATCTCTTGGAGGAAGACCCTGATTCAGTGACGCTGTGACCAGGTGCTGAGCAAGGCGGGAAAAGCAAATGCTTTCAGGGGCCAAGAAGAAAGAGAGGCTCAAGGGCATGGAACAAGGAAAGGTGAGGAGTGTGGCAAGCTGGAGAAAGTGAGGGTGCGCACTGAGTTTAAAGTACTCAGAAATCTCTTCCTCACCCCTTCTTCTTCTCCTCCTGATCCATAATATATGGGCGGAGCAGCAGCATTCTTCAGGCTGATGTTTTCTCCTTGACAGCCAGAGTGTGATCTCAGAGTCTTAGCTCCTCAGTGAATCTAGTTTTGGATGGGAATGGCTTTCCCTGAGGGCACACTGCGAGCAAGACCTGGTGATTCTCATCATATTGTTTCCTTCCGGAGGATGTTCAGGAAGCCCGAGAAACAGGTTCAAGATGGACTAAGGAAAGACAAGAGTCAACTGAAGCTAAGGCTTTCAAAAGATGTGCATTTAATTTTGTGATTGTGGCAAGGGAGAAGCGCGGCCTCTTTAGGGCTACTCTCAGTAATCACTCATGTGATTACTTTTAAGTACTCATTGGTTTAAATTCCCCGTATCTTCAGAAGCATGTCACTTTCCACCGGCGAAATGTGATTGTCATTAAACACACATCCCCCCTCTTCCTCAGTATTAATCACAGTCCCCCATAATTAGTACTTAAAACGTCCAAGGAGAGGGAATTAATTAATGAGAGTATCCAGTGCAGGAAGGCATGCTTCAAAGCTCTGGGACTGATTATAAAAAGCATTTCTTTAAATATTTTGAGTGCTTTTGGGAATTAGAAGCCTCCTCTTCTAATTGAAAGCTCCTTAACTACACCCCATGTCCTGGCTGGTGGCCAGGGTTGCAGGGCTGAGTTAGGTAGCACGTGGAAGCACTTTCTCACTATCTTTAGAAAACCCCTTTCAGACCGGGATAGGCTGCAACAGAGGTTTAGAAACAGCAGGGTTCCTAGGCCGCTTCCCACGGGAAGAGCTTTAACCTCTACTGAGTGGCAGGAGCTTGAATGAGGCATTGCACAACCATCCTGTAAGAGATGTGGTACTATTACAAGATCTCCACTTTACAGATGTGAAAACTGAGGCGCAGCGTGGAAATGACTTCTCCATCGCAAGCGGCAACTAATTAGGAGAGCAACAGATTCCTTCTTAGGTGTGATTCTTAAGCTTTGCTCTTTCTTAAAATGCTAGAAAACTATTCCCAGCACTCATCTGGACTTCTTCCCACCTCAGTTTTGACAGCTAAGACAAGAGCCAGGACGCGCGCATAGGAGGCGGAGCTAGCAGAGCGCAGCGACCCGCCCCGGCTCCAGTAATAGCCAATGGTGACGCGACTACTCAGGCTTTGGTCCAATCAGCCAGGGTTCTCCGCCCCCATTTGGTTCTTTCCCGCCCCTCCCCTCCCCTCTGCTTTTTCCCTTAGGCTCCACCGAGCTTGACGGAGCGGAAAGTCCCTTTAGTCGGCACCGCGCCGTCAGCTATTGGAGGAAGGTCATGGAGAGACCCAATCAGAGTGCGCGCAGGAATATAGCTCTGGCTGCGATTGGTTACTGCGGCGGTAGGCTCTTCCGTCTCCGTTCCCACCCTCTCCCTGGCGGCTCGAAGGCGGGGCAGGTGGGGGCGGGCCCAGGTAGCATGTTCGGCTGCGCGGGGGCTCGCGCGTCCGAGGTAAATACTAGGGCAGGGGGTGTGGGGTGCCGGGCCGGCCCGGGACGGACGCGGGAGGGGGGGGGGCAGCCCTGGCAGCGACGGCCCACCGCCTGTGGTGGGTGAGTGATCCGGGGCCGAGCGGCAGGCGGCTAGACCCCTTGGGCGCCCCTTACGGCCCCAGGGCGCCTGGAGCCGTCGCGGAGACCGGCGGGCCTGGGCGCCGGCTCGTTAGTTGCCCCGAGCCGCCCGATCCAGCTGGGGTCGCGGGGTGCTGCGCCCGTGACGTCAGCTCGGCTTCTCCATCTGCGAGCTTTCCCGCGAGGGCTCCAGAGTCCGTGGGAGCGTGGTCGCTGCCGCCGGGACCCCAGGAGAGAGAGGGTTTGGTGGGAGCAGCTCAGGACTCAGTCTCCATCCTTGCGGCCAGCCGTTGACAGATGGAGAAACTGAGGCACGGACTGCTGGCGGACTCCTGACGGCCCCCGTTGGCACCGAGAGCCCCAGGTCGTAGTGTCTCGTGTTGTTCCTTGCGGCGTGTGGATCGGTTAGGGTTAGGGGGACGTTTGTAGCGCCCATCCAGGAAGAGCAGGTCGGGGTTCTGGTCTCCTTAATGGCGTGTTCTGCTTTTTCTTTCACTTTCCCCGTTCCCAGCGTGAGGCAGGTTTTTACAACAACTCCGAGTTCTTTAGTTGAAAGGTGTGCCCCGCTCAGTCATTCTTTTTTCCTTTCTGTTTTTCTTTTTTATTCTCTATTCACGATCCCTGGGGAAATCGAAACCTTGGAGGGAGATCATGTTCTTGAATCTGATGCTCGCCGGATCAGCTACCCGGTGATTCCTGTACTTGGCAGCTTTTCTATTGCTCTCCTTGGCATTTGCATGTTGTAGGATGGTTGTCATCATCCAGTCACCAAACCTGTGGCCTTGTAGCCTCCAAATACTCCTCATCCCTTCCCCTCCCCAGTTTTCCCTGGAAAGTTGTATCCTACGCTAAGCCAAAGAGCGTTCATACCTTTCTTTTGAATTGGAGCTAATTAGGGATCGGAATTAGATTGCTCATTTTGTCATCTTAGGCTCCCAGAGAAAAACCCAGGCCTCAAGAGGGTGTTGATTCAAGTGTTGGTTTTCAGCACACCCGCGCCCCCATGCCCCAAGTAGGTTGAATGGCCCTAAGAATTTAGCCTGCCATTCCCCACTGGGTGGTGGGTGGATTTGAAGTAGAACAGTATTAAGGGAAAATGATTTGCTGGAAATGTTTGCCGAAGTTCATGTACCCTGAATGTTGATAATACCTAGAACATTCTCAGCTGTTCTGCTGCAAAATTTTAATGTATTCTTGTGAAGAAATCTTGTTTTGGGTGGTAACATTTTTGAGGTGCTTGTAAGGCCAGGCCACCTGTTATATAAAACAACCGACTTTGAGCAGCAATGATTTCTGTGGTCTGGCATGCCAAAGCTGTGGTTCCGTTTGATTTAAGGAAGTCTTCAATAAAGAAACGAAGAGTAAGAATCCTGTTCATCAAATTATTTTAGTTTGTTCCTGATTTTCACACAGTGATCTTAAATTTGTCAGGGGTTTTTACATTGTTCATGCAGAATTTGTAAGTGTCATGCAAGGTGTGAGTTCTAGGACTCTAGTTTCAAATGAGTCTGAAAACAATTTGATTTCATAATTGTTAAATTTTCCTTGATCAACAGTGTAGTAGTGTGAACATTGGTCATTTATCCAGAGACTAGTGATGCTTTAGGCAAAAGTCATTAAATACTTCCAACTACCGAGCTTTCTTTTTTAACCTGGAGGAAACTTTTGGCAGTTAGGATGATGAAATGACATTTTGATATTTATTATCATTGAGTTCACTAAGTTTCTGGTTTGGGCCCTGGAAGCACAATGAAGTGGGAAGTGGGGAACTCACAGTTTGGGAGTGGAATGGCTGCGTTTAACTCTGGTGAGAGAGCCGTATGCTTTGTCCTGCTGACATGAACATGCAGCTTCAAGAGCACTTTTTAAAAATACAAAGCTTATAAATTCCACCCATTTTAGGGATTGTGTACTTGTGAGAAATATTAAAACTGAGCCAGTCTGTTTTCTGGTTCTGGGATCTTTATATTTTTGTTTGGCTGTATCAGAATATAACAACTTGTTCTCTTACTGAGATGTGTTCTTTCTTAAAATGGTGATCATTGTAGCTCTTTAGAAGCATTTGGAAAAAGGCTCATGTGTCTTCTTTCTTGGGTGTTTGTGATGACCTTCCCACCTCTTTGCCATTTATAATTTGGGGCAATATTTTAGTATGGTAATTTTTATTTTGATTTAGGTAGCTTCCTGTGGTTTTTAGAACAAGCAGAATATCTCAGGAGATGCCAGGAGTTCTTGAATTACATCTGTGTGTGAGGTTCTTATGAATGGTATCACCTGATAACTTGAGCATCAAAATGACGTTGTGTCTTGCTAGATAAGTTACCTGTTGTCCATTTTATGTAGCTAATGATCATTTGGACTACGTGTAACTTGGTAATTCTCATCTTTACTATTTTTTATGTAAGACTTACTGCAGTCATTTTTCCATTTCATTCATAGGAAATTGATCAATTTGTGCTCTTTCATCTTGTCTTGGTTTAATAGTTTTATTGTAATGCAGTTAAATCCCCTTTTAATCTGAATCCAGAGCATCAGTAAGCTCAGATAACCAGAAACGATTTCAGATCCATGTGACACTGAGTTGTTCCTCAAAAGAAAACCCTTTTATTCAGCACACTTTTGAAGCTTAAATATTTCAACTCTTTGGTATCTTCATTCAGTACTTAACAGTAATTATCAAGATATTCATGATCACTCACTTATCCAGCCTGAAATAAGATAGTATTTAGACGAGTCATTTGTGGTATATTCACCCTCAAAGTGACTCCACTTGCAAAGAAAAGAGAATACAAAGTAATAAGAGAATATAAGTGAAAATTTCCCCCTTTACACTGACCCCCTCCCCCACCACGCTATCCTGATTTTGAACTTGACTGTACTTCTTGTTCCTTGGATTGTCCTACTGCTCTTGTGATCTTTGCTTACAGGGAAAGGCTGGGTGAAATGGGATGATTTGTTGGAGGCGGTGATCTGATCTTAAAGCTTTTGTGTTTTTCAGTGTCTAACACTGAACCACGTGCATTGAAATACTAAACCAATAAACCAGTCTTCCTAATTGGTAAGAACCCATTTACAATGGGTTTTACATCTTTTTCCTTTATAGTTGGCCATTTTCACTGCTGGTCACCCTGACTTTAACTGTTGTGTATAGCCCTCTGAAAGAATACTGTTACCAGGTATGGTGGTGCACTTCTGTATCACAGCACTTGGGAGGCTGGGGTGGGAGGATTGCCATGAGTTCAAAGCCAGCCTGCACTACAGAGTGAGACCTTTTCTCTCTCTCTCTCTCTTACACACACACACACACACACACACACACACAATAATAATGTTGACATTATATTTGTTCATTATATTCAGTGGGAAGAAATATGTGTTAGCATATTTCTGTTGTAATACTGACATTTGAGAATATTAATCATTAAATTTATCTTCCTATATATCTCTAGACGAGGGCCATAATGTTACCCATTCAACTTTCTCTGTGAGATGCAAAAAAGATAATTAATTTTTAATATGGTAGTTTCAAACCTATTCTTAATGTGTTCTTTCTAAAAGAGGAAAGGCTACATGCTTTTTATTTTTGGACAATGCTTTTTAAATATTTTATAACTTTTGCTTTGGCTCTTCTAGTTGTCTAATGTGAGCCATCCTATTGACTCTAGGCTCATTCCTGCTTGTTCTGTTGGAACATAGCAAAAAGTTACCACACTCTGTGCAGTGTTTGGTTGCAACACAGTACTCGACAACTACTAATTACTGCTGTCCACCTTTTTGCAGGCCAGCTAGTTATATCAGTTTTCACTCTGGATTACTGTCCTTCAGTAAGCTGCAAAAAGCAATTTTGTAATCAAATTCATTTAAAATGTGGTATCCTGATGCATTACATATAATAATTTAATTTTGTCTTGATAATATTTTATTCCACTTAATGGTTTTTACTTTAAATTGTGAGGTGAACTGTTATGCTAGAGAATCAATGAGTAGGAATTATTAGCATATAAATAATTACTAAGATTCAGAGAAGATTCTGATTTTAATTTGAAGGTAACTATGTTTAGAAGTTTACAGAAAGAATTTCTTTTGAAAATAGAATTGCTTCATCCTTTCAAAAATTTTTGATGTAGTACTTTTCAAAAAGCACGAAGGCTGTTCTTGGTCACTGTTTTAGATGTTAATTTTTGACTAAGCCTTCTGGAAGCCAACAAAATAATCTCTGCTCAATGGCCTATGTTTTTTAGTCTTAAAGACTCTTCCAGAATTATGTATTCCTCTCTTTTTTGATTTTTTTTTTTTTGTAAACAGACACATCTCATCATCCAGCTTCTCAAACCTGTTCAGAAGCAGTGAGTGAGGCTATAAAGACAGTCGAGTGCCACAGGAAACCACAGAGCTGGCCCATTACTAGGGAGAACTGCAGGCAGAAGATGTATCAAAAGCAAGCCCCAGAGCACAGAAAGCCTTACCTAAAGCCTTTTAGCAAAGTAACAAAGAGTCTTCCACGTTCAGAGTCACACATAATGACTTATGTTCCTAATGATAACTCAGTGACCAAGAAAAAATGCTATCCTTGTTGAAAAGTGCTGGCATTTTAAAAGCATTTTAGTAAAATGAACACAGCCAGACACTTCATTTTGGTACTTGAAAGGCATAGAGCCAAATTAAGGGCTTCGTTCGTTGTTTAAGCAGCCTTTTAAGGGGTTTTGTGTATGTGGTGCCAAGAGTGGGGTGTCCACAGGTGCCTTATGTAAGTGGCAGATATAAATTGATTTCATGCCCACTGAAGTAGACAGTGCCCTCAAGTGGAATTAAAGCAAACATTTTATAATAAAAAAAGAAGACACAAGAGACTCATTTCATTTACCTATCCTTGCTTATGCCCTCACAAGTTATGACACAAGTATTTCAGCATGGTTGGTTTGAAGGGGTGCCAGACTCTCACCCTATCTTAGGTAACCTGCATATCTCACTTTGGATTGCAGAGGGTCAGACCTGTAAATATGTTATCATAATGGAGCACTTCATTATCAAATGATACTTTCTAAAGGAAATGTTACTCTGTGTATAGATTTTTCCAGCTTTTTTGATCACCAGGTTAAATGACTAAACTTAAATTTGGTTCTTCAGTTTCAGAGGTATTCTTTAAGGGTAACGTGAGTAAATATGCTAGTGATATCAGTTGTTGCTTTTAGCTGGGTTAGTGGAAATGGATACCTCCATCTCAAATAAAGATGAACTAAGTACTATATTTAGAAACCAAATAGCCACATTCTTGTGACAGAGAATACAGATGAGCTATTATTTTCAGCAAAATTATTTATTAATGAAGTTCTCAATTTGAATTAATGAAATTGTCTAGTTCTTAACTATCTATTAAAGCAGGCTTGAGAAAGGCTACCTCATTGTGAAAAATTATTATTTTTGTAGAAATTTCAAGTGAAAATTTGAAGTTGAGAAAGAAATCTTTTATGTATTCCTTTGTTGGATACTTCTGTATCACTATACTGAAATTGTATGTCTTTGTTACATAGTCTGAGTGTTGATGCTACAAAAATCTTTAATGAGATTATAATAGCTGATATTTGTCATTATGAGAAATTAAATGAAAAAATATGATGAATATGATTAGTACTTGCCTGTCTAAAAACAAAGTATATGAGATTAAGGCAATGAAATTGAGTGAGAAATAAAATGTTCCATTACTGAAATAGATAAATACATTGTGGTTACAGTTTAAGAATGTGATACAGCAGTTTCATTGATGAAAGATGTTTAACTTTTAATGTGTAAATTTTAATTTAAACTGTGTTCAGAAATGATAACCTTTTTATTTAGAAAATTTATGTGTGTTTGCTACAATGCAGCAACTTATCTATTTGTTAGGCAGAATCCATTAAAATTGCTACTTTGGCTGGACATGGTGGGGCATGCCTATAATCCCAGCATTCAGGAGGCTAAGGCAGGAGGATTGTCACAATTTTAAGGCCAGCCTGGGCTACATAGTGAGTTTAAAGTCAACCTAGACTATGCAGGGAGACCCTGTCTCCAAAAAAAAAAAAAAGCTACTTTTAAAGTTTAGAAATGTCAGAACATGTATATGAGTGCAACCTTTAAAAGTTTTGCTTGCATATGGACTTATAAATTTCAAAGCCTTGGAAACAATCATTATTATATTGTCTTTGAAGATTCTTTCCAATTGGATTTCCTTAATTAAATATTATAATTGAAGTAGATATAAGTTACATATGTCTTTTATCCCTTTTAGGTATTTTTGGAAATATTTCGTGTGTGTGTATTAGTCAACTGAAAAATTTAAAAGCCTTTAAATTTAATTTTAGGTTATGTAGAGTGAAGTCTAAAGTTTATTTTTGCTTGTTCACCAGGCATTTTGATTTGCTGTCTTTTTACAGCATGGACACCAAATTGCTTAAAACATACTTTGGGACTGTCAGTGAATTTATCTTTTGCAATTTTACGACAAACTTACTAGTGGTCCCTTTTTTGAGCTAATATTCTGAAGTTACTATCACGATGAGTTCAGGCTTATGGAGCCAAGAAAAAGTTACTTCATCCTATTGGGAAGAGCGGATTTTCTATTTGCTTCTTCAAGAATGCAGTGTTACAGACAAACAGACACAAAAGCTCCTTAAAGTACCAAAGGGGAGTATAGGACAGTATATCCAAGACCGCTCTGTGGGGCATTCGAGGATTCCTTCAGCCAAAGGCAAGAAAAATCAGATTGGATTAAAAATCCTAGAGCAACCTCATGCAGTTCTGTTTGTTGATGAAAAGGATGTTGTAGAAATAAATGAAAAATTCACAGAGTTACTGTTGGCAATAACCAACTGTGAGGAGAGGCTCAGCTTGTTTAAAAACAGAAGCAGACTAAGTAAAGGCCTCCAGGTAGATGTGGGCTGCCCTGTGAAAGTGCAGCTGCGATCTGGGGAAGAGAAATTTCCAGGAGTTGTGCGCTTCAGAGGACCCTTATTAGCAGAGAGGACGGTGTCGGGGATATTCTTTGGAGTAGAATTGCTGGTAAGTTTGATGAACCATTTTAGTGGGCTGTGTGCATGTGTGTGTATTTGTATCTGTATGTATTCGTATGCACTGTTGCATTTTTTCCTCTCTAAACACAAAATAAGTTTTTCCCATAGTCTTTAGTAATTTTTAATATTCTTGATCTTTGGGATTTACTATTCACTTACGTATGTGAGGCTGGGGCTCAAACCCAGGGTCTTGTGCATACTAGGCACATGTGCCACCCCTGAGCTCTACCTCCAGCCTCAGGATTTACTTTTTAATGTTGGATTGAGATAATGCAATCATCAGGCTTGGAAACTGTTAACCCCCTGTTATAGTAGGAACATATAAATAGATCACACAGCTATTACAGACCTAAGCGATACTAACATTGCTTGTATTAAAAAGTGAGCACTAATTATAATCACTTCAGAAATTGCTTATCACCTTGTGACATTATCTGTGGGTTTCTCATTGTTAAGTGATAACAATTTAGATATAAGATTTTTAAAAAATAAGTTGCAGCAATTTAAACTTGCTTATAGTTGTCTCTGGTAATACATGTGACATCAGCTTGGAAGGTGTTTCTACTGGAAAGAGAGCCAAGAACTCTGTGAATGTTTCCATATTTAATATGCTTTTCAAGAACTTAAATGTCAGGTACATTTTGACATTCTTATGACTAGAGTTTCATGCCTTATTTCCTTCTTGATTTAATTTTATAAGCACTAAAAAAGCTGGAGGCTTAGCTGCTAGTTACGCCATTTACTGGCTGGACTTAACCAGTCTACTTATCCTCTCTAAATCTGTGTCCCCTCCCTGAAGTGGTGATGGCAGTATACAACTTGTAATGTTATTTTGATACTGATAGAGGATTTAGCACAGTGGCTGGGATGTAGTAAGTGCTCCATAATTGAGCTAACATCGCTGTTAAAGTAAATTTTTCTTTTGATGACAAAAGTAATGTTTGAATCCTCATGGAGAATACAGCCCAACTCTCTCCTTATCTAACTATAATTTGAAATTATCAAGTAATGTTATTTCAGCATCAGATTTGCCTTTTTCCTTATGTTGTAAGCATCATAAATCCAGCAATAACTGCTAATCATTCTGTTTCTTATATGTGTTGTTTAGAATTTTTCAAAGTAATTTCCCTGAAATCCCTAGGATAGATCCTCTTTCGTGTGGATAATTTTTCTATATCTTTTTAAAAAAAATCTCTTAAAAACTAGGAAGAAGGTCGTGGTCAAGGTTTCACTGATGGGGTATATCAAGGGAAACAGCTTTTTCAGTGTGATGAAGACTGTGGAGTGTTCGTTGCATTGGACAAGCTGGAAATCATAGATGATGACGACAATGGACTGGAAAGTGATTACGCAGGTCCAGTGGACGCGATGCAGGTCGAACTTCCCCCTTTGGAAATAAACTCCAGAGTTTCTTTGAAGGTTGGAGAAAGTATAGAATCTGGAACAGTTATATTCTGTGATGTTTTACCAGGAAAAGAGAGCTTAGGATATTTTGTTGGTGTGGACATGGTAAGAAAATTTTGGGTTATGTTTTCATTGTGAATATATGTACTAGTTTTATGGCCAATTTAGATCCATATTGACCATGCTGAGTGTTTAAAATGGACTAACTTGGAGTATTTTAAGGAACATGTTCTAATTTATCTTTGGTAAAGGAGCATTGAAATGGGATAGGAATCTAAGTATAGAGTTTCCTTTACTGTTATTGTACTGACTGATGGCTAAAGCAAAATAAAACAAAACAAAACAGTAAACAACTTATTACCCGAAAAACCCTACGAAACCCAAATATATGTCAAATTTTTCTTTATTTTGAAAATAAATTTTGTAATATATATTTTCCTTTTTGCAATATTTTACAAAATTCTGTTGGCAGAACTGATTTTAATGAATAATGTGAAAAATCATCTATAGAAAATACTTCAGTAGAGGAAAGCCATACTGCTTTTGAGGAATAGACATTTAGAGCGTTCTGATGAGATATCATTCTTTATGACTTTTTTCTTATTGCAGTAAAATATATACGTAAGAAAACATTTACCTTTTTAACTTCTTAAATGTACATCTCAGTGGAGTTAGGTGTATTCTTATTACACTATCACTGTTATTCACATCTAGAACATTTCATCCTTCTAAACTGGAACTCTATACTTATTAAATAAATCCTGCCTACTGTCCCCACATGCTGTTAACCCTCTGCCTAGAGTTTGCCTGGGCTGTGTATCTCATAGAAGTGGAGTTGTGAAGTGTTTGTCCTTTTGTTTATGGCACTCATTTTTAGTGTTACCTTATAATTGTACTTAATAACTCCAGCAAGACATGTTGAATTATACCCATGGCATCAAAAGAACAAGAAGAAAAAGGCTGAGAACATTTTTATCATAGATTGAAAATATAGGCAAAATTTTGTTCAGTATAAAGAAGAAGATTCATACAGAATTAATAAATACTAGGATGAGTTAGGAGAGGATGTGAGTAATAGATTTTTGTGCTCACAATGGCAATGTTTTTAGTAATCATTTATGTATTCAGGTATAATTTGAACAGACTGATACAGTGAGGGTGTTCTGACATATGTGTCTCTTAGTTTGTGTCTGGAAATTTTATTTGATGCTCGCTAGTTGTACTAAGCCAACATTTACTGAACTCTTACTATGTGAAGTTAAAGCCAAAGTAAAACAAGATAGCTAACAGTAAAGAAGTCCTTTTCAAACTGATTTTCTGTAAGTTTTACTTCAGTGTTTTAGAGGAGAAATTATGGGCTGAGTGGAGGGAATGTTGGAGAAGGAGGCCTGCTGGTTCTTTGGATGACTCTTCCTTACCTCAGGTCTTTTAGCCAAAAGCCAATCAGGGCTGACCTCCTTAGACAGCAGCCCTATCGCTTCTCGGCCTTTTCGCTAAGATCAAGTGCTTAGACAGCAGCCTTAAGACCATCTTGTTTGCCCAGGCAGGATGCTCCTGCCCTTGCTTGGCCCGCCAGCTCCTCCTCTGTCTGGGTCCGTCGCCCAGCAGGCTTGTGTAAGGGGTGCTTGCATGCAGATGCAGCTTTCTTCATACATTTTGATTTCCAGAGACAGGGCAGTTGTCTTCCTGGGCCGTCTGTTAATCTAGCTCCACAAACTGCACTGTGCTAGTCAGTGTATGTTAGAATATCAGTGACTTAAATAGAAAAATCTATTTTGGAAGAAATTTTACATGCCCATAAAAATGACAAAACAACACTTAAAAGTGGGCTTTAAATGTAGAGAAAGGATGTAATAGTTTGAATTGTTTAATTATTCAGTGAATATAAAGGTGTGATCGTCTTTGGGCAGGTTTCTGTGTAAAATGGTGTATTAGTAAATATCCTTATGAAAACAATGTCTTTTTAAGCCTCAGATGGGTATTATTCCCATACTGGACATAATATTTATTGTCCAGTAAAGTATGAGAGATACTTCTGATTCCTTGTTTAGCTGTGGGTTTACTGTAACTTGATTATTTTTAGTACTTATTTTTCTAAAAACAAATACAAAACCTAATGACTGGTAATTATTTCTAATATCTTCTTTCTGTTAGGCAAAATAGTTAAAATGCATCATTATAAAATATTTTAGAGGATCCTTTTATGGAAAATACGTATTTTTATATTTACATTATATTGAGTAGAATTTGAAAGTTTATCCTATTATTTAATTTCTAGGATAACCCTATTGGCAACTGGGATGGAAAATTTGATGGGGTACAGCTTTGTAGTTTTGCAAGCGTTGAAAGTACAATTCTCTTGCACATCAATGATATCATCCCAGGTATGTTGTTTTATGTTCTAAGTATTTGTAAGACAGAGTTTCTAAAATGTGTTTTATTATGAAAATATAAATACGTGCTTCAAGATGCATGTTTTGAGTTTGACTTTTATATTAAAGAGTTGTTATTAAATAGAATATCCTTTCTTACCCACCAGTGAAAATGGTAGATTTTTATGTCCAGAAGTATGTGAGTGAGGGGTGACATTTATACATTATCTTTCACCTTTTCCTCTCTCAGCTATTTTAAGGTAGGGAAGACCTCATTCTGGTAATTAGAAGTTTCAGAAAATATAATAAACTGGTACTTGCTGTAGTAAAAGCTTGGGTTTAAATCAGAAGCATTTAAACAGTGAATGGTCATCTAATTTAGCCTACTGTGGAGAAAATTAGAAAATCCTTTCTAATTGTAGTCAGATTATTCAATTTTCCATTAAAAAAAACTCAGCATCTTTTATTTTTCTCATGCACAGCATCTAATGGCTACTTCAGGTAAATGACAGGTTCCTAGAGATAGCAATATCAACAGTGCCATTCCCAGCTGTTTGTAGAAATCCCAGTGATAGGCTGGTGCGGTAAAGCTCACAGAGGCAGAGGCTGATGCTTATTGCACATTCTGCGCTTAGAAATAAAATGTCCAAAAGCTGGCAGGAAGACTGTAGCCAAGAATGTGCCAGGAATTGAATTAGATGGCCTGTGCTCTTTTACATTCCTGATAATCTTATAAAGTAGGTCTTAATAATCCCTAATTTGCCGATTTAAAAAAAAAAGCAACGGGGGTCTAGTCGGACTAAGAGTGCTGAGGGTCAGAGGAAGTGGTAGAGTCGGAACTCAGATCCAGACCTGATTATCAAGCTGTGCTCTCTTCAGCAACCTCCCCACCTGCACCCTATGTGTATTCTTGCTGTGTGAAGACCTGCATAGAAAACCATACTTCTTGGTCTCACATCCTGTTTCCATGGAGATGTATTTTGTCTCTAATTCTATAAAAGCTGAATTTTTACTGTAGCGAGGATCAAAACAGAACAGACCAGCTAAATTGTTGATTTTTCCTTCTAGCATTTTTCAGTTGTTGTTCATTTTGACACAATGCTTTTCAGTTTTCTATAGGTCATTCCAGGTCCTCCATTCTTTGTTTGATAAAAGTAAAAGGAGTAATACTAGATGAACCTCCGGGTTACTTCTAGTGCACTGTGTGTACTTCCTGTTTTCCTGTGGTGAGGCAAGTCATAAATGTTTGTTTTATAGAGTGAGGATATGCTTTCGACTTGGCTTTTAGCTTTGCAGGAAGAGTACATTAAATTAGTAGGAGATATGAGATTCAAATGATAGTTTTATTTCAGTGTTGCTTTAGAAAAATCTAATATACTTGGCTTTCCTTGATTTCTTTACAATTGGTTTTTAATCTTACAAATTTAACTCCTAGGAAACAAATGGTTTATATTCAGGGGAAAGTATGTGTGTGTTCCATATTTTATTTAGTGATATTTAATTTATTTTTTCTTGCTTAAGGGGGATAACACAATTTATGATACTATGAATTGAAATTGCTTTCAATATTATAATAAATATTATTAGTTAAAAAGCAGTACTGTAAACTGGGCGTGGTGGTGCATGCCTGCAATCCCAGCACTTGGGAGACTGAGACAGGACAGTGTGAGTCTGAGGTCAGCCAGGGTTACATAGTGAGTTCAAGGCCAGCCTGGACTAGTAATAACTTGTCTCAACCATCCTACCTTCTGAAAAAAATTAAAAATAAGAAGCAGTACTATAAAAGGTTGTTTATTCAGATATTGTTAAACCCCTACTAAAGCTTCCTTTAGATGTTGGGAATATAGTACAAAGCAAAGCAGTGGACCAAAGTGGTCTGATGAGGTAAGTGAGAGTGAGTAGGTTTTGATATAATTTAAAAAGCTGCTGAGAGTGGTGGTGCATACCTGTAATCCCAGTACTTGAGGGGCTGAGCCAGGAGGATTTCTGTTTGAGCCCAGCCTGGGCTGTGTAGTGAATTCAAGGCCAGCCTAAACTACATAGTAAGACTCTATCTCAAAAACAAAAACAAAAAACACCAAAAAACCCCCCAACTACCAAGTACTTGCAGATAGTTGGGTGTGGGGCTTGAGGAATCTAGAATGACTCCAAAGTTTGGACTGAGCCACTGGAAGGCTGTAGGGGCTGTTCATCAATGTGGGAGAGAGCAGGAAGAGTGAGCGTGTGTGTCCAGGTGGGAAGGTGATGTTGCGGAAGGTCAAGATTTTGGTTTTGGATGTATTAAGATTAAGATGCCTATTAAACAATTTTATTTGAATGTTTAATATTATAAGCTTGCTTTTTAAATTCTTGAAGTGTGTAATAGTGCAGAAACGTTTTCTATTTAAATGTGGAATATATTTACAAAAGGGTATGAAAAGTACATATCAAGAGTAATAGTGAACACTCAGGTGACATGCCATCCAGGTTAAGAAATAGAACATTAGAGAAGCAACCTGGGTCTGCTCAGGCTTCCTGTTACATAAGATGATAAAATTCTCTTACCTAAGCCACTTCCTGTTGAAATTTCCAAAACATTCTAATTGTCACAAGGATGGAAAAAGGAAAATGTTACATTTTTGAGAAAGCCTGCAGCATGAAGTGGTGGCTAAGACAAGGCCTTAAGGGGACTTCTTAGGGCACTGCTACTGACCCATGGTTCTTGGATCTTCGGCATCAGAGTGACCCAGGAAATTGCTGAGGAAGCAACATCCAGCGCCCTTTCCCAGAGGAATCAGAGCAGGTTTTGTGGGGTGGGACTGGGAGTCCTGCTAGGCCTCAGTTTCCTTTTCTGTCAACAATGTGAGAATCATGAGGAGCTAGGTATGAAAATGGTTGGGGGGAGGGCAAGGGGAAGTAAAAAGAAGTAAGATGTAGGAACGGACCAGCTCCCCGGGAGGGATGCGGTCATTATGTGCAGCAAACGTGCAGCAATAAACATAAACATAAAAAGCATTGTGAAATACAAAGAAAAAAATAGAACATGTTAGGAACTACAGATGCTGCTTTCCCTCATGATTGCAATACCCCCCAGGGTCAAGCACTGTTTTGATTTTTTTTAATTAGGAATTTCCTTTATAGTTTTACCATGTCTCTATGCCTAAATAATATATTTTTTAGTTTAGCCTGTTTTTGAACTTAATATAAACACATTGATTGTTCTTTAATTACTTGCATCATTTACTTAAAATGTATTTTGAGATTCTTTTCTGTAGTAAGGGCATTGATAGTTCATTCAGTGTCACTGCTTCATAATAGACTTCATTTTGTGAATACCTCACAATTTAGTGACCCGTTCTTGTGCTTGTGCTTGGAGTTATTTCCTATCTTCTTCAGTATTTGGTACTAATTAAAATTTTTGCCAGTCTGATGGCTGAGAAATGGTATCTCAAGATGGAATTAACTTGTAGTTCTCTGATTACAAGTAGGTTTGAACTGCTTTTCATATGTTTCTGAAACATTTGTGTCTTCTATTAAGTACTGTACCCACTTGTATGTTCTGTTTATTTTCTGCTGCTTATTGATTTATGATTTCTCTATTTTTAAACTTTTCATAAAGTGTTTTATTAGAAAATTTCAGACAGAAAAGGTGAAGGAATTCTACAATTAGCACCTTCTGCTCTTACAGTTAACACTTAAGTATGTCTCTGTTTGTCTCTCTATCCGTCTATTAACCTTTCTCAGTTTTATACATTTCAAAACAAATTACAGACATCAGGACACTTCCTCCTAAATAGCTTAACATGCATATAATTAACTAGAAATCAGTACTTATGGGTTTTTTTGGGATAAAAGTTGTATATGTAATGCACATTGTATTATTTGAGTTTTGACGAGTGGATGCGTCCTAGGATTAGAAATCCCTATCATCATTAAAGCAGTTTTAATGGGAAATACATTCACATGATTCTAGTTTTCAAAAGTAAATGTTGTTTCCATTTTTTCATCCCTTCCATCCCAATTGCCCCCTCGCTCATCCTTTGTGACTATTTTTATTAGTTTCTTATTTCTCCTTCTACTTTAATATAAAAAGTATATAGGTACACTATTCTGCTTTTGCTTTATTCTCATAACTTTATGTCCCAGAGCTGTTTGTGTGTTTGAACAGAGAGATGGTTCTTGTTTTGATACAGGGTCTCACTATGCTAGTTCAGGCTGGTGTCAAACTCATTACGTAGCCCAGACTGGGATTGAACTCAAGGTGATCCTCCTGCCTCAGCTTCCCAAGTGCAGGGATTACAGACATGTGCCATCATGCCCAGTGTCTTGTTCTTCACGGAGTTATCTTGGTTACTTTTCTCTCCTTGCTAAGACAAAATACCTGGTGCCCAAAATTAAGGAAGGAAAGGCTTATTTAGCTCACAGTTTGTGGAGGTTTCAGTCCATACTTGGCTGGCTCGAAGGCAGGGTGGCACATGGCAGAAAGCACCAGTTCATGGCAGCAGAGAACAGCAAAAGCAGCAAGAGCAAAAAGGGTAGAGCAGCAGCACGCAGCCTCTTTCTGTCCCTTATACTGTATGCAGGCTGCCCGCCCCAGGGTGGGTGTAGCACTCATAACCATAATCCCAGCATGGACCATGAGTCAATCACAGATTCTAGAAGCCCGCCCCATGACTGCATGAGGCTTTGGGGGTACATCTAGACGCAAACCATAACAAGAGTATACTTTTACATTGTATGGAAAACAGTTCTATAATTTATTAAACCAACTTTCTTTTGATGGATTTTTGTGTTGTTTCAAACTTTATTCAACACCACAGTGCTACTATGATCACATACATACGTATGTATTTCCCACATGTGCTAGCATGTAACTTCCTGGAAGTGGGGTTGTTTATGACAAAAGGGTGCATACTTCTGTAGTGTTACAGATGTTGTTGATTGCTTTCAGTCATGTTTTGGCAATTATCTATACCAGCAGAATGCAAGGGTAACTTTTCTTATAGGTTTAGTATGAAAGCATATTGTTCAATTTTTTCCCAATCTGGTAGGTAAAAAATATATACTGATATGGTTTTAAGTTGCATAGTTGAACATCTCTTCATATGATTAAGGACAGTTTGTAATTCTCTTGGTGTTGACTGTTCATATCTGTTGTCAATATTTCAGTTGGGTATGGGTGTTTTTTATCATTAGTTTCTTCTTTACACATTATCGTGGTAAACTCTTTTGTGATATGAGGCATACATGTTCTATTTTCTCACCCTGTTTGGCATTTGTCTTTTTTTATTATTTATCTGGAAACCTCATTTATTTTTATTATGTGACAAAGTTTACCATTTTAACTATTCTTAAGGATACAATTCAGTGATTTAAAGTGCATTTACTATGTTGAGCAGCAATCGGTACTATCTGTTGCCAGATCTTTTTCGTGCCTATTAATAAATGACTCCCATTCTGTCCTCTCTCTGGCCTCTGGTAACTTTTGAAATTTACTTTGTCTTTATCAATTTGTCTATTCTAGGTATTTCATTTAAGTGGAGTTGTACAATATTTGTCCTCTGTATCTTGCGTATTTCATCTAGAACAGTTTCTTTTGACTTTGCTTTTGGTGTTTTTTGCCATGCAGGATTTTTAATTTTTTACAGTCAAATTTATCAATTGTGTTTTAGGTTCTGGATTTTGAGTCACTCTAAGGTTATAAAAAACTTCCCTGTGTTTTCTTCTAGTGCTCTTATGGTTTTATTTTTCACATACACATCTGTGATCCATTTTTATTTTGTTGTGTACAATTTCTTTTCCTTTCCCATAAATAAGTTCCAACATCGTTTATTAAAGTTCGTCTTTTTCCCACTGATTTCAGACGGCATGCTTGTGTGCCTCTGGAATCCCCATTCTGCCTCCCCGTGCGTCAGTAATGCATTGTGCTTAGTGAATATTTATGTTTTAATACTAGTAGCACTAGTCCTGTCTCATTGCCATTCCCAAGTTTCCTTCCACATGATCACTTAATCTTTTTTTTTTTTTGGCCATGCTTAGTGTCAAATCCAGGGCTTTGCAAATCCAGGAATGTTCTGTACCACTGAGCTACATCTCAGCTCTGTGCATTGTCTTCTAAAACTTTTGACAGATGTGCTTTTCATTTTTAAGCCTGTTATCCATCTATATTTGATTTTGTGTTGGATATAAAATATGGGTACAAATTCACAGTTTGATCGCCATGCTTGCTGTGTATAAGTCAGTGTACCATTTCTACGTATGTATAAGTCTGTCTCTTCTTTCCCTACACTAAGGCCTATTGCCCTTCTTTATCATAGTGTTAGAGAAGTTGTGGCAGCTGTTAAAGAGTGCCTATCCCTTCCTTCCTTTCCTATTGTTTTCTTTTTTCCCTAACAAGTATCTCCGCTGTTCTTGGCCCTTTGCTCTTCACTGTAAGTTTAGCTATGAACTTCTCAAATATTACAAGAGAGTTCTGTTAAGATTTTGATTGGAATTGCAGTTAATCTATAGTACAAATTGAGGTGAACTGATACTTTGATTGTATTAAAACTTCTAGCATATGAACATTTCTTATCTTCTCCTATATTTAATTTCATTTTACTAAAATTTTGTAATTTTTCCCATGAAGAGCTTGTATACATTTTTTTTTTTTTTTGAGGCAGTCTTACTATGTAGTTTAGGCTAGCCTTGAACCTGCTTGTTGTAGCCCAGGCTGGCCTCGAACTCATGGCAAGCCTCCTGCCTCAGCCTTCCAAGTGCTGTATACATTTTTATAGGTTATAAAGTAAGGCATATTTTCCAATAGCATTTTACTGATGTATAAAAATACAATTGATTCTTCTAAAAGATGGCTGTATTGAGAACTATTTCACAATCTTAAAATTTGGTTATTTAAAGTATACATTTCCAAGTATTTTAGTATATTTACAAATATGAGAAGTCATGTTCAATTTTAGAATATTTTTATCATGTTTAAAGAAACTGTATTTTTGCTCTTACCACCTTCTTTCCTTGTTTGTCTTAAATAGCCACCATGGTAACTTCTTGTTTCTGTCTGGATGAGCTGGAGATTGTCTCTTTATATTCTGCTTAGAGAAGTTTATGATCTGTCTGGCATGTTTATCTTCGTATGTGTCTTGCTTGGGAGTTTTGCTAAGCTTTTTTAATTTGAAATTTTAGCTCTTATTTAGCCAAATGCTTTTTCTGTCCCATTTTGTTTTGTGACTTCATTTAGCTCCCCATTAGAATGGGGAGCCCTTTGAGGTTTTATTAACTTTTTATTCAAATTTTTTCTCTCTATTCTTCAGATGATTTCTTTTTTACTGTCTTCAACCTTGCTGACTTCTCTTTCTTTAATCCTCATTGTGCTGTGATGTTGGTGTAAGGGCTGGATACTTTATAAAGAAAAGAGGCTTACTTAGCATTCAGTTTTACAAACTGGAAATCCAAGATTGAGTGTCTTTGTTGGTTTGGCTTCCCTTGAGGGCCTCATGCTGGGAGTGCAAGTCAGAGGCCTCACTTGCTTCTGGAGGATCTGCTCTTGCTCTTACGTTATAGCAGCCTGTTGTGCTGAGAACTCTCTTCGTAAGACCAGCACGGATACCTTCCCAGCTGATGCTCCCAGTGACCTCATTGCCTTGCACTAGGCCCTACCTCCTGAAGGTGCCGCCACCTTGTACTACCATCCTGGGAACCACACGGGCAGCACCTGTGCCTCTGAGGGACACACAAAAACCATATTCAAACCCCATAGCATCATCCAATGAATTATTTTTTCAGGTACCATATTTTGATATTTTTCAAGGCTCTTTTTAACACTGTCTGGTTCTTTTGTTTGTTTTAAGTAATTTTTATTTCTTTGATCAGGGATCTCTTCAAGTAGATTTCCCTTTACCTCTGAGTATGCTGTCGTTATGAGTGCTGTTTTTCATCTTTTTGTCTGTTGACTCCAAAATCTTTATCATGTATGAATTAATAGCTGTTGTGATTTTTTTCCTTTTGAGAACGGACCACAGTTTTTTTTTTTTTTTTGTACGTGGGACAATTCTGGACTCTGTGTTTGTGCTGCTGATCCTTTGAGAGGCCAAATCTAACCACTAGACCACCAGGGTCCTTTGGGTCGCCTCATCATCCTCTGCTTTTTTCATTCAGTATTTCTTGTGTACAGGCTTTTTGTTGTTGCTCAAATTTATATCCATCATCTATAGAAGAAATGGTCTGTTAGGAACTCCCTCTACCATAGCAGTTCTATTTTTAAATTGTAAACATTTTGGATATAGAGATATTTATTGAAGAGAAGATTTCCCTGGGAAGGTATGATGACACTTGTGATTAGTTTTATTTAGTTTTACCATCTTTTGTTGTTTAAAATATATGTTACTTTGTGTAACAGTTTTCTTCTTCTCATGGTTCTGGGCATTGGGCGTAGGACCTCAGCAGTTCCAGGCAAGTGCCGTACCGCTGAGGCAGGCCCTCGGCTCCTGCTGTTGAATTGTTCTGGTTTTTGTTTCCCCCCTCTGCTCTCCTCCTTTGCTCTCCTCTTTTCTTCTCTCCCTCCTTTCTTTCCTTTATTTCTTCCTTCCATTGGAATTAGTATAAAACCTTCATAAAAGGTTCTTTCAGATTGGAGCCTATAGTTCCTAACCTGGAGTGATTTTTGCCCCTAGGGGATATTTGGCATGACCCTGAGGTGGGAGATCCTGTTGGTAGCTACTGGGTAGAGACCAGAGATACTTCCAGACATCCTATGGGACAGCTCCACAACAGGGCATGTCAACAAATTGGTACAAAATGTCAGTGGAACTAAGTTGAGAACCCTGTTTCAAACACATTATGATAGTTATGCTAGTTTTACACTGTTAACTTGCTAAATGGTTAAGGAATTTTCTTCTTTAAAAGTTTTGTCTTTCATTATTTATGTATGCTTGCAGGGTTAACTAATTCTGGTTAATGATGTTTTGTAGGTTTCCTATGTAACTAGGTTTTTGGTTGTTTGAGGGGAAGGTGTTCAAAGTACACTTTTGAAAGCTCAAACCATATCCACTTTAGGTTGAGTTTAACTGTCTGTTCTACCTGCTTTAGTTGCATTTATTTGAATTTTACATTTTAAAACTGTGTGTATAATTTATTACATTGTTGTATTGAGCAACTTGGGAGACTGGAGAAATCATGCTTAGTTTTATCATTAAAGAAAGAAAGAAATACCTGAAGTATAAAGTTAGCTATGTGTAATTGATTGTGTTTTTCTTGGTTTGTTGTGGAATAAAGATTTAAAGTGCTTTCCCCCATCACTCTACAGCTGTATTTCTCTCTGAGTATGTTTTCCACCTCTCAATTTGGTTTGAAATGTAAATTATCTTGGGTTCTGCAATGAAGCACTTAAGAAGGAAAGAAAAGAAAAGAAACTACCATTTCTATTTTTCCGGTGATAGGAATGAATATAACTTGGCAAAGAATTTTTCTTTAACAGTATTTATCTTAAAGACATTTATAATTATATTTTATTTATTTATTTATTTATTTATTTTTGCGGTACTGGGGATCGAACTCAGGACCCTGCGCTTGCTAGGCAAGTGCTTATTCCACTGAGCTATATCCCCAGCCCCTATATTTTATTTAAATAGCGATAAGAATTAAAATAATAAAAACTCGTGGGGAGTCACTTGTCAGGCCCTGTGGTCTCCTAGGTCAGTAGCTGTCTCTGACGGCAGTGCTGGTTGGAGAGCAAGGGTGGGAGAGGAGAAGAATGCTCTTTGTTTCTTTCTTTTAAAGCTTGGCATTCACCAACCCTGAATAGGAGCTAATTAAGAATGATACCAGCTTTCATAACATAATACATAAATTATACTTATTTGCCAACAAAATAAAGCTTGCAAACAGACTTTAAAAGCTAAAGTTGTTTAAACAAAAATTAATTTAGTTTATTTGAATGAATCTTCATCTGTATTTCATGTCATCATTAACATTCTTTTCTTGAGGGAAAAGAAGAGTCATAGTGTCTCCTTTAGTTGCTTAGTTTCTTTTTCTTGCCCAATTACCTTCATTTGTGGGACAAAATTAATATTTCCAGCATTTAAGAAAGATTCTATTTGGAGCAGTTGAACAGCTGGTGAGATTAGGAAAGAATTCTTCCCAGTCAATTTTTTATAACTGTTGGCTTCTGGATACTTTAGACTGAAAGATGCAGAAATCTTAGACTTGCCATAAAAATTTTCCTCTCTTTGTTGCTGTTCAGAATGCTGACACATATAATAGGACATTATGTTCAGGTTCTTCAAGTTGTTGTGATGAAGCGTATCAATTAGTGACACCCCTAAATTACATGCATCTGCTTTTCCAGCTCAATCTGTGCCTTCTTTTTTAGTTTTTGGAGTTAGTGTATAATGTTGTTTATTTTGTTTTAGACTATGTTGTACATTCAGTTGCACAGAATTTTTAAAAGGCATCTAGTGAGAACTTTTCCTGCTGACATGGGTCCCATTATCCTTATTTCCTTTTGTATCCTTGAGCAATTTTTTCTTTTCATTCCCAATTTGCTTGTTTTTACCCTGTAAGAGCCACCTTCTTAATATTGAGCAGCTTTCTTGAGATACAGCTGGCATACAGTGAGCTGCGCAGGTTTAAAGTGTGCGATTCGCTAAGTTTTGACATAAGGGTGCACACATGAGACCATGAAGGTAGTGACCATATCCTCGCCCCTGAAGTATGTCCTTCGGGATTGCTCCCTGTGCCTCTGCCATCTCCACCCCAACTCAGGCAGCAAGTGATTATCTTTCTGTCACTAGACATTTGCTTACACTTTCCAGCATTTTGTATAAGTGGAATAACTTGAAAGTATTTTTTGGGGGGAGTGGGTTATTTCACTCAGCCTACTTATTTTCTGATTCATCCCTCTTGACCTCTTCATTGCTGACAAGTATTCCAGTTTGTTTAGTCATTCACTTGTTGAAGGACATTTGGGTGGTTTCTAGTATTTGGCCATTGTGAGTGATGCAGCTATGAGAATTCGTGTACTAATCTTTATGTGGTCAAGTGCTTTCATTACTTTCCACTGCATTTCTAGGTGTGAAATGGGTGCTACTGTTGTCAGTGATTTTCTTGGCTTTGCATCTCACTAGTGACCGGTGATGTCAGAATCTTTGCATATGCTTAGTTTTCATCTGTGTGTCTGTCACCCTTGGTGCAAATCTTTTGACCAGTTTTTTTTACTACTGGGTTTTGGGAATTATTTATAAATTCCCAATAAAAAGACTTCATCAGCTGTGTGATGTACAGACATTTAACATTGTTAGTGATTCACCTGCAGTGAAAGGTTATTTGCCCATTAGCTGGTCTGTCCTGTGATAACATCTTGTTCGGCTGTAGCACAGGGTCACAGTCCGTGTCGACACAGTGTGGCCTGGACACCCACCCGACACTGCAGCCTGGATGAGGGCCCTTTGCACTGCCCTTTGTCACTCTGCAGCTTCTCCCCTCGCGCTCCCGACGTTTCCTTGACTGTGACAGCCGCCAGCCTGTGCTCCGTGTCTCTACTGTCATTTCACACGTGTTATAGAGAGTGCAGCAACTTTTGGGACCGACTTCCTCTGCGTGGTGTATTTCTCTAAGATTCCTTTTTGTTTTGTGCATCAATGCTTTCTTCCTTTCTGGTGCAGATAAGACTCCATGTTAGAAACACACCAGTTTGTGCAATAATTTATCCGTTGATCTACACCTACTTTTTTCTAGTTTTCAGCCTTCATGAAAAATACTTTTATAAACATTTGTGTACAGGTTTTCTTGAATGAACACGTATCTTCGTTTCTCTGGCATCAGTGTTCAGGTATGCAGCTCATATAATATTTACATGGTTTGTTTTGAAAGCAACTGTTATACTTTTCCAGAGTGACTGTACTATTTTACATGACCATTGGTGATATGAGTAAGCCCATCTTTCCATGTCCTCACCAGCATTTGGTGTTATCATTATTAATTTTTGCTGTTCTGAAAGATGTGGGGTGAAAACTCATTGTAGTTTTGAGTTTCTCTGATAACTCTTGATATTGAGCATTTTCATGTGTTTAATGTCATCTGTAACATGTCTTTTTAGTAAATTGTCTCTTGTCTAGCTCCTAACTAGATTTTTTTTTTTATTGTTGAGTCTTTGTTGTTTTTGAGAAGGGTCTGCCTATGTAGTCTGGGCTGGCCTTGAACTCGCTTGTGTAGCCCAGGCCTGCCTCAAACTCATGGTGATCCTCCTGTCTCAGCCTCCTGATTGCTGGGATCACAGGTATATGCCACCATGCCCAGCTTATGGTTGAGTTTTGATAATTCTTTACATATTGTAGATAGAGTAGTAGTCCTTTGTAAAGTTCATAATTTACAAATATTTTCTCCTTGTCTGCAGTTTATCTTTTTACCTTCTTAACAGTCTTTCATGGGGCAAAAAATTTTGATTTTACAAAGTGAAATTTATAAAATTTTCCTTTTATAGATTCATGCTTTTAGTGTCAAGCCCAGCAACTTTTGCTCAACTCTAGATTTAGAAGATTTTATAATTTATATACCATTAATAGTTAAAAACTTTAGTGTAGAACTTCATCCTATGAAAACATACTTCAATAATGTTAAGTATATTTGCAGTGTTTTGCATCTATCACTACTCTTTTGTTCCAGACTTTTTTTGTCACTTGAAGCCTCCTTTGTGCGGCTACCCTGGCAACTGCTAATCTGTTTCCATGGAATTACCTGTTCTGGACATTTCATATAAATGACTTTTGTCACTGGCTTGTTTTACTTAAGCATATCTTTTTCAGGGCTTATTCCTATTGTATCATGAATCAATATTCAAGTCCTTTTTAATAGCTGAATAATACTTTAGTGAATTTTGTTTTATCTGTTCATCAGTTGCTGGACATTTACATTGTTTATAGTTCTTGACTGTCATGAAAAGTATTGCTATGAACATTTATATAAAGGTTTTTCTGTAGCATATGTTTTCAGTGCTCTTGGGTGTGTGATTAGTAGTGGAATTGCTCAGCCATGGTAATTTTGTGTTTAGTCATTTGTGGAGCTGCCAGATTGTTTTCAAAATGACCACACTATTTTACCTCCCACCAGCAATATATGGAATTGCTTTGCATCCTTTCTCTTTTTTAAGCTTAGTCATAGTTTTACATTTTTCATTTATAATTGATTTTTTGTAAGATATGAGCCTTAGAAACTTTTGGAATTTTAACCTTATGGATATCTTGTTGCTCCAGCACCGTTTGTTGAAAAGGCCGTCTTTCTTCTGTTGGCTTGCTTTTGTACCTTTATCCAAAGTCATACGGGCATATTTGCAAGGGCCCATTTCTTGGTTCTCGATTCTATGCCATTGATCTGTGTGTTCTAGCCTACTGTCAGTACCACATAGTCTCAATTGCTATAGCTAAATAGGAAGTCATGTAAATAAAAGTATTTTCAAAAATATTTTAGCTATTCTAGATCTTCTCCTTCTCCATATACACTTTACAATTGGATTGTGTGCATCTACACACAATCTTGATACTCTGTGGGGACCGCAGCAGGTCTAATCCTGGGGAGAGCTGCTGCCCTTTGGCCTCCGGGAGCTGACTTGCTGAGGCCCTTTTGTCTCTGCCCAGGGTGTTTCTGGGTTGCTGACTCCTGCAGCTCTAAGACTAGTATATGTGTGAGGCTGGAAGGAAACGTGGGCAAGTCCTCCTCATGTGGTTGCTTGAGCCCGAGACCCCCAGGTGGTCTCCATACTCCTCTCCAGCTTTCAGAGTTGTCTCATATTTGTTTTGTAAGTTATGTCCAGAATTTTTAACTGTACTTAGCAGAACAGATAGGGAAAATTATGTCTACTCTATATTTCTGAAGTGAAAATTATACCTTCCTTTTTAACAATTGGTTTTCAAGATCATTTTGTATTAGTACATAAATTGCATAAGTAATCTTTTAAGTTATTGCACTGTATTTTGTGAATATTTTATAAACCTTATTTAACCAGTCCCCTCCTGGTGATTTAGGTTGTCTGCAACCTTTTTCTTTTCATAAGTAGTACCTGTGAATAACTTTATATATGCATATTTGTCGGGTTGCATGTGTGCCAGTAGAGTGGCTAAAAGGTAACTTCCTAGGAACAGGACTGCTAGGTCAAAAGGGGCGTACAGTTTATGTTTTAGTAGGTGGTGATAAATGCCTCTACAGAGATCGGTTGTCAGTCTGAATCACCCTCAGTGTTGTCCACATGGGCAGGATTTCTGGTCCTATGAGACAGTCCTAAAAGGATAGTTTGAATTACCAGATCTCAGCATACAACTCCTGTGTTACCTGTAAGATCTCACATAGATAACACTTGTTATATACAGTTATCCAAAATATGAGGAAAGTATTCTTATCAGTAAGGCAACATCGGGGAGATTTTTGGATGATTGCTATGTGTACTACACTTGGAATCAGACTGTATAATACCTCGTTCTAGTCAAGAGAGTTTATGTTTTCCTCACAAGATTTTTCTGTGGTGGTAAATTGTCATTTGGATCTGGATTCTGTTGTGGCTGATAATGGTAAGCAGTATATCAATTAAGCACAGTCTCTCAATTTAATGAGTCATGTAAATACACAGACATTTCCTTTGGTTAGTAAAAACTTACTCACTAGTTTACTGTTAAGGATTTTCCAAGGGATTTTCCTTTTCTGATTAAATAAATAGGAGTACTAGATAACCTGCTAATGTCATATTTTGAATGGAATTCCACTGAGTATATATTATGCACACTTTAGTTCTTTTTTTTTTTTTTTGCCCAAAGCACTGTTCATGTTGTGTATAACAATAGTTTACTCCTTTTTATTGTTATTTAGTATCCCACTGTATAAGTAGACCACAATTTTGTTTTAATCCACTATTTTGTAGAATTGATTATTTCACACTTCTGGTTATTATGGGTAGGATTGCTGCGTCCATTTTGGTACATGCTGCTTGGTGGTCAGATCTTGCTATCTCTTTTAATATTTTTAATTATGGTCATTTTAATTTTATAACATTTTCTGCTAAATTTTTTCCAAGTTAACCATCTCTGAAAATTTACTTGAATGAGAAGGTTTTGTTTTATGGTCCATATGGTTTTGGATCATGATCATTATTGTGAAGTAGTAATAAGAAATACTTGGTGCATAACTGCTGGATGGCAAGCTAGATGTGGTTAGAATTCTGTTGCAGTGTCCTGTTCCTTAACATTGATATTTGACTCCTTCTCAAAGTCTCTGGCAGAAGGTGACCACAGTTTCCAACTCCACAGTCCTGTAGTTCACATTCCCAGTTCATGGAATTCTCCCCAGCAGCAGCTCTTTCAGCTGGTCTAAGAGTACTTGAGGCTGGAGGGAAGACCATCCCCAGAATTTGTTACAGTGCCTGATAACTGTGGATGTGTATCGTGCTGTAATGGAGGTATCTCTTTTCAAACAGGTGTATGTAGTTAATTACAACGAATAGTGGAAACTAATTTTCTGTAGTTAGTTTATCTTCTGTAATTTGGGAACATTTCCCAGTACGAAGGTCTGTCTTCCACCGTAGCTGTCATAGGTGACCTTTATAGATAGCTGAATAGTGGCATTATAAAAGAATAAGCAAATAACATTTCTTTTACTCTAGCACTTGTTACAGTCAAAGTCAATCAGTATACTTTTTGAATTAAAATAATATTTCAGTGTCCCACTTGCTCACATTCTGAGCAAATATAAGATATGTAGTTTAATGTGTATTCTCCTCTTCCTCCAGCCCTTGAAAATGTTACCAACCATAATTTACATAAAATTAATTCAATATGATTTTCTTTTTAGAAACAATGGCCTTTTCCTTGTATTTAAAATGTAAAAATTTTCCTTTATTTTCTTTCTGTCCTCAAAAATCCACTGTGGGTGATACCGTTTTGGGTGAAATACAGCTTTATCAGGTATGACTCCTAAGTGTCATGTTGGACTCACGGATGTGTTGTTTCACTTTCTAAGGATAAAACTTTTCATACTAACTCTTCTACACTTATTTGATCAATATTTGAGTATCTTATAAATGTAACTGGGCTTGAAGCTTCAAAATGGTCTTTATGAAAAACAAATTTGCCAAATTTATTACACATATACTTGAAAGAGAAATTTAGGGTGTTTTCTCCAAAAATATTACTGTCGTACTCTCTGCTTTCCACATTATTAATCTGTGTGTGATTAATTCTCCATGTTTTTCCTATTTATATGTGTATTTGTAGTCATATCTGTGTTGTTCTTAATATATATATATATATTTAAAACTAACATATATTCCTAATGAGCACATTCCTATGAGATAACATAGTCCTGCTCAGGGTTTTCTTAAACTGCGTTCCTTGAAATATATTAATCTGAGATACTAAGTAGAATGATATAAAAAGGTATTGTCAAGTAAGTTTATTATACCCATTCCTGAGAGACTCACAGTGTGCATTAGGATGTTAAGGATTCTGGATTTATGCAGTAAAGAAATTGTCTTTATCTCAGTGTCTTCTAGAAATCTTTGAGTGTGGAACATTTCATAATACAGAGGGGTGTTTTGAGCATACTGATTTGAGAAATACTGCTAAAATTTTGAATAAGGTTTTCTTTGTAGTGTTTTAAAACATCAGATAGCTGGGCGTGGAGGCCCATGCCTGTAATTCCAGCATTCTGGGAGGCCAAGGCATAGCATTCCAAGTTCAAGCCTGGTTTGAGCAGCTTAATGAGATGGAGTTTCAGAATAAAAAATAAAAAGTCTGGAGATGTGGCTAAGTGTGAAGGCTCCGAATTGAGTCCCCAGTGCAACAAAAAACAAAAACCAAAAAACCCAACAAACAATCAAACTTGACTACATACTATTGAGTTTTTAAGACTTTTAAGCATTTAGCTGAATTGTATTTTAGAAATAAGTTTTCTTGTAGAATTGTATTTTGAAGTACAGCATTGCTTTTCTTTTGATGGGCTTTAAAAATAATTTGTAAAATTGTAAAATTGTGCTTTTTGTTGGAAATATGCTTTCTTGTTTTTGTTATTGTCATTGTTTTCTTACTTCCAGCCTGTACAAATTTGCTTTTATCTTTAAAGAAACTGTATTTACTGTTTTAGATAGTGTGACACAGGAAAGGAGGCCTCCCAAACTTGCCTTTATGTCACGAGGTGTTGGGGACAAAGGTTCATCCAGTCATAATAAACCAAAGGCTACAGGTATGGATTAACAAGATACAATTCTTGCTAATTTACACAATATCTGATTTGCCCAGGCATTAAAAAAGGTTGTAAACTGTTATGCCATAACATATATGTAGACTTACTTCTTTTAAACATTTTTAAGTAGATGGTGTTGCTTAAATCATCAATTCCTCGCCTTTTACCTGGTAAGTTTCCTGTAGTGCTTGAGTCTTTTGCTGGTCTATAATTAGCTGGTTTATTGCTTCTCAGCCTTTTGGCCAAGATGAAGAGATCAGCTGGTTTTGGTAACCCCTGCTTTTGAGTGTGTATGTGCGTACATGTATACATAGCATAATGTCACAACTATATAGTCATATATGGATAGAGTTATATAGGATACATACACTGGAGAAGAATAGGGATTTTGCTAACTAGATGTGGCACAAATTAAATTCCAAACTCATAAGCAAAAATTTTTGTCTCTTTTCCAGAACTTCCTCATGATACATGTCAAATTTATACCTCTTCTGTTGGCTCTGCTCTTCATATTCTGTAGGTTGATAGGGTGGTAGTTAAACAAACCCAACAATAGCTCATTTAAAAAGCAGTACTCTAGGAGGCTGAGGCAGGAGGATCACAAATTTGATCCCAGCCTGGGCAACTCAGCAGTTTAGTGAGATCATGTCTTAAAATTAAAAAATACAAAAAGGGGCTTATATTCCATCCTTCCTTGATTCCCTCCCTCCTTTCCTACTTCTTTCATATGCTTTTGTTCTTCCTCTTCTTCATTCTCTCCCTCCTCTCACTATCCCTCTTTCTCCTTCCCCTCCCTTCCCC